>JAJKFI010000011.1:2667146-2679418 GCA_029204185.1 Lerista edwardsae
CTCTCTCTCTGTGTGTGTGTGTGTGTGTGTGTGTGTGTGTGTGTGTGATCTCAAGCTTTTCTTAGGGCACAATCCTAATCTGGAGTTAGGCTGGACCAGTTAGACCAGCAAAGTTTAGCACAAGGGCCACCGTAAAGCGCATTTGGTCCATTTTCAGAGTCAGGGAGGATGTTGCACGTCTCCGTGTTGGCCTCTCTGACTCTAGGAGTGCAATCCAAGCCTGGAGAGAGGTTGGCACAGTTAGGTCAACAAAATTTGGCCGGCACAAGGGACACCATAAAGCACATTTGGACCAATCTCAGAATCAGGGAGGATGGCGCATAATGCCACACGATTCCATATCACACAATTAGCACACGATTCTGCATCAGCCATCTCCTTATATTTTCCTTGCTACTGCAGAACTAGCTGCCACCTAATCTGGCTCACATTCATATTTTTCCTTATGAACCCCCCCCCCCACTTTATGTGAAAGATCACACAGAGAAATGTACAGACACTTATTGGCCTACTGATAATCTAACATAGAACTGATGGGTGAATCTTCTTACTCATAAGGAAGGAATTTTGGACACATTTTTGTTTCCAGTCAAATCTGAGATCAGATCTGGGAAGGTGTTGTCACTCAGTGGTTGGACACATGCTTTCTTATGCAGAAGATCTTGGGTTTCAAATCTTGCCATCTCCAAACAGGACTGGGAAAGAACCTTGGAGAACCATTGTCACTCGGTGCAGACAACGCCAAACTGTACATATACAAGAAAAGATTCATATTGGTAATCTTGGGTTCTTCAAGTTTCATCTGTGGCTTCAGCTGGAATTTATATTTGTTCTTATAGCATCCTGGGAGGTGAATGGTTTAAAAGAATCAACACCCCCCCCCCAAAAAAAAGCCTTGTGATGTTCCTCCATTGCTTGAGAAGTCTCGCTTCTGCATCCAAGCAGCATTGGGAAGGGAGAAACCAGCCTTGATCACAAAATATCACCATGCATTTTAATCCTTGCATTACACTTCTCATGTCATTGATCAATAGCCCCAAATGCCATAGCTCCATCAAGGCTGCAAAGTTTGATTGCACAAGCTGTCTCAGCCCACTGGAGCTTATCTGTTATCTCTCTGACACCTAGAAATGTCATTGTGGAGAGAAGCCTAAGACAGCATATGTCAGCCTTCCTGTCGGGTGGGCCAGTGTTTTGAATGAGGACCGGCTGGGTGCTGCCCATCGATCATGCCAGGCTGGCACAAAAAAGATTTGTTGAATGTTCCCCTATCTTAGGTGTCCCAGTATCCATGTTATCTGTGGATAACTGAAACGGTGGATACAGAATCAGTGGATACTGGAACATGCCTGTAATAGCAACAGGAGTGATACCTAAAGCACTACCTAGATATTTGGAAATTCTGAATCTATTGCACTTGGATATCCTGACTTTGCAAAAAACAATTTTACTTAGAACTGCGGATATTCTAATTGACCCCTGCTAACTGGGCAAGAGGCACTTTTTCAAGTGGTGTCCTCTTATATTTAGCATGGGGAGAGCAATTGTCCCTCTTCACCCCAGCACAGTGTCTTTCTCGTGGCTGTTGCTGGTGGTGTTCTCCATTCTTTTAGATTGTGAGCCCTTTTGGGACAGGGAGCCATTTAACTTTAATGTTACTATTTGCCTGTAAACCGCTTTGTGAACTTTGTGTTGAAAAGCGGTATATAAATACTAGTGATTGATTGATCGATATATTCAGACATTACCTTAACAGTTCTTAGGCCCTTAGCTAGGGCTTGAATTGTTAGGTAATCGACAGTCTGTGACTGTGAGAGCGCAATCCTAACCTGGAGTTAGGCCGGCATAGGCTAGCAACGTTTGGCTGGCACGAGGGACACCATAAAGTATGTTTGGACCACTCTTGGAGTCAGAGAGGCCAGCACACAGACGTGCACCATCCTCCCTGACTCTGAGAGTGTCCAAACATGCTTTATGGTGTCCCTCGTGCCAGCCCAATTTTGCTAGCCTATGCCGGCCTAACTCCAGGTTAGGATTGTGCCCTGAATCTAATTAAAGTTTAACCTATTATTATTATTATTATTATTATTATTATTATTATTATTATTATTATTATCATCAACAACAACAACAACAACAACAACAACAACAACAACAACAACACATGAACCACAGTCAGTAGAGCAAAAGCTATCAATTGGTATTGATGGGTCAATCATTTGAGTTTGCATTGCAAAGATAATTATCTTATTGTGAAGATCCTATGTCTGTGGAAACATAGCTCATGTCAGCTGTTAGCTATGCTTCCGCCTCAGAGTTTGAGAACTGCTCTCCAAAAGTACCAAGAAAAAAAAAATAAAGTTGAACAGAGAAATATACTTATTTGCTGACAGTGGGGAACCGCGTCAATTATTTGTCAATTAAATATTCCCACAATTATGCACCGCTCTTTGAAAAATAATCAGAAAATCAGATTTTTTTCTTCTTCTTCTTTCAGAAAAAGTTTGATAGTGTATGGTTGTGTTTGGTTTTTCCTTTTGTAGATCTAGGAGCAATTTATCTCGTCATTTCCATGTTGAGATAAATTGATTTCGCTGCTTCTCGCATGCAAGGAAGAGGCTCTTCACACGAGTACGCTGCACATATCTTAATCTTTGTTGTTGTTGTTTTAAATATTCCAGTGACCTAGAATAAATATTGCTATGCTTAATTTGACTTCTCAACTTGTTTGAAAACAAGAAATTGAAATTCAACAACATAAACCGATTTCAATGGACTGAGTCTATGAAGTCTTACCCTGTGTCTAGTAGATGAATCTTTTTGATAGTTTTAATGCTCTTTAATTCAGCGAGAGATAATTGTGGTTGCATTTGCTTATTAAATTACTCCTGGAGTTAAATGGTTTGACAACTCTGAATATTTCAACATGTGAATGGGGAAAAGGCTTTATTTATTTTATTGATTTATTTTTCACACTTCAATGCCACCCTTCCTCCCTGGCGCTCAGGGTGGTGCACTGAATTTACCCGCTGAATTTACCCAGCGGGTAATTAAGCTATGGTACTCCTTGCCACAGGAGGTGGTGATGGCATCTGGCCTAGATGCCTTCAAAAGGGGACTGGACAGATTTCTGGAGGAAAAGTCCATCATGGGCTATATGCCATGTTGGGTGGTGCAAACTTCTTTCCTTACGTTAATAGTAGGCTACATCAGAATGCCAGGTGCAAGGGTGTGGCAACAGGATGCAGGCATCTTATTATCTACTGAGCTCCCTTAGGCACCTGGTGGGCCACTGTGAGATACAAAAAGCTTGACTAGATTGGCCTGATCCGGCGGGGCTCTTCTTATGTTCTTATGATATAGACCATGATAGTATTTTTCGTAATTACCAAGGTTTTCACAATTTTGGCCACTAATGTTCAGCTTGTTGCCCCCCCCCAAGCTTGTTGCCTGGTGCCATTGCACCCCCCTGCACTTCTTTAGCTATGCCTCTGGTCTAACCTTTGCCTCTGAAACAGGCAGGTGGAATGACTGCCCATGCATGCGGTTCTAGGAGGGGAGGCAGTAGTATCATTCACAAACGAGCCGCCGGAACACAAGGCGGGACTTACGGCTTGATTGACAGGCAGTCCGTGACACGTCGCTGCCCGCCCGCCGGCTGCAGGGGCTCCCTCCAGGTGGCGCGCCCCTCCGCGGCTCGCCTAGGCACACAGCACGCCCCCCAGGCAAGCGGGCACCCCCTCCGAAGCCAGGGGTGCCCGCGCAGTGGTCGGGCAGGCAGCGACGCATCACAAACGGCCAGCCAATCAGGCAGTAAGTCCCACCTCGCTTTCTGGCGGCTCGTTTGTGAATGACACTACTGAGGGGAGGCACCAAATATCTGTTAATTCCAAAGAAGCCAATGGTACGGGTCTTGCTGTCTCACCTGTCCCTCAAATGTAGCCAGGTGGAATGGACATTGATGAAGGCTGTTCTAGAGGGGAGGCCCCAGATGGCAGTTGATCCCAACCAGGGCAATATAGGACTCCTGGCTATCTGATTTTTCATTCTGCAGCAGCTGGTTAGAATGACTGTGGAGGAACAGATTTCTCCGGGAGGAGCCAGATGGCAGTAGGTCATGGAAGGCAACCTCACTTCCTCACCTTTCTCTCAGATATAGCCATGTGGAATTGCAACTGATAGAGACGTTTCGAGAAAGAGAGGAGTCATAGGACACTCAGTTACAGCCAGCCCAATGGACGGGACCTTGGTGTCTTTCTTCTTCCTTTGCTCCAATTTTGTGTGTGTGTGTGTGTGTGTGTTACCCTTGACAAGGGCTGTTTGGGGTTGGGCACCACAAGAAACGTGGCATAATTCGGAAGGCACTGCCAAATCTTTTTGCCGTGAGATTGAAGCCCCCAAACAAACCTTGCTGTTTTGATTTTTGTCTTTGAAATCCACAGACAAGCAAACAGCAGCAGAGCTGTCAACGGAATGTTCTCCAACATTTTCCCCACGGTGCCTGGGCATGGACTTTTAATTTATTCAGCACGCCTGATAGGCCCGCAAAGGATTTGAGAGAGAAATGAAACCCTACTTAATTGAAAGTTGGAGGACTCCAAGCAAAGATGGATGTGTGCAAAGGCGGATAACGATGCCAGCGCTATCCACAATGAACCCACTAATGTTCTGCAGCTGGATAATTATCCGGACTGAGATCTTCTGCATACTTTGTGTGTACTATAATCCCAGTCAGGGTTGGTATAATTTGAGGAGTGATTTAAGATCCCATGTCTCCCAAAGAATGAGACAGTGTGAGCTTCTCCCAAAGTACTCTGAGCTGGGAGCTGAGCATTAGTTGCAACCCTGGTCCATGCGCTGCCCGAGGCCAGGACTGCAGACTGCTTCCCCCCCCCCCACTGCCCAGCACCCACTGCCACCCCCAGACTCACCTGGAGCCACATTCATGTCCACATGCTCCACAGGTCCTCCAAAGGCTTAAAGACCTTCCACTATGGGATGCTCATTGATCAAAAGCTAATACAGCGGTTCCCAAACTGTGGGTTGGGACCCCCCAGTGGGTCACAAGCCAATTTCAGGTGGGTCACAAAGCACCTAGAGTAGCCATACTGAAAGATGGGATTCCGAAAAGGGGGAGGGCTGTGTGGTTCTTTTGCTTCTGTCACGATTGTGAATACCCCAACTGATTGCTGCATTATCAGGCAAGCAGCACGTTCTGGTGTCACAATGACAGTACTTCTGGCCATGACATAACTGGTAGATCCCAGACAGATTGTCATTCTAAACAGTCCTGGGGCGAAAAGGTTCGAGAACAACTGAGCTAATAGATCCTATATAAGGGAACCACATATACCAAGAAGTTTAATTAGGCAAAAATAAATGGTTTTATGACCGCGACAAGGAAAAAAAGAATAAAAACAACAACTCACTGAAGAAAACCACAGACAACCATTTTAAATGCTCTTTACTTTTGTTTTTTGGTCTTCTTTTCGCAGCGATAACATTACTGATGGTACAGCAGCAGAATACGGATACAATCATTTTTAACTCGCCTGATGCACATACAGCAGGCCATGCAGAATTTATTACTGGCATTCCAAAGCATGATATATTATTAATGAAAGTTATAATTTACCAATTTGTGTGTGTGTATAAAATGGCTGATTGGAACAGCTTAGGCGAGGAAGTGAAATAATTAGCAAAGTGCGGGGGGAGAAGACCCTTTTTATTTTTGGAATTTTCTTCTTCTCGAATTCCTGTTTTAAAAGAGAAAGTTTTCACATGTGGAGCAAAAGAGAAGAAACTTTTGCAATTAGTATCTGGCCACACTGGGCAGAGAGTTCATTTCACAATAGCAGACATAAAAGCATCCCGCACTGTTTTTTGTTGTCTAAGGAACCCCAAGCTACCTCGACAACAAGATACCAATAACTCTGTAATTTCAATTGCTCACTCTTTTTGTGTGTGTTCCGTGTCTTCACAAATTCTCATCTCTCTACCTTCCTGCCATAGGCTAATAGCCTGTAACAAAGCTTACCTTCGAAAATGTCAGAGATAATGAAAAAAGAAACATCGTAGAGGAGAAGGTTGGCCTTCGCCGAATCCTAGGAGTCCACCCCACAGATTCTTTAGGCTCTTGCTTCCACTCAAATTGAATTAGGCTGCAGGAAAGTCAGCTTCGTTGGGTTTTGTGCCTTTCATTACTCATTACCCATGGAAAAAGAGGAAATGGTGGACTCTTGAGTAGTGCAAACTCTGTCCTTCCTGTCAAAGCTCTTATCTGTTGGGCCTTGGTTTTTGTTATATCCCTATCCATGACCTCCTTTCCTTCCATCTTCATTGACTGAATGCTTCCTGCTCAATGGTGAAGCCAAAAGGGTTCAAAATCATCATTTTTTATAGCTCTCAAACTAGCTCTATCCCTTGCCCCATGCTGAGCTGCTACAGCCTCCTAACATGGTTACGATATAGCACAGGTGAGCCGGCCGGCCAATTCCAACACAGGTTAGGACTGCGCCCTCAGTATTGTGTACAGTACATGGACCAGCAGTAGCTTCTCTGAGGTTTCACACAAGGGTCTTCTCCAACCCTCCCGGGAGCTGCCTAGGGTTTAATCTGGGCCAAAGGCAAGTTATTTTCCACTGAGCTATGGTCATCTCCCTCTTTAGGCTGGTCTGTGCTCATAATTTCTGAGCTCGGGCATTTTCCATTTGCCTCTACGAATGTGGCGGAAAGATGAGATTGAAACGCTTCCAATAAAATAAAGAAAAAAAGTCTTATTTTGTGGAAAGAATGAATAAAATAATTTCTGCATGCCTTTAGAGAAGGTTTTGTGTGTTGGGTGGTCTCCTAAGGCATCCAAGGCTTCTGCCGACTGGCACTGCCAACAACATCCACCGCCTTGTTAGGGTGTGAGCCTTCTGATTTCTCTGTTATACATAGTCAAAACAGCTCCTTTGACAGGAGATCAAACGTTCTCTTGGTCTGTATACAGAGTGTGTTTTATGCCGAGAAAAGGAAGCAGAGTTCAAAACGTTCCCCTGGTGTTACGTTGATTTATGCCAGAGTACAATATAACACACCACATTTACTGAACGAGTGGCATACGTCCGCTGTCTCAAAGGGATGCTACATGTCAACCTTGTGGTTTGCCCTGCCTTCAGACCTTGCCTTTCTCAAAGAGATGTCTTTACGTAGCCCATCCTTAGGTAGCTTCCAGGTGTTGCCTTTTCCTAAGGAACCATAATGCACCGATGGGTGCCCTGACACCTTGATGCAGATTCTTTTATCAAGTCTCAAACTTTGACCAGAGATGGCAGCCGTGGGTTCCAAACTGTGCACTCCAGGGCCTGTCCCCGAACTCACAGGGGGAGAGCTGGATGCCCCCTGTGACCTCTTCTTCCCAGCAATCGTGTGCACCGCCATCTTGGATTGTGCAAGATCTGGCACGATTCTCAAGAGATCTCATGAGAAGTGTGCATACCTTGCACAATCCAAGATGGCGGCACCTGGGAGAGCTGATGAGAAGAGAAAAGACCACTCTGAAAGAAGGGCACTGTGACCACTCTGGGATTGGTGACTGCTGTTTAATGGCAAAATCATACAGATAGGGTAGCAATTGGACACCCAACCTAGGACAAAGAGGTGGGTATGGGAGAGCATCCTAAAGGACTGACCTTGGGAACTCCCAGGGCAGTGATGTCACTTGACATGTGATGGAACTTCTGGGTTCCCCCAGAGGAAATAAAAGGCAGTCCCAGCAGTGACTCTGCTCCTCCAAGGGGAGCCCCTGCAAAGGGAACCTCCACAAGAGAAGAAATGGGGAGCACTAAACCACCAGCACCTTCTAGGGTTTAGCCTGAGCTGCTGTCATGCACCCCTCTCAGAGGCAGATCCAAGGGAGGGCAAAGCTCTAAGTTTTGCAAGAAGCCTTACCTTGCAGTGGAAATCACTCCTCTCCTGCACCGTTTTAGCCAATCCTCACAGGGAAAAGCAACATCTTGGCATTGCTTACTGGCTATAGCAGCAAGGGAGAGGAGGGATTTCCATGACAGGGTAAGGCTTCTTGCAAAACTTAGAACTTTGCCCTCCCTGTAGATCCGCCTCTTACCCCTCTTCACATAGCACCTGCTAGGTGCCCATTCTAGGTCTCCACTCTAGTTATGGCTCTGATTGGGAAGTGTCCTTTGTACAGAGCAAAACAGGTTTCTGTAAAAAGAAAAGCATCCAGGTTTTTGAAAACACTGCTAAAGAAACCGGCTGACACGCACTCCTTCTGCAGACATCTGGGATCCAGAGACGGCCAACGGTTCTTTTGATGACTTGAATGAAGATCCTATTCATCGACATTCAAGGGAACCCAGTCAGAGTTAGGTCCTCAATGCTTGATTCTGTCCTTCTATGAGTCCGTCGGTTTCTTTGTCACTGGTGAACAAGAAAGCCAAGAATATTTCTGTTTCAGTTTTTGGCAAAGCAGGAGCCCCCGTAGGCTATAGTGCTGTATAGCAGAAGGCAGGCACTCAAAATTAAAAAAAAAAAAAAAAAAGGAAAGAAGCTGCCTTCTAATTTCCTGTGTGGAAAGTAAAAAGGTGTGTGTGGGGGGGGGGAGACTGGATCGTTTCCAAACTCACATCTGTGCACTTCAGACAGAGATGCATAGAGGACCAGTTTTAATTAATGTAAGGGAGGAAAATCCATACTGTAGATATTGCTTTGCTACTTCTTCACCCCGGTTTGGTAAGGACGCAGTCTGTGTGCTTGTTTTGCTTTGGTTTCTTTTCATTGCAAAGGGAGACAGTGGTAGGTCCAGTCCATTATTTCGCTCCATAACTCTATCCTGTCCCAAGTGCCTGGAACCAGTTAAGGGCCACATATATTAAAACAAGAACTTAAGAAGAGCCCCACTGGAACACCCCAAAGGCCCATCTCCTCCAGCTTCCTGTATCTCACAGCGGCCCACCAGATGCCTCAGGGAGCACACAGGACAATAGGCTGCCTGCATCCCATTGCTACTCTTTTGCCCCTGGCAATCTGAGGTAGCCTGCTTCTAAAATAAGGAGGTTGCATGACCCATCATGGCCTGTAGTCTGCAATGGACTTTTCCTCCAGAATACTGTCCAAGCTCCTTTTAAAGGCACCTAAGTCAGACACCATCACCACCTCCTGTGGCAAGGAGTTCCACAGTTTAATTACCCACTTGAAAAAAAAGTATTTATTTATCTAACTCCCCCAACAATTTTAGTGGCTGTCCCCTGGATCTGGTGTTGTGAGAAAGGGAAAAGAACATCCCTCCAGAGCTCTGGGGGGCTCAGACATTGCCTGGGGCAGGGTGAAGTGACACACCACCACACCCCTTGTGCACCTGCCATGCCCTTGTGCCAGCTCACCAAGCCCCCAGTATGCAGGATCACTCAATTTTGGAGTGAAGTGGGCACAGGGGTGCGTGGGAGGTCTGATCTGTGCCTCCGGCATTTTCTTCCTCTCCTTCCTTTATTCAGAAGAAGCTCCCCACATGTTTAGGAATGCCATATTGCAGTTTCTCAAACTGGGGCAATCCAAATAGCCTATGACTCCTGGTGTAGGGGAAAAATGCATTTTGGCATGATCTTAGCTTCAAAGATGGGTGTTTAGGGTAACTGTGATTCCCTAGTTGTTAACAAGGTCTCCAAAAATGTTGAAAGTAATTTTACAAATGCTATTGAAATTGCGGGCTGGGCTGGGCTGGGCTGGGCTGGGCTGGGGAAGAATTCATTGATTTATTTCGAAGCAAAAGGAAGCAATTGTCAGGCTGCCTTTTCAGAGAGACTTTTAGAAAAAAAAAGAGGTTAACGACAGGGAAATTATCAAGGGAAAGGACACAAATTATTGCATGGGGATTTGGAGACAAGAAATACATAGTCACGTAACACACTGTAAATTAAAGTCATTTATAAGGTAGCAGAGACACCCAGATATAAAGGAGAGAAGCTGAGTCAGCAAGAGTCAATCCCACCATTAGTCATCTCCAGAATAATTAATTCTCTTGGTTAGCATGGGACGTGTTTATTAATTGTTCAGAATTGTTAGTTGTGGTGGTTGTGTTTTTTAAAAAAAATAGATGATTGAAGGCTATGCCTGAATTATCACAGAGGACCCAATACAAGCCTTTGAACTGCAGTGTTGGAAAATGCATAGGACAGAGCAATGGTTCTCAAATGTTTTAGCACCAGGACCCACTTTTCAGAATGATAATCTGTCCAGGACCCACCAGAAGTGAAGTCATGGCCGGAAGTGCCGTCATTGTGACCCCAGAGCCTACTGCTTTCCTGAGATGCAGCAGGAACTTGGGTTATTTCTCAGCCATTTTCTAGTAGCACAGTGAGAGTGCAATCCTAACCTGCGCTGGTTGGGATTGAACTAGTGAGCACACAAAAATCTCAGTCCAAGCATCTGTTGGGCTGCAATATTGATGATGATGATGATGATGATGATGATGATGATGATGATAAATATACCTACCCTATCTACAGCGGCGTTATGCTGCCGGAACTGCTGGGCGGGACATCCGGGTGATCGGCAGCCCGCCCGTCGCGTTCCTCAGCATTACGCCATTTGCGTAACGTACTCAAGCGGCGTAATTGGTTACGCAAACGGCGTAACGCTGCAGAACGCGACGGGCGGGCTGTCGATCACCCGGATGTCCCGCCCAGCGTTCCGGCAGCATAACACCGCTGCCTATCTATCTATCTATCTATCTATCTATCTATCTATCTATCTATCTATCTATCTATCTATCTAGACCTTCCTTTATGAACTTCTTTCCATCTCCGCTCTTGGAGATAAGAACCTGACTGAGGGCCCAATCCCGAAGGATGTGGAATGCGCGTACCACCAGAGAAAATGCCGTGAACCTGCTGCAAAGCACACCCGCAACACGTGTACACCTGCACTGGGGCAGTGCTCGTTCTATGCCAGGCCTCAATGAAAGTGGGTAGCCAGCTGGTGCTACAGCCACACTCTTTGGCATTTGTAAATCAGCCTCTGGGGCCTCTAAATGGTTTAGGAAACACAGCTATACAATTCCCTGGAAGTAATTCTCATTGAAATTAATGGGACCCATTTCGGTGTAGAAGATTGCTCTGCCTTGCCGGCAGCAGTCTGCTGAATCAGCAGTTGTGTTATGGACGCTGGCTTCAGCCCCGCCTTTTCCATGTAAATCCAAACTCTTGACCCATCAACTCCTGTGTTGCCAGGAATCAAAGTAGGACAGCCATATTCAGCTTGAGGAGTAAAACCTCCTGCAGCCTTATTTTGTTTTTCTTCCCGGGATAAACGCAGGGTGCAGGGCTCCCGTGAACGCTGCCTTGCAACATTATAAATGGTGCTATTGCTTTGGAATGTATGGCTTGAGAGCACTTGGATGTACCCTTCGTTCCAATCCAGCTATAGACTGCTTGTAGACCGAGATCTAAACTGTGCAATGCAGAGCCAAGAGGGAGGAATACGGAGCCGTCACATCACTTTCAAACTCCTTTTTGTGCATTTCATTTTCAAACAGCAAAGCAGAACCATCATCAAAGACAGGGCCTTGAATGACATCTTCCCTTCACAAAGGTTCTTTACATTTCAAGAATAGCACAGGGGCTCGTAGCAGCCAGGTATGGAGTGGAACAGTGGTTGCCATGGTTAGTTCAGCAGGCATTTCAATGGAGGGGTAAATACTTTTTATTTAGCGTAACAAAGGTGGTCGGAGTCCAAGCTGAACAAGATGCTAATGGAGCAGCTCATCAGCCCTATTGTCTGCCTGCATCCCATTTCCTCACCCCGGCAAAAGATGTGCCCTTAGTTTCGCCTTCACTGTTGACTTGGGCTCCTCAAAATAGAACCCTCTGACTCATGCTGAGATCGGACAGGTCATTTACATTCATGAATAGGTAAGGGTTTTGAGGCAGATCCCAAACTCTCCTTAAATTGTGCATATAAATGAAGGGCAAGGATATTTAAGGCATTCCAGTTTTATGAATGGGAGATCTAGGATTGAGACTTGTGCAAGAATCCTTCCACCCTGTGGGTCAGTAGTTCAATGCAAATGTAAATAGTTGCTCAGGTTCAAGGTCAACATATTCTCTGTTGGGCCATCTGATCGAAAAGCAGATGGTCTCAGTCCTGCATTTTGAAGGTACTAGGCCCAATCTCTAGCATCTCCAGTTAGCAGGGCTAGGAGATCTCTCTCTCTCTCTCTCTCTCTCTCTCTCTCTCTCTCTCTCTCTCTCTCTCTCTCTCTCTCTCTCTCT
>JAJKFI010000011.1:2703213-2729140 GCA_029204185.1 Lerista edwardsae
TCAATCAATCAATCAATCAATCAATCAATCAATCAATCAATCAATCAAAAGTATTTATATACCGCTTTTCAACACAAGGTTCACAAAGCGGTTTGCAGGCAAATAATAAAGTTAAATAGCTCCCTATCCCCAAAGGGCTCACAATATAGAACACCACCCACAACAGCCACTAGAAAAGACACTGCGCAGGGGTGAATAGGGACAACTGCTCTCCCCCTGCTAAATATAAGAGAAACACCACTTTAAAAAGTGCCTCTTGCCCAAAAGTGCCACTCTTGACACCAGCAAAACAGCCACACAGCCCTCCCCCTTTCCAGCATCCCAGCTTCCCATATGTTCAATATGGCTGCTCAAGGTGCTTTGCGGCCCACCTGAAATTGGCTCGCGACCCACTGGTGGGTCCCATCATTTGGGAACCACTGTAATAAACAATAGTGAATTGACCCCATCACCCCAAAGACCCTGCCTGCATAATACAGCCAGTTTTTAAGCTTGTGTCGATAACCTCCTTGAAACACACTGCATTTCTGACTAGTTACTGTTTTACAGAAGTAAGACCTGACAGTCCTAAGGTAGCTTTAGAGGAGTTTGGAAAAAGTCAGGCTTGGCAATGGCTCCAAGTTCTTGATCCCGCAGTGCCTCCGAAGTGACAGCTCTCTGGCTTGAAGACACAGTCAGCTTACTTATGCCCATCTTGCCAACAGGCCCGGAACGGGTCTCATATTTCTGCGGCAATCAATGGGGACATGCTGACTTTTCCACCCTCTGGGTCTCGCTGGGCCAAGCTATCCTGAGCAAGACATTCTCAGCCTTTGTCTCAACAAATGCCTACGGCAAAATCCACTTCACTTTCACTTACGATTATATAGGGTCTCAAGATGACCTTAGACAGATCCAAGAATTTGGATACACCCGGTGGGATTTTTAAAATACTTCTCCAACTCTTGAACAGTAGGCATATATCTTGTGTCCTGTATCCTGCGATCACTCCCTTGCATGTCATTCAGAGACGAGCTACCTGAAGCCCAGATGTTGCATATAATCATCAAGGCTTTTCTTGGATGATTATATGTAACCCATGATGGACTTTTCTTCAATCAATTCTATCTCCTTTTAAAGGCTTATCAGCCAAGTGCCATCACAACATCCAGTGGCAAGGAGTTCCGTAGATTATTTATGTGCTGGGTAAAGAAATATTTCCTTTTGCCTCTTCTAAAACTCCTGCTAGTCAGTTTTAATGAATGTCTTCTGGTTCTGATGACAAAAAACTGAGGACAAAAAACTTGCCTTTATCCATTCTATCCATCCATTAGATTAGGTAATCTAATTTTTTTTTTAAAAAAGTTTAACTTGAAGTAGACGGCTTTGGCTCTTTAAAATGGTTCTGTGTGCCATCCCTGAATCTTAGGAGCAATTGTACATATGCTTGTGTTTTAAGGGGCCTTTAAAAATATTATGAAAGGTACACGATTGCGCTGAGCCTATGCGCCACAGCCTGTACATCTGGCAGATTCTATGGCATTTAAGGCTCATTAAATTTTGAATTTTGTGTCATCTGCCCTTGGCTTAAAATAGTTCTGTGCCTTTCTTATTTTTAAAAGGTCCTTGTTAACAGATACAAATTTGGCTATTCATCTCTTTCCTGGCTCAAGAGACATCTACAACCAAACCCATATCGTTCTCTGATTAATTAAGAAGTTCATACCATGAGCTACTTCAAGACACCAAGTGGTGGACCATATTCCCTCAGCTAATTCATCCCCCCTCCAAACCAAAAACCAAACCAGAATGACTTCCAGAAGGCTGAAATTGGAAGTTCAAGCCAAATAAATCAAGGTTCAATTATACATGATATTATTACGCATGTCATTGGCTTTCTATGTTTGTCTTTTGCTTCCTAAATAGGAGCTGTGGGAGACTGGGTTGCAATCTAATTGGAGTTTGGAGGCAATCTAAATGCTGCAATTCAGAGCTCAATCCTAACCTGGAGTTAGACCGGCACAGTTAGGCCTGCAAAGTTTGGCTGGTGCCAGAGGCGTTTCTACAGGGATGGCAAAGCTCTAAGTTTTGCAAGAAGCCTTACCCTGTCATGTAAATCCCTCCTCTCCCTTGCTGCTGTAGCCTGTAAGCAATGCCAAGATGTTGCTGTTCCCTGTGAGGATTGGCTAAAACGATGCAGGAGAGGAGTGATTTCCACTGCAAGGTAAGGCTTCTTGCAAAACTTAGAGCTTTGCCATCCCTGTAGAAACGCCACTGGCTGGTGCAGGGCCAATGTAAAGTATGTTTGGGCCACTCTCAGAGTCAGAGAGGCCAGCACACATACGTGTGCCATCCTCCCTGACTCTTGAGAGTTGTCCAAACATGCTTTACAGTGTCTTTTGTGCCCGCCAAACTTAGCTGGCCTAACTCCATGTTAGGATTGCACCCCCAGTGGGTGGAGGGGAGACTGATGATGTCACAAGGTCAGAGGTCTGGTCAGTGGTATACTGATATGGAGGCAGTGTGGTAAGCACAGCAGAGAGTGCTTAGCCATTCGGGGCAGTGACAACAAGGCACTCACTGAACCAGATGACTTCTCCTGTGCATTGCTGTCCCTTTCTGGAATGGGTAAGGCGCACCTTTACTCAGGAAGGTACAGCTTTATTCCAAAACAGTTGAAAGAACATAAGAACATAAAAAGAGCCCTGATGGATCAGGCCAAAGGCCCATCTAGTCCAGCTTCCTGTATCTCACAGCGGCCCACCAGGTGCCTAAGGGAGCTCAGTAGACAGCAAGATGCTTGCATCCTGTTGCCACTCCCTTGCACCAGGTACTCTGAAGTAGCCTACTACTAATGTAAGGAGGTTGCACAGTCCATCATGGCCTATCTTCAAGACCCAACTAGTGGGATATAACCCCTGCTAACTGGGCAAGAGGTACTTTTTCAAGTGGTGTTCCTCTTATTTCTAGCAGGGGGAGAATAACTGTCCCACTTCACTCCAGCACAGTGTCTTTTCTAGTGGCTGTTGATGGGGGTGTTCTGCATTTTATTTTATTTTTAGATTGTGAGCCCTTTTGGGACAGGGAGCCATTTAACGTTATTATTATTTTTTGCCTGTAAACTGCTTTGTGAATTTTGTGTTGAAAAGCGGTATATAAATACTGTCAATTGTTGACTGTTGATGGATATGAATTGGTTAAATAAATAGTCATAAATACACAGGTGAGCCTGTAAACAAACGGGCTAGAGAGATCCTTCCCCAGTTGTCTATAATTCATCTTCTAATTGTTAGTATTCCGGGGGTTCTAAATTCTAATGGAATCAAAAACAGTTCATTAGGGGAAATGTTCTCCTAAGAAACTGGAAATATTATGCTGAAATGACAGAGAAGAGAAGTAAAATTTACAGTTGCGGCAAATGAGCATCATCTTAATGCCTAACAGGATAAATCACACCCAGGAGGATTCATTTACATCCTATTAAAGTTGACATGTTAATATCAAAGCATTAGAACATGTAAATAGCGTAAGCAAGCACCAAATCCTAATTACTGCTTTATATTATCAACTCATTTACTCTTTATGGTATTTTTATGAATAGTGAGCTGTGTCAGCAAACAATTATGAGAACCTCCTACAACTTGATGTAACACATTTGCGCTCTTGCTTGGTTCTTGGCAGAAAATACTCTTCCGGCTGCAAAAGAGGAGGCGTGCCCTCTTTTTAGACAATGATTTGGCCCCATCTCCATCTCTTGTGCAGAGTAGAGAGGAGTATATTATAGAGCGCAATCCTCACCTGGAGTTAGGCAGGCACAGTTATAGGCCAGCAAAGTTTGGCTGGCACAAGGGACACTGTAAAGCACGTTGGGACCACTCTCGGAGCCAGGAAGGATGGCCCACATCTGTGTGCTGGCCTCTTTAGCTCTGAGAATGGACCAAACATACTTAATGGTGGCCCTTGTGCCAGCTAAACTTTGCTGGCCTAACTGTGCCAGCCTAATTCCAGGTTAGGATTGTGCTCTGAGAAGTGCAGAAGTGGTATTAAGTGTTTTATTTCATTATCACTGTTTTCTTCCATCTTTGAGTAGAATGCTGGCAACCTGGGATCAGGATTTGGCCCTACCGAAGCTAGGAGGGCAAGGTAAGAACATAAGAACATAAGAAGAGCCCTGCTGCATCAGGCCAAGGGCCCATCTAGTCCAGCTTCCTGTATCTCACAACAGCCCACCAGGTGCCCCAGGGAGGCATGAGACAACAAGATGCTTGGAACCTGTTGCCACTCCCTTGCACCCGGTACTCTGAAGTAGCCCACCACCAATGTAAGGAGGTTGCACAATCCATCATGGCCTCTAGCCCACGATGGTCCTTTCCTCCAGAAATCCGTCCAATCCCCTCTTAAAGGCATCTTAAATGTGGGGTGTGTGTGTGTGTGTGAGAATGAGCAGCTTTTGCTTGAACAGTGCTGCTGCCTTGCGCTGGGGAAGACACCAAGAGAGCCCTCGACAAGCCAGCGAGCCTAAAATAACAAGCATGCTGTTGACGTAATGTTGGGCACGCGGTTCCATGAGATCAGGCTCCCTGAACAGATGGTCTGGAGATATTGGTTTCGCCCTGGCACACGGCTGAGCAAATCATACTTAAGTGATCTTCCCTTGCCTGGGGAGCAAACCAGATAGTGCTGAGCGAAGGAGCCCTGCCTCCTGCCCACATCACCTGCCACCCCCCGGGGCTTTCATTTCCTTCGCAGTCGTGTGCTTCATCCCACCACTGAGTGGCCAGGCAGGCTGCCCTTGGTTCGAGAAGGCAGCCCCCGATGCGCACTTCGTCTCAATTTGTCAGGTCTCTTGGAGAGATGAGGCATCTTCCTTGCAGGCATGGAGGAAGCAGGTCTGGGACCAGCTGGTTATTTGATCAGTGGGTACAGCAGGAGTCTGATTAGTCAGGATTAACAGTAACCAAAGAATGGATTTAATTCCAGGGTTGACTGGAACAAACGACCGAAGCCGTTGCTCATGTTTGTGGCACCAAGCAGCATTTCTTCAGCTGTTCCTGCAAGGAATAAAAGCCTCCATCGTCCAGCCTGCTCAGTCACATTAGCAACGCCTCTTCTCAGCTGTCTCTTTGGCACAAACAGTGATCAGACGTCGATGTCACAAGCGCCCTCATAATGAATGACCAGCCAGTCTCACACTGTACGTACCCATCGTGGCTTGTAACTTGGGTTGTCACTGCCATAAATCCATCCGATCCCCTTCTGAAGGCATCCAGGGCAGACACCATCACCACATGCTGTGGCAAGGAGTTCCACAGACTAATTACAGACTCAAGAATTTTTTTTCTTTTTTCATCCACACGACGCGTCCAGTTCAGGCAGCTACTCATAGATGGCGTGGCCAAAAAAACATTGCGATGCCAGAGGCCTCAGAAGTAGGAAGATTCCCTATTATGATCAGCATCCTCTCCTCAAAAGTCATTTCTGCATCATCGCCCCATTCCTTTCAGCTTCCACGACGTTTCCCTCTGTCGCTTAAACGGTTCAGTCTTGCTGTTTCACAACTGCTCTGGTCCGTCTAATCCCAATCGCTCACATTTCCCCTCTCGAGCTCTCGTTTTCTTCAAGCCAGCCCGAGCAAAGGCAAATTGATAGCATGATTGTTTGGATAATTCAGACAAATGCCTCTCTCTACAAGACGAGACTCTCCGTTATCAGAGCCACTTTTACTAATGCCATCACACAATGCCAGTAATTTGTGAGTTATTAAAACAGGAAGAATGATAGGTGAAACTTGCTGTGGGAGGAAGCGGGGATCTTGCTGAGAGACACAGAAATACACGGCCTGCTGCGAAAATGAGAACAGCTTTTTTTTTCCTTTTTATCCAATGGGAACTGGTGAAATGAATGCGGAGCTCTCTGCTTGAGTGACAGAGGGCACAATCCTGGGCTTTATTGCTTGCATCGGCCCAGGGCAGGAAGGCACATCTGCGTCAGCCCAAGAGGCCCTCAGGTGCGCCATAGACAGCAGCAGGTAAGCTGCCCCCATATTGGCTGAGTGGCCAGCACAGGGCTCTGGAGGGTGATGGAAGAAGGAAGGGAGGCAGGAGGGAGGCGAAACAAGGCATGGGGCCGTATCCAACCCCCCAACCCCCAGGCTGGGCGGCCCCAATTAGGGCCGCTCCTGGCCATGTGGATTAGCGCCTACTCTTTTGCGGTGCAGATCCGAGTAGCCCCATAAGGTTTACCCTGGGGCAAGGGGGAAATATTCCCTTGCCCTGTGTGAGCTGCTGCTGCTGCTTTCCAACATCTGCAGTGCAGCTGAGCCGGCCGGCCTATTCCAGCGCAAGTTAGGAGTGCGCCCTTCATGTGGGCATAACAGAGGACAGGTAACCCACTTCAAAGCAAGAGGAAACTGCCATGCCTCAAAGTCTCTGGACTCAGGTGATGGGAGGAAAGGGGCAGCAGCGTTCCACAGGAGGACACCCAGTGATGTCATGCAGGGGGTACGCGGGGGTACGCGAGTACCGGTTTCTAGGATTACAGCTGGCCCCGCCCATTCACCCGCCCACTTGTCGACTCCGCCCCCTGCAACATTTGAATTTCCTGCACGTTTTAGTTGCCTGCATGTTCTCAGAGCCAGGCAGGCAGGCAGGCAGCGAGCAGAGCCTTTCCTTTCCTTGCCACTGAAAAATGAGTTGCTCTGGGGTTTTAACATGATGCCAGGCCTCCTTAACATGTTCTGGGGGTGCTGTGGAATACTGTTGCAACTGTTGGGTCAGTTTAAAATCATCTGAGGCCCCCAAAAGGGCTTTTTGCATGTCACTTCCTGCCACGATCTCACTTCCGGCTTATGACGTCACTTCCGGTGGGCGGGTCCCGACACGTGCCAATCAAAAGTGAGTACCTGTTCTTAAATCATTTAGATGACACCACTGAGGACACCCCAACACCTTGGGATGCCCCCTGCCATGCATGTGCCCGAAGGGTGGATGCGGGAAAGCGATTTCTGGCTGCGGTTGTGCTTGTCTTACGAACAAGGCCAAGCGTGTTTATGGCGCAGTTGTGGTCGCTGCAAGGCTTGGTTATTTCAAATTTCAAAAGACATTTGGTCTTTTATGCATGCGAAATATCACAAGGACATGGCCTTCTCGAAAAATTAACGGCGCACAAAATGTTACTTGGAACATGAAGCGACAGGGCTGGTTCAGGGCCCAATCCTGTCGTGTACAACTTTCCAGCACTGATGCAGCTGCCAAGCAGCCCTGAGCCAAGGGCTCAAACTGTGTGCCAAGGGCCCTCCCCCCATTGTAGGATGCAGCACGCACCCCATTGATACAGCTGCATCAGTGCTGGGGATAGGATTGGGCCAGTGGCGTCATTCAGCCGGAACGCTGGGCGGGAGGAACAGGTGAGCGGCAGCCCACCCGTTGCGTACCGCTCCGTTTCGCCATCTTCCCGGGGAAGACGGCGAAACGGAGCGGTACACAAAGGGCGGGCTGCCGCTCACCCGTTCCTCCCGCGGGGGCAGGGGAGACGGCAAAACAGACCAGAACGCAACGGGCGGGCTGCTGCTCACCTGTTCCTCCCGCCCAGCGCTCCGGCTGAACGACGCCTCTGGATTGGGCCCTCTGGCTCCCTTTGCAAGCAGTTCTTCTTCAGGGTGTAGCTTCAGATTGGCAAAGGGATACCCTCCCATCTCTTTTTTCTGTGTGTCCGCTCTAAATTTCCTTGTCCTGGGTTGGGTTTCTTCAAAAATATATATATATATATATATATATAGAAAGAAGCTTCTACTACAGCAGTGGTTCCCAAACTGTGCGTCGGGACCCACCAGTGGGTCATGAGCCAATTTTGGGTGGGTCGCGAAGCACCTAGTGCGGCCATATTGAAAATATGGGAAGATGGGATGCTGGAAAGGAGAAGGGCTGTGTGGTTGTTTTGCTTGGGTCAAGGTTGTGAATAGGCTTTTTTCTTTCTGATTCATGTTCCTATTGGGAAATGACTGATGAATAACCCAACGCATTGCTGCGTGCGCAGGAATGCAGCTGGCTCTGGCATCACAATGACGGCACTTCCGGCCATGGCATCACTTCTGGTGGGCCCCAGATGGATTGTCATTCTAAAAAGTGGGTCCCGATGCTAAAAGGTTTGAGAACCACTGTGCTGCAGACATTTGGGGACAACATTGAAGAGTTGCTCATGCACTTCCACTTCCACTCACACTCACACTCACTCACACACACACACACACACACACACACACACACACACACACCATGTTCTGGGAATGAGAGGAGCCTGAGCTGTGCCTCTCTCAAACATTGGGGCATGTTTTGGCTGTAAACATTGGATTTAGTCGAGAGGGTTAATGCCTCCTTTTGCCTGAAGATAAGAGCTGAAGATCTGAAGGTCGCCAGTTCGGGACTACTGGAAGTCTCTGTGAGCGGCAGACCTTGTAAATTGCGACTGATTAACAGCTGAGCTGTCTCCGGCTGCCTTGTGAGAGGGGGAGTTGTGCTGAAGTCAGCTGCGTCTCTGGTGGGAGCAGGGAAGCCACTTATCAGCCAGCAAGAAGACAAACGGGTGGCCAGAAAGAAGGGCTAAATCCAGAAAGATCTATCTGTATGTGTGTAGTTCTTGCAAGATAGAACCTTTCTGTAAATTGTAAAAACCTTTGGGTTTATGAATAAAGTCTGCCTATGTAAACCGCCTTGAGTTACAGTCATTAGAGAAATCTAGTGACCTAAGAAAGGCGGTATATAAATACAGGTATTGTTATTACTCCACATGTTCTCTCTGTCTTCCATCTAAGAAGCAGGAGGACCCAAAACTAGCACATTACCAGGCAAGGGGGCCGCATTTGGGAGGCCTGCAACCGCTGGCACCTGCATCCCGGCCCTGCTTCCTAGAGATGCCCAGTGTAAGGGCACAAACAGCATGAACTGCATTTTTGAACAGGTTCCGGGAGACAGGCAGTTGATCCCTGATTGAGTGTCCCAAGAGACCTGCAAGAGTCAGCTTAATAAGACCTTGCCGGTTCGACATGCACAGTCAAGGAGGTTGGTCGGTGCAGATCCCGACTCTGTTCGTGTACTTTAATAATAGCTGCACTCCAACCCGAGGGTCTGTATTTATTAGTTCTTTAATACAACATGGCTGTGTGTCAATCTATAACTCTGTGTCAGGTGGTGTTTTTTTGCCGTTGCAGGCATAAGAGAAAATCTTCCCATCGCAGAGAAAATTCTTCCTGCTGAGCTGGAAAAGAAACTTTCACGGTTGTTCATGAAAGTGAAATTGTCTTATAACAATCAGTGGCATACAAAGAGGGTGGCTTGGGGGTGGCTGGCCCTGTGACAGACTCCGGAGGGGTGACTGAGAGTCTTCCTCAAGATGTGTAGACTTCTTTTTCAAGAAGAAAACTTACTTATTTTGAACTTATTTCTTCAGTTGTTTATTGGCATGGTTACATAGACACATTTGGTGGGCCACTGTGAGATGCAGGAAGCTGGACTAGATGGGCCTTTGGCCTGATCCAGCGAGGCCTTGCAGCGAACCAAATAAAGGGCGCAATCCTAAACTGACTTAGGCCGGCATAAGCTAAGCCAGCAAAGTTTGGCCAGCACAAGGGACACTGTAAAGCATGTTTGGACCACTCTCAGAGTCAGAGAGGCCAGCACACAGACGTGCACCATCCTTCCTGACTCTGAGAGTGGTCCAAACACCACTCCCTTGTATCTGGCATTCTGAGGTAAAATTCTGAGGTAAAATTCTGAGGTAAATATGAGGTAAATAAAGCAAAGTCTGGCCAGCACAAGGGACACCATAAAGTATGTTTGGACCACTCTTGGAGTCAGAGAGGCCATCACACAGATGTGAGCCATCCTCCCTGACTCCGAGAGTGGTCCAAACGCACTTTATGGTGGTCCTTGTTCTGGCCAAACTTCTCTGGCTTAGTTTATGCTGGCCTAACTCCAGTTTAGGATTGCGCTCAAAAGCACATTTGTTACCTAGTTGTATAGAAGCTTTACCAGTGTTAAGAATCTCTGAAATGCTTCCTAATGGTTGTCTGGATTGCAGTCCCTGAAATCCAGCCCTGATTTGCATTTCACCCTTCCACTAGGTGGCAGACAAGGGTTAATCTGCTACCATAGAAGATCTATATTGCCAAGACTGATCGGTAGTGGCTGGCCACAGATTCAGACAGGAATTTTTCTTTGCCCTCCCTGATCCTTGTACCTTCCACATGCAAAGGAGATACTCTTACATTGAGCTCCAGCCCTCCCCCCCCCCAAATATCACAGGACTTGTTGCAAGATGTGGCATTAAAAAAGATGCTCCCTGGAAATGTGCTTCATTGTCTCTCGGCGGATAAGCATTGAAGCGTCCGCACTATTGGGTATTTGCTCACTCCTCCAAATAGGTGTGACCACACATAGCTGCCACCTCCTGCATGTACGCCTGCTCAAACTGGCAGGGGAATTGTGTGCCTCTGAGCTTAAACAAACAGCTTTTGCAACGTCACACAAGCTCAACTCCCCTGCTGTTTCCTTCGACGACACCACAAAGGATGTGAAATCCAAGCAATGAGCACGAGGAGATGAAGCCGCTTCCAGTTCGAATTGAAATTCCATGCCTAGGCTGACTGGCCAGGTCTACTGGGTGGGTTGACCCAGCGGTGGGATCTAACGGATCCAAGAACTGGAACGGTGACCGGGACTCACCTTTGACTGGCACATGTCGGGACCGTTCAAAGCGGCGCCCCACAGCCCGTCCCTTTGGTTTCGCCACCATTCCTTTGGTTCCACCACCTTCTGCGCCACGACCATCACAGAGCCGGTGGCGAATGGCGGCGAGTGGGCGGAGCTAGCCCTGATTAGGTTCAGGAACGGCCGTTCCGGCGCGTTCCTGCTGGATAACATCACTGGGTTGATTGGGAAAGGCTTTGACTGGGAGGACGGATCTACTCAGCTGGTTGGTTGACCTGGGCTCCACACTGGGAAACTCACATGGAACTGGGCTCCAGAGACTTCGCCAACCTCCTGCTGCCCCATTTCACCCTGACCTCCTCTGTTGCTGTCCTCCCCTCACCCCATATTGGGTGACACCAAAACTAGCAATGCCACCATGCCAGGGAGAAGCAACAGCCCGTCTGGTGCAAGGAGTGGGGAAATGTGATAGCATTTCTTCTCTTCCGCTCTGTCCTGTAGCCTGGAATCCCTCACCCCCCAAAGTCACCACACTGTAGACCAGGAGGTTAGTGATGCTTTTTCTGGTTGTACTTGCAAACACAGCACACTCTTTCAGCTATTTGGCATGCATCAAATTTCAGCTTTCAGCCCACACTGAACATTCCCTTTCTAAAAGAATTTTATTTTATTTTTTTTAAAGAAAGGCTACAAAGACCGTGTCCAAAGAGCCCCAGAAGTTCCGAAATGCGACGGACTTATGAATTCTTCACAATAAGCGAAGACACTGCAGCTGCCGAAGCTTTGCCGAATTCAACATCTTTCATTTTCATATTGTGGAAGCACAGATCAATAGCCCAAAAGGAATTTACTCTGGGTTGGTTTAATAAGGGAAATCATTTCGCGGACGTTCAGATATTATCTGCAGTTTTATTTTGAACGGGAACAAAAAGCTTGAGCTCCGTTTTCAGTCGCTGGGGAAGGGAAGCGCTTGGGCGTTTTTGACTTGATGCAAATCGATGTTTAAATTTCCAGCGCTTTTGTAGAGAAGCTGTTGGGATATTTAGTTTAACTCTAGTAAGAATTTGCAAGCTGGAATGTGCTAGCAGCTGTACCTTTTGCAGACGACCTGGTCATGTGGTCTGTCCGGGTAAATGTTGCAATTTTGTTGAGCTCCTAGCTGAGCTGTGTGTCTGTGTTTTCTGTCTAGCTCAGTGAGTGCTGAAAGCCAGTCATGCTTTCTGAGAGCCGTTACCTGTTTATACTTTGAAATACAAAGTTCTGTTTGAAACCTGGTCTCTGCATCTTTCTTCGTGTGGATCCTATGTTCAACTAAACGGCTTTATCCGCTAACGCGCCTTTCCATCAGAAGCAAATTTATCGGCGGAAAGTAGAAAACACCTTTTTATAGGCTGAAGTGCTGGCAGTATCTGATGGGGCAGGGGAGCCTTCTGCAAACTTTTGTTCTAGGTAGAGATTGAAGCCTTGGAGCATTTGGAGATGTGTATTGCCAGGTGTGTTCCCAACCTCCACACTTCCGGGTCATAGTTGCATGGGATTCTATGTACATAGGAGTGACATCAGGGGGGTGGGTGGTCAGGTCAGATTCTATTTGTGGCTCCATGGCCTTGAAGGGCTCAACTCACCAGGCCACTCCCTGAATCTCCCTCTGCAGTACTGGATCAGCAATGGCTGAAATTGCCTGATGGCGCAATCTTAAACTGAGTTAGGCTGGCATAAGCTAAACCAGCAAAGTTTGGCCAGCACAAGGGACACCGTAAAGTATGTTTGGACTGCTCTCGGAGTCAGAGAGGCCAGCACACAGACGTGCACCATCCTCCCTGACTCTGAGAGTGATCCAAAAATGCTTTATGGTGCCCCTTGTGCCAGCCAAATTTTGCTGGCCTAACTCCAGGTTAGGATTGCACCCTCAGAGAGAGAAGATAATAACTGGCATTGGGTGCCTGTAGGAGTTCAGGAGTATCTACTTCTGCATTGAACATATTTATTTATATACCACCTTTCAACAAGTTTCCCAAGGCAATTTACAAAGAAAAGCATAAAGCAACCACAATTGCATAATCTTTTGATTATAAATGTTAACGCCTTTAGCGTTATGCACTTGTTTTCATGGTTGTGGTTTGATATGATGCTACCCTTGATAGTGCTGTTTACTGTATGTGTTAATGTGTTTGTAAAGCCACCTTGGGAAGGGGGAAGATGGGATAAAATATATTAAGTATCTCAATAAATTAGTAAATATGAAAGCAACCGTGAAAAAGAGAAGCACAATTAAAGCCTTATCCAAGAATAAAAAGGTCTTCAACTGGCACCATAAGGATAATGGTGCAACACCAGGCAAATCTCTTTGGAAGTTTGGAATGGAGTTTCTGAAAATTTGGTGCCATAGCCAAAAGTGCCATCGCTCTTGGTTCCACCTGACTCCCCCAAGGTGTCCTGAGTCCCCAGAGGACAACCTCCAAAGTACTGATCTCAGTATTTTCCAAATTCAACACCCATTATGAGCAATGTGGAGGTATTGCTTTGCCAGGAGGACTGGCTACGATGGTGAGGGCAAGGTAAGGAGCCTTGCCAAATTAGTGGTCTGCCCCCCTCTAGGGGACACTACTGACTTGATCTTTCTTAAAACCCATTTTCTACCAATGATGCGCCGTAGATTGCATTTCTACTAACGTTGCTCTAATGCAACGTTGGTAGAAACCTTCTCTGGAACATTTATTGCTTTCCAAAAGATGCCCCCCTCCCCTCCTCTCGGGATTGACACTGACAATGAACAGAGCCTGAATCTTAGTTGATGTTGCCTCACACAGGTACAGTGTGTGTTTTAATTCTAGCTAATCTCTTCCATTCCTGACTGATGTGATGGCAGCGCAATAAATCAAAACACGAAGACGCAGTCAGGAACAACAGAGTCTTGTCACAGTAATCAGTTTTATTAGCAGTGACATGCATTGTAAAATCTCTCATTCCTTTGAAGGAATCCCTGACTTTTTCTTCTTACAGGTTCAGGGAGCAATCCTAACCTGGAGTTAGGCCGGCACAGTTAGGCCAGCAAAGTTTGGCCACCATAAGGTGTGTTTGGACCACTCTCGGAGTCAGGAAAATGGTACATGTCAGTGCACTGGCCTCTCTGACTCCGAGAGATGTCCTCGGTCTAATCGTCCTTTATGCTGTCCCTTGTGCCGGCCAAACTTTGCTAGCCTAACTGTGCCGGCCTAACTTCAATTATCCTACAATTTGGGATTCTTTCCAGCTTGTAGAACCTGAGGATGTGGATAGGATTCTCTGGAGTGTGAGACCTGCTGCTTGCCCGCTCGACCCTTGCCCGGCATGGCTGATTAGAGCTGCCCGGGGAGGGCTGGCCGAGTGGACGGGGAGGGTGGTGAATTCATCTCTGAGGGAGGGGGTGCTGCCGCCTGCTTTGAAGCAGGCGATAGTTCGCCCCCTCCTGAAGAAACCCTCCCTGGATCCCATTAATCTAAACAACTTTCGGCCAGTCTTGAATATCCCATTTCTGGGCAAGGTGATTGAGCGGGTGGTGGCGTCACAGCTGCAGAGGGTACTGGAGGAAATGGATTATCTGGACCCATTCCAATCTGGCTTCAGGCCGGGGTTCGGGACGGAGACTGCCTTGGTCGCCTTGGTGGATGACCTTCGCCGGGGGATGGACAGGGGAAGTGCGACCCTGTTAGTCCTGCTGGACCTCGCGGCGGCTTTCGACACCATCGACCATGGTGTCCTTCTGGGTCGGCTGGCTGGGTTGGGGCTTGGAAGCACTGTTTTGAAGTGGTTCCGCTCCTTCCTGGCTGACAGATCCCAGAAGGTGGTGCTGGGGGACGCTTGTTCGGCACCCTGGCCTCTTAGGTTTGGGGTGCCACAAGGGTCTATCTTATCCCCCATGCTATTTAACATCTACATGAAGCCGCTGGGAGAGGTCATCCAGGGGTTTGGGTGGGGTGCCATCAATACGCTGATGACATCCAACTTTATCTCTCCTTTCCCCCTGATTCTGAGGAGGCAGTTGAGGTCCTGGATTGTTGTCTGGAGGCAGCTGGAGGCTGGATGTGGGCGAACAAGCTGAAATTAAATCCGGATAAGACAGAGGTGCTCTTGGTCCAGAAATCCACAGCTCAGGTATTGGACTATCGCCCTGCTCTGAATGGGGTTGCACTCCCTCTGAAGGAGCAGGTCCGCAGCTTGGGGGTTCTCCTGGATTCACAGCTACACCTGGAGTCCCAGGTGGCGGCGGTGGCCAGGGGAGCCTTTGCTCAGCTTCGGCTGATCCGCCAGCTGCGACCGTACCTGAGCTGCGTGGACCTGGCCACAGTGACCCACGCCCTAGTGACATCTAGATTAGATTATTGCAATGTGCTCTACGTGGGGCTGCCTTTGAAGACGGTCCGGAAATTACAACTAGTACAGAACGTGGCGGCTCGGGTGGTTGCTGGGGCACGTCGGTTTGACTCTGTCGAGCCGTTGCTTCGGCGACTACACTGGCTGCCGGTTCTGTTCCGGGCCAAATTCAAAGTGCTGGTTTTGACCTTTAAAGCCCTTTATGGCTCGGGCCCAGGGTATTTGAGGGACCGCCTCCTCCCATATAATCCTACCCATACTCTTAGATCATCTGGAGGGGCCCTTCTGACTGTGCCGCCACCAGGAGAGGTGAGAGGGGCGGCGGCCAGGAAGAGGGCCTTTTCGGCGGTGGCACCCCAACTTTGGAATACCCTCCCCTTAGAGTTAAGAACTGCTCCCTCTTTGGCGATATTTTGGCGGGGACTGAAGACCTTTTTGTTTCAGTAGGCTTTTAGTTGCTGACAGGCTGGCTGGCTTATTTGCATCCTTTTTATATCTCTGTACTTTTTATGATCCATGGGATTGGCTTGTTGTATGTTTTATTTTTAATATTGTTTTTAATTATTGTTTTTTTAATTGATGGAATTTTATTGTGTTTTAAATTTGTAATGCCGCCTTGAGTGCCTTCGGGCAGAAAGGCGGGGTAGAAATTTAATTAATAATAATAATAATAATAATAATAATAATAATAATAATAACAACTTCAGGTTAGGATTGCGTCCTGTGCCAAGGGTCCCTTGTCAATGCCTATGGTAGATGCTACAGGGCACCCTATACTATGGATGCAACGCCACTGGCCGTGGCCAATGGCCCAGTAGGTCAAGGGAACTGCCAGTTTAAAAAGTTTGGGAACCACTGCCTTAAATGGTCAGGTCCATAACATACATCCAGAGGAATACCTAAAGGGGGATCATAGCACTAAGTTTATCAAGCAACCACTCCCCCTCTTCGCTGGAGCCATTCCCAGTGGCTAAGGGCAAAACGGAGGCTACGTTGGCTCCAAATGGCTCCAAAGAGGAGGCGTAGCAGTGGCTTGCAAAACGTAGTTCTGTGATCCCCAGCTAGGTATCGCCACTGCATACGTCACATGTTTGAGGCATCCCACTGCTCTTGAAATCTTGAAATACCCCCCCTCACATAATATAAAACAGAAAGCCTGTTAAGAGCTTTCGTTTTCCGTTAATGCTTTTAGAATCTGAGGCCCCTAGCCCCGATTTTTTTTTTCCTCTCCGCTCTTTAATTTGTATTTATTGGTTTTGCCTTTATGGCATGTTTAGCTGTTTTATGATGTCTTACAATTTGATTGTTGTAGCGTCACATTTCTATGCCGATTTGGATGGGTGCTTTTTGAAAGGAGGTGTAAAGTCCTCACCAAATGAATAGGATGCCAGAATAAATAAATGGATCAGAGACAGATAAATAAAAGGGCTAAATGCACGGGAACCTTTTCTTTATTTACCGATTTCTAGAAGGAGAAAAAGAAGACAAAAAATAATAATAATCGTCCTCATCGCAGGCGAGATAGTGTGGATAAATTATTCATTGTGAATTATTCCCTCCAGCAGCGGGAATATGTTTCAGAATCTGTAGCCGTGAAGCTGTAGAAAACTAATATGTTTGACTCCATGTCTTTTTAAATAATTGTAAGCCTCAACATTCCCAACAGAGGTGGAAGCTGCATTCACAAACATGAAAAAACCCAACAGCCTTTCAAAGGATGTAGAGAACCGAACAGGTATCATGACGCCTCTTTGTCGTCCTGTGCAAAGAATGGCCCAGATATTATTAATTATATTTTTATCTTGCTTTTAGTTGTGACCTAGAGGGGTGGTTGTTCTGATGCCAGTGCTTCCCTTCTTTTCTCCAGACCTGCCCCTATGCCAGGGCCAAAATCATCACTCTCTGCTGCCACCATGAGGACAAAGTCACGCAGAGAGAAAGAGCACTGCCAAAAATTTCCTTCCCAGTTATATGGCCAAGTCCCACAGTTCTAGTGCTGTTGCATGTAGCTCAGGGTTTAGGAGGAGGGCAAGGCTCTGGGTTCAACCATCTGTAGGCAGGCAAAGGGAGATAATCTTTCAAACAGATCTAAGAAACTTGCTTAAATAGAGGTATGCTGGCCTCATGGTCCTTCTGAAAGTGGACTACAATGCATACAGGTGTATCTCTCTATGGAAATGGCTAACAGCTAGCCATTAAGGCAGAGGCGGATCTACAGGGAGGGCAAAGCTCTAAGTGTTGCAAGGAGCCTTACCCTGTCATGTAAATCCCTCCTCTCCCTTGCTGCTGTAGCCAGTAAGCAATGCCAAGATGTTGCTGTTCCCTGTGAGGATTGGCTAAAGCGGTGCAGGAGAGGAGTGATTTCCACTGCAAGGTGAGGCTTCTTGCAAAACTCTGCCCACCCTTAGATCTGCCTCTGCATTAAGGGATGTAGTGGCGCAGTGGTTTAAACCGCTGCTGCTGGGCTTTCCGACCGGAAGGTTGGGAGTTCAAGACTGTGTGACGGAGAGAGCTCCTGTTGCTTGTCCCAGCTCCTGCCAACCTAGCAGTTCGAAAGCACCTAAATGCCAGTAGATAAATAGGGACCACTTTGATGGGAAGGTAACGGCATTCCGTGCGCTACGGTGTAGAGTCATGCCAGCCACATGACCACAGAAGCTTGTCCTTGGACAAAATGCCGGCTCTACAGGCTTGGAAACAGAGATGAGCACCACCCCCTACAGTCGGTCACGATTAGACCATTTGGTCATGGGGAAGCGTTTACCTTTTTAACAGCCATTAGAAGCAGTGGTGTAGTGGTACAGGTTAAAATACAGGGGCTTGACAATGCACCCCTCCATAGCCATGCCCCATGGAGACCATAACCCCCCCAACAGTCCATTTCAAATGTCTTAGGCTGTGTTTCCTTCTCCTGCCACTTCTTCTGACTTTGAAACTTACTGAACTTCAGGGAAAGATGTAGGCTCTTTCATCCCCAATACTGGGATGTAACCATTCAAAACAAATGTATAGCAATTGAAAAATGAGACCAAAAAAATCCTCTCAAATTAATATATAGTACATGATATATGAGGTGGCTAACCTAAGCATGTCTACTTACAGGTAAGGACAATGGGCCCTCAATATCTGTGAGGGTTCTGTTCCTGGAATGTAAATTTTGAATAAAAACCAATAATAGCACTTTCTGCACTTCTGCACTTGGAAACCACTGAAATCTGCCAAAAAAAAAAACCCACCTTTTTTCTCCACCTCTACTAACAGTAATAAAAAAAGGAGATGCTGAGGGGGGGGGCTGTTCTGGTCCCCTATCTGCCAGGTGAAACCTGCTTCATGGCAGGGCCAGTCCAGACTGAAGCAGTTGCTTTAGAATCTCCTACACAGCAGGCTTTCATAGGGTAAAAAAAATACAGTGGACCACAGCCAGAAAACAGCCTTTGCTGGTATGTGATGGAAGATGTGTGGGAGTTCAGATGCACATTGATCCTTCTTGTGAAAATCAGGCTTGAGATGTGCACAAGAGTGTTCCTCTTTCCATCTGTGCAAAATTGAAGAGTAGGTGATGGAGCAATCGGGTGGGTCCTTCCTGGCCACATGGGCAACGCGTTGCGGTTCGAATGCGCCCCGTGGTCAAGGAACCTTTGAAGGCGTCCGAATTGTTGGCAGAACTGCATTGATACAAGAAGATGCAAGTGTCTTGTGTCTCGTGCCTCCCTGGGGCACCTGGTGGGCTGCTGTGAGATACAGGAAGCTGGACTAGATGGGCCTTTGGCCTGATCCAGCAGGGCTCTTCTTATGTTCTTATTTAAAGTATTCAGTGGGAAGGGTTTCCATTGAGCTGTCAGAACCCTGCAATACGGGAAGGACCCCTTCCTGTCCGGAGTCTCCCAAAGCAGGGAGAGAAACCCGGTTCAGCCAACAGGAGGGAGAGAGGAGGCATTTCATTCTCGCAATAATTGACTAAATTATTAAGCCGCCGAGAAGGCTGGCGGTGCAAGGAAGAGCCGCCGTGTGTTCAAAAGAAGACGACCTGCTTCTCTCCTGGCAGATGGGAATTAAGAACTCCTGAGAATGACTGTAATACCACCTCAAATGTCACCGATGTGGCAAGGGCAATTAAAGATTTTTCCTCTCTCTGTTCATTGGAAGAGTGACAGCTCAGCCAACAGGGCAGCCGAGGGTACGGAGCTCCACTCTGTGCAGCCTGACAGTTCCCCCCTCACCAAGTCCTCTCTCCCTGCCTCCCTTTGTCAGGTAAAACCCTTCTAATCCATTGTCAGATCGCTCTCTGGAGAACAAGGGAGGCGGAACCCCTGGTAGGGACGGTTTATGAAGTCTCATTAAAAAAAAAAAGAAGAAGTCTACGTCGTGCTCTGTTATATTTGGCCTGTGCTATAATGATGCTCTTGCAGGGAGAAACGGTATTCTAATGAACAGCGGAGAGAGCGCCTTGGCACTCGCCATTGGGATTAACGAGGTGACGGCGCGTAGGATGTCGTTGGGACGCGTCACGGAGGTTGGGGTGACCTTTGGAGTTGAAGGCTTGTATTGTATGGAGAGAAACTACATGGCTTGCACACATCTGAGGATTTCTACTCAAACAAAAGGGCGCTTTGTCTTCAGCTGCCATTGGTTGAACTGTCTAGATATAACATGGGGCTGCCTCCTACTGACCAGCATCCTCTCTCAGTCCTCTCCTCAGGCTGCAAGTGTGGGATTGGACAGATTTCTGGAGGAAAAGTCCATTGTGGGCTATAGGCCATGATGCGTGGTACAACCTCCTTACGTTAGAAGTAGGCTACCTCAGAATGCCTGGTGCAAGGGAGTGGCAACAGAATGCAGGCATCTTGTTGTCTCATGTGCTCCCTGAGGCATCTGGTGGGCCACTGTGAGAGACAGGAAGCTGGACTAGGTGGGCCTTTGGCTTGATCCAGCAGGCACTTACGTTCTTATGTGGCTCCTCAAAACTGCTCTTCCCCCATGCTACTATCCAAGAGCCTTTTCAATTTGAAATTCCAGGGATCGGACTAGAACCTTCTGCATGCAGACGACTTATGAGCTGCCCCATGTTAGGTCAAGTCATTGGTGTACCTGAAGCAGTGATGGGCATCAAGCTCTCTGGGGTTTCAGATGTGGTTTCTCCCAGCCCTACCTAGAGATTGAACTCAGAACCTTTGTCATGCCAAGCCTTGTGCAACCATTGAAATCCATCGTCTTCTTGCAGATGGAGTGATCAACCAGGATTTTATTCTTAGATGTTTCTTGTCGGTGCAGCTTATAAGCTTGCTGCTTCCTTCAGAGAGGAAAGATCCACACTTTCATATGAAGTAATACATTGGACAGCAAAAAGAAAATGTCATTGTTATGCTAATGTCCAAAGACGTATTTTCTCCATCAGTCTCTTCCAATCCAAACCTGTCACCTGCTTTGTGGAATACGATCTTTGGTTAAACCAGGTTACAAACTGGCTCCAAACTTAGGTAGATTGTGTTTTCAACTACCTCTTGCCAACCTGTGTTATCCATGAGCCTTATCCCTTGTGGAGACTCTTGAACTGATGAAGGATAGCCTGATCCTGTAGTAACATATTCCCTGAGCAGTCCCCGAACTGAAGCAAATCTTCCCTGTCAGCAATTGGCTTTGCTGCTGTGATGTCACAGAAGGGCTGGATAGCTGGGAGACTGGTTTTTTTCTGCTCTGATCTTTCTCACTGTATATAACTTGTCAACATCATGTGTCCTTCAGAGCTGAATGCTCTGTCTATCCAGTATCAATGAATGGATATACCAGAATATTTTCTATTATATATTAAGATTTTAAAGCAAAAATGGGCGTATGGCAAGAACGAAAGGAGACAACTCAGCATGGGGTCCCATGCTGTGTGTGAAAGACAAAATGAGAGAGATTGATTAGTTACTCTGTTCACACTGGGTAGTGATCAAAATGATGAACGATCAAAGGAGCCAACTGCTGCATGCAGGATGCTTAAAGACAACCCTTCATTGATGTGCAGCTGTTTATAGTACAAAGTAAGACAAAAAAACATTGCCCCATATATGTCTGGCATTTGAGAAAGAAGGACTGATGTTAGGAACAGCACTAAACCAGTCCTATAGCTTTGAAATACCATCTTGCCTTCTAAAGCAGGAATAACAGACCAGAGCTGCTCTGTTCAACGATAGTAAGGTCATTGTAAGGAGCTTCTGGGTCAGTGATAGATTCAGTCCTAGCTGGAAGAGATGCTTCTTTGAAACCTTCAAGAACCACTATAGTCGGTGCAGGCCAGTGTTTTGCAAACTGTTGTAGGGACCCACCAGTGGGTCACAAGCCAGTTTTCAGTGGGTTGCGAAAAGGGTTTGAAACATTAAGAGTGCAATCCTAACCTGGAGTTAGACTGGCACAGTCAGGCCAGCAATCTTTGGCCAGCACAAGGGACCGTTCCCAAAGTTAGAGAGGCCAGCGCACAGACGCACACCATCCCCCCTGTCTTCAAGAATGGTCCAAACGCGCTTTATGGTGGCCCTTGTGCCGACGGGTCATTGCTGGCCTCACTGTGCTGACCTAACTCCAGGTTAGGATTGTGCTCTTAGACATTATATTCTTGACCCCCACCCCCACCGATTCATCACAAATCGTGATACAGGGCCTTCTCTGCATCAGCACCCAAGGAAGTTCACTGCCTCCTCTTTGCTGGCTTTCTGGCAGCTTTCCTCATGAGAGCTGAACTCAAGACTTCATCACCTGTTCAGGAAAACTTGCAGAAGTGTGCCTATGGCAATTTCTGAGCATCGCACCCATGTGCAGTCCAGAGCATTTGCACTGTCCATAGTTCGGCAGTTCTCTCTCGTGAGAATCCCTTGTGTAAGCTCAAGACTATTTTCATTTTTACAAGGAAGCAACCAAATGTCCCGCACCTGGGAGGTGCATGTTCCAGTTGACCTTAATAAAAGTTCTTTCAGAAGTGTTTTGAGAGCCTGTAATTGGTTTCTCTTCCATTAAGTGTACAGGCCCTTCCTAGATGTAATTTCACAAGCCACCCCCAATGACATCGTATCTCTTTCATTTTCAGGCTGGATTGAAACCAACCAAGGGGCTTTCTTAAGAGTGACAACACGTTCAGGAAAATCCTGGCCACTTGGCAGTGTTTTTTTTTGTAAAAGGAAAACCAGGATTAAAACACACCATTTCCCCATCTTGCTAGAAGGAGGACAATCTGGCCCAAAACTTCTTTGTTTGGACCTGAAACCCTTTTAAGAAGAAATTTGGAAGGATGCAAAAAAATAATAATAATCCAGATATTATACTTGATATAACTTGATAGCAGATGATCTCACATTCTTGAGTTCCAAGTCATTCTTCAAAGAGCAAGGCAAAGAGGAGAGAGGTTTGTCTTTCTCAGTTACGGCCCAATCCTATAAGCCTCCTTTGCAAAAGGCAGGAAATGAATGCCAGGGACTGTAGAAGAAGGCGTAGAGGGTGTTTTGAGTTGCTTTGTGAAGGCTTTGAGTTGCTCTGTGAAGCATTGGCTCTTCGGGGGCAGATTGAAAATTACAATCAGACAATTAAAAGAACTGTGCATCGTTGAATTTGCAGAAGCTTAAGGGCAGACTGCTGTGGCATTTGCCTCCCTCCTGCCTCTGGAGAACCTTGTGGGCAAAGTTACCAAGAGAAAAACACATGCAAGAAGAGCTAGGAAAGGGGGGAGAATCACAAACGGATGCTTAATTTGGAACAGCAGTTTATATTCTAAATATGTATGAATTCAAACAAGCATTTAGGAACATACCGCAATGCAATCACAATGCACAAAGTTGCTGGTTTCTTTCCACACCATTGCAGTGTGTCTCTTGTGTATTTGTTGTTGTTGTTGTTAATAAATAAATAACGGTGATAATTTGTTATATCACCCACTGCAGTTTCTTGGCTTGGCTTCTCATTATATTTCCCCCCCTTCCTCTTCTCCCTACTCATTTATAGAAATATCAATATATGGATGATATGCATTTGGAGCTTGGCCACCTGCTTCTATTCAACCAGAGAGAGACTAGTCTTAGAACCTACAGGAAGGGGCAGTTTTTCCTCTCCCAGAAAAACCTTATGAAAAAACTGACCAAAAAAAAAAAAAAAACTGTAACCAGAAAAGGGCTTTGGTGCAACAAAGCAATAAAAGACACTAGTCGCTGGGGGAGGGGGAAAAAAACCCTTATAGCTATTATTTTCATCACTCTCTGCCTTTTTCCTCACCAAGAACTTCAGAGAAAGGTTTGCTGTCTCTAGGAGATGAGAAACGAGTCAATCAGAATCAATTAATGACATCCTGCATCTCAAACCTTTCCCTGTGTGATTCCAAGGTTCTGGGTTTATTGGAGATCAGTTTTCTTTCTTTCTTGGCACAGATGCCAACTGGAATAAAAAGATCTCCTGCCCACCCTGCTGCTATCCCTCAATGGCTTTTACTTCTCCTTTTCTGCCCTCCTCCTCCTCTTCCTCCTGCTCTTCCTCCTCTTGAGCTCAGCTGGCGCTTTACATCATTTATGTGTATATAAATGTCTGTCACATCATGGTGAATTTTCAGCTTAAATTGTTATTCCAACCTCCAGACATTGGGTGAGGACAGCACAGACCAAGGCTGGGGGGGGATTTCAAACGTTGGGGATTTCTTGGCTGCTGTGTCTTTGGAGCGGTTTGACGAATTGGAAATTGGAAATCATAATACTGCTTTGTATAAAATGTCAAGTACTAAAGTGGCAGCCAGCCACACAGCGAGGTCCGTACCCTTGGTGACACTGGCAGAATACTAATAGTTTACACACCCACAGAATGTGCACTTTGAAATGGCAGGCTTGCTGTCCTGTTGAAAACAAATGCAGGTACACAACGCACACACACACTTCAACAGACCATAGGACAGTGGTTCCCAAACTGTGGATTGGGCCCACCAGTGGGTTGCGAGCAGCGATGGGATTAACAAATGACCCGGTGGGGACGGCAGCGGGGTGGAACAGACGGGCTGCCAATCGCGCGGGCTGCCAATCACGGGCTTCCAATTATGAGTACGTCCCGCCCAGCGTTCCCCCAGGTCGTTTGTTAATCCCATCGCTGGTTGCAAGTCAATTTTGAGTGAGTCTCAAAGCACCTAGAGCAGCCATATTGAAAATACGGAAAGATGGGATGCTGGAAAGGGGGAGGGGTGTGTGGTTGTTTTGCTTGTATCAAGGTTGTAAATAGGCTTTTTGTTCTTTCTGATTCACTTTACTAGTGAAAACGACTGAGAAATGCCCAGTGGTGTTATTCAGGCGGAACGGCCCAGTATGCCGTTCCGCCAGTTCGGCGGATGGGCCCCGGCCGCACCACCTCTCCGGAGGACGGGCGAGCTGCTGTTGGGCCCGCCGTCCCTCCCTTGCGTCCGGAATCACTCTAAAATGGAGCGATTCCAGCGCAGTGAGGCTTGGGTTGCGTGGCAGCCCTCTGCCATAGGGGCGGAGGGCTGTCAATCATCCGAGCGTTCCGGTAGTTGGCGCGCTCGGATGACATCACTGGAAATGCCCCAGTTTATTCCTGCATTATCAGGAAAGCATTAATACATGCCTAGAAGCAGTTTCTCAGTTTGCCTCCTTTTAAGCCTGATGCTTCTTCTCTGCTCCTTGAAAAAAAAGTTTGAAAGTGAGAGTTCGAATGCGCCTGACGATTATGTCACAGCTCCAGAACTCCTCCCTGCACTTTCCCTCTTCCACACTGCTGATTAGGACACACACTTGGCTTCCAGTGCATGGCTTCCAGTCTGAGCCCTGTGGCTACTGACGGCAGAGATTTTTTTTGAAGTGGCTGCAAACGTTGCTCAATCACTGCGTTTATTCTAAATCCCCTCGAATGCCGACATGGATTTCCCGACGTTGTCAATCCGCGGCGATGTTGCAGCAATTGACTCAGGTTCGCCGATGCAGAAGGAAGATGAGACCCATCTCACTTACGCACCGATGTGTTTTATGTTTCCAAATGGAGCTGCAACATTTTATCAGCCTCGATTGCTGCCTGGGGGGAAACGGCTCTAATATATCAAAGCAGAGAGAATAAAGATCGGGGTGGCTTTGTGTTGCAAAGCAGGATGCAAACTGATCATTAGGATTCATTACAAATGAAAGCAATTTGCAGGACGCAGGGAAGGCAGGTGTTCCTCCAGAAGCATTTAGGAGCCAGAGTAAGCACCCTTTTAATCTATCCCTTGCAAAATTAAATGGAAGTATGGACGTGGTGGCGCAGCGAGTTAATCTGCTGTTGCTGGGCTTTCAACCGCAAGGTTGGGAGTTCGAGACTGCATGACGGAGTGAGCTCCCGTTGCTTGTCCCAGCTCCAGCCAACCTAGCAGCTCGGAAGCACGTCAAACTGCAAGTAGATAAATAGGGACCACTTTGGTGGGAAGGGAACGGTGTTCCGTGCGCTACGGCGTAGAGTCATGCTGGCCACATGATTGGACAAAAACGCCGGCTCTACAGGCTTTGAAACTTAGATGAGCACCGTCCCCTACAGTCAGTCACGACTAGACCATTTGGTCGTGGGGAAACCTTTACCTTTATGGACCGAGTGCATCAGTTCTGGTAGGAAGTTCCATTTCCATCTGACCTTCTACGGCGATTTAGAATTAGAGCCATTCTCTGCAATCTACACTGTGGCCTCAGGTCTAGGGACTGGTTTTTTTAAAAAAAAAGCCCTAAGCATTCTCATTTCTGTTATAGGAGCTCAAGCCGCAGTCCACATCGTGAGTTGAGCTGACTCAGGCCCTCTTGTCTGTCTCCCGAGTGTCACAAACGTGTCATAGATCAGGTTTGTGCTGACTCAGCAGTTGACAAAGCCAATATGGAGGCCCAGAGGCAGATCTAAGGGAGGGCAAAGCTCTA
>JAJKFI010000011.1:2751949-2770905 GCA_029204185.1 Lerista edwardsae
CCTTCCTTCCTTCCTTCCTTCCTTCCTTCCTTCCTTCCTTCCTTCCTTCCTTCCTTCCTTTTCTGAATCTGCATTCTCTCTCTCTCTCTCTCTCTCTCTCTCTCTCTCTCTCTCCCCTACCGGCATTATGTCATCTGCTTTTAGATTGTTTCTTGGCTACAGGAACGGGCTTGGACTCATCTGGAGCTCTTCAGAATGTGCGTGCGCATGTCACCTTGACCGCCTCCAGCCTCCCAACTCTCATCTCGGCAGCACCGAGTCACCTTGCATCCTTGCATGAAGTTTTAATTGCTGATCTCGGTGTGAATTTGGTTTGGAGACTTTGCTATGGAAAGGGATACATAAATATAGGAGGGAAATAAAGAAAATGGGTCATCACCATCATTTGTTAGGTTGATAATGTTTTTAAAAGAGAGAGAGAAAGAGAAGGGGAATCTACTGTAAGGGTGGATCCTGGTTCTGGAGAGACTAAGGGCCCAATTCTATCCAACTTTCTGGTGTTGATGCAGCTGTAACACTGCCCCAGGGTCAACAAACAAATGTGTCCTTACCCAGTGGTGCAATTCAAATGAATTAACAACCGGTTCTATGATGTCATACCCGGAGCCAAAAAAAACCCCGAAGCCAGCCGAGGTAAGTGAGTGGGCGGGGCCCGGCCATCTAACAACCGGTTCTATAGGACCTGGGTGAACCCCCTGAACCCCCTGGGCTGAACCGCCCTGAAGGGCGAACCTACTGCCCTTACCTTGAGGAGGCCTCCCTGATTCCCTCTCCATCACCGAATGCAGCATACATCCAATTGGGACGGCTACATCAGGGCTGAAAACCGGATAGGATTTGGCCCTAGATGCTACTAATCTAGATGCTGAAGCTGTCTTCATGGCTTAAGAAAATGTGGATTTCACCACATATTTTAATTGGGTGCCTTTGGGCAGAAAGGCGGGGTATAAATTTAATAAATAAATATTGAGGACACCCAGCCCCCAAATCCTGGATGACCTCTCCAATACTTATACGTACAAAGGATGATATAATGGATGTTACATCTCCCTTGCTAACTGGGCAAAGGGGCACCTCTTCCCTCTTATATTTAGCAGAGGGTGAGGAACGGTCCCTCCTCCTCACCCCTGCGCGGTGTCTTTTCCAGTAGCTGTTGCTGGTGTGTCTTCTGTGTTTTTTACTGGTATGTGAGCCCTTTGGGGACAGGGAACTATTTGTTGATTCCTTTCACTATGTAAACCACTTTATGAACTACTGTTGAAACTACTGTGGTATATCATTTTCATTATCAACAACAACCACAACCAGACATGTCATGTAGCGGGTATGCGGGGGTACGCAAGTACCCGTTCCTAGGATTAGGGTTGGCCCCGCCCATTCGCCCGCCCACTCATCGACTCCGTTGGCACTCCACTCCGCCCCCTGCAACATTTGAATTGCCCGCACGTTTGAGTTGCCTGCACGTTCTCAGAGCCAGGCAGGCAGGCAGGCAGCAGAGCGAGGGAGACCGACGGCGGCCTGGGGCTCCCTCCTGAGGAGGCGCAGCGGTTCCTGGGGGAATCAGTAGCCTGCATGGTGGCCCCGGGGAAGGCCCAGGACTCCCGGGCCTTGTCCCAGGCCGCCGCGTGGCCTACCGAGGAGGCGTGGCGGTTCCTGGGGGCGGTTCCTGGGTTCCAGCTATGACCTCACTTCCGGTGGGTGGGCCCCGACACAAGTGCCAATCAAAAGTGAGTACCTGTTGCTAAATAATTTAGTTGCCATTACTGACAACAACAACTACTAATACTAATACTAATACTACTACTACTGAAGATAGCATCAGTGCCTATCTTGGCTCTGTGATGTCATAGCCGGAAATGCCGTCATTGTGACACTACAGCCTGCTGCTGTCCAAAAATGCAGCAAGACGTTGGGCTATTTCTCAGTCATTTTCCAATAGCAAAGTAAATCAGAAAGAAAGAAAAAAGCCTATTTAAAGCCTATTTACACAAGCAAAACCACCACACAGCCCACCCACTTTTCCAGCATGTCGTCTTCCCATATTTTCAATGTGGCTCCTCTAGGTGCTTTGTGAACCACTTGAAATTGGTCCAGGACCCACTGGTGGGCCCCGACCCACACTTTGGGAACCACTGGGCTATGCCTCACTATCCCCTTGGGATGCACAGGGCTCTGCACATGTGAATGTCCCACTCAAGCTCTGAGCACGTATGCATGAAGGAGGACAATGCAGCCGGCTGCGACCCCTGGCTCCTTCCTCTCATCCTGCAGCCAGAGCCGCCATTTTCATTTTCAAAAAAAGCTCTGCACATGAATAACTGCTAAATAACAGCAATAAGCAGAGGTGGAAGCAACACTGTCGCTCTCTGAAGGGTGTCACGGCAGTCAAGATAAAGAACCGGGAGTTCTTGGAGGGAGTCGGGGCGTGACAGAAACTGTCCCAATGAATGCTGACATCTTGAATAAAATCACTACATGACTCCGCGTAGGTCAAGAAACGACATTGTTTCCCTGAGCTGCATTGACAGCAGGGTGACAGAGATTAATAGCTTTGTATTGACTGAGTAACTTCCAGTTCCTTATCTTTGTCAAGTCAAGGCTGTGTCCAAAAGCTGAAAGTGTTATTAGTCTTATAATTGTGGAGACATTTAAAGGGTTTCCCCTTAAGGGACTATGAAATCCAATAAACCTTTCATAAAACCTCAAGCACTCATGTGAAGATGAAGAAGAGGGGGGGCAACCACCGCCCCTCCCGTTTCTCCGAGACAGCCACGCTTGGATGGGGGAAAACCTTGGAGCCCTGGTACATTGAATCATGTTTGATTTATGAAGGCGGCTTTGAATTTGTATCAGTTTTATTAAAAATATATGAAAAAATGTTTTAAATATGAGTGAGCTGTGTTCACTTCTGTCTTGATCAAGCGCTTGGGTTGTTGGAGGTGGGCATCCTCCGATTCTGTCACCGAGATTCATGACGGTACATCGGTACCAAATTTGTATCCACTAATGGAGGACCGTAATTGAATTGTGGCCAGTTTCCAAATAAAGTTTCGTCTCTTCTGGGATGGTTGTTGGTTTTTGAAAGGTTCAGGCTGAGGCATTTGTTCTTTTCTTCTCACACATACGCACACCCTGTCGCCTAATAGGATTTGATTTGCAAAGGAATCGCTAAATTTGTTCAGTTTACAGTTCTTTGTCGGTATCATTTCACGAGTGGCTATAAGTGGAAGAACTGAAATGTGGTAAAACCCAGGACATTTCCGATGGAGGCTGACAGCCCACTTAGGGTTGGTAAGGTTGGATTCCAGGAAACAAAACAGAGAACAGAAATCCTCTGCGATTCAGTGATTTTTGGATTGATTCTGTATTTCACACAGAAAAAGTGCCTGATTGACGAGGGGCACGCTCCTAACCTGGAGTGAGCCTGGCACAGTTAGCCCAGCAAGGTTTGGGCAGCACAAGGGACACTGTAAAATCTGTTTGGACCACTCTTGAAGAATGGCACACAGGAGTTTTGACAATGATGCAGTATACCTCGGATAGCTCTGGTGGGAGGCAGAGGGGCTCGTGTTGAACGCCGGCATATGAATGAACTCAGATCTTTCTCCAGCAATGATCTGAAGTTCACTGATGATGTGTAGATATGCATCAGAGAGATTGGCTCTGCCCTTTTCCTCCGAGAAATCTTTTCTTTTTCTTTTCTTTTTTAGAAAATTTTTATTATTTATTATTAAGATATGGGTAAGGGATACAGAAAAAAACAACAAGGGAAGGTTAAGACATAGGAATACACATGAGGTATCGTTGCAGTGTGTCTCACTAATCTTGATTCTTAATTCTAGTAATTCTATATATTACATCCAAGAGTTTCCATTTCTTCTGCTATATATTTATATTCTAGCAAATCTAGTTAAACTTAACACTTTGGGTCCATCCATTCATAAAACATTTTCCAATTTTGTTCCACTCTATCTTTCTTGTTTTCCCATAATCTTTCAATTAAGATGTCCATTTCAGCTACCTCATACATTTTGCCTATTACTTGTTCCATGCTTGGAAATCTTTTCATTTTAAAGGGCCCGTCCCCAATTTAGGTTCTAACCACTTGGGGAGGGCAGAGGGGCAGGTCAGAGCTGCCATGTCCCAGTGATGTAGCTGGAGGAGAGGCAAAACGTCAAGTACTGCAGCCCTGGGTGCTCTCAGGTTCCCAGGTTCTCCTGATTGTAGAAGTAGGCTAACTATGAATGCCAGACGCAAGGGATCACAGGGCTGCCTCTGATGAGAAAGCCCCGCGGATGACAGCTCTGCAGCCTACTTCTGAGTAAGCATGCATAGAATTGTGCCATTCGCCAGCATGCTACACCGCAGCCCAACCCACCCACCCATTCAGTTTGTTGGGATCCCTGCCAAGACGTGCCTTGAGATGCAATTAAAGAACGCGCAGAGATCGGCAATGGATATCAAACAAATTATCTCCAAATATTCCGAAAGCATCTTTTCATTTTGTAAAGACGCTTCAGATTATGAAAGTTAAATAAAGGAATCAATGAATACAAATGCACAGCCAGCAGAAGTCTCATTAAACAATTGATTATTAATAACTTATGAATAAGGATGATCTCTCTCTGGCTGCCTTTCGTACGTTTGCCGTTTTGCCCCAACTGCCACTCTTGTAACCCTACAAACAAAAGCTTGGCTGGAAACAACACAGATGCTCTTCAATGGGCAGATGTTCAGCCACCATGGGGACAATGAACTTGAAGGGTTAAGCCCAGGACCCCTCGTTCTTACTAGGGCGCACCCAGCGATGTGGGATCTACAAATGAACAAGGGGAACGCTGGACTGGACGTAGGCGAGACTTCCGCTTGAGTGGCAGCCTGTCCATAGCGTTCCGCGGCTGCCCTGGCCTGGGGGGGGGCTCTTGCTCGCCGCGGGGGACAGGTGAGGGTCGCGCCGGGTGCCTGGGCAAGCAGCGGGAGGGCACGCTATCCGGGTGCAGCCCCCCCGAGGCCAGGACAGCTGCAGAATGCTACGGATGGGCAGCCAATCACGCGGAAGCCCCGCGTAAGTCCCGCTCAGCGTTCCCCTTGTTCATTTGTAGATCCCATCACTGGGTGCACCCAGTGATGTCATTCAGGGGGAATGGACCAGAACGGGTGTTCCGGATCCTAACAGGCTCCATGGCTGGTTCCGGGTTCCCGACAAGTGCCAATCAAAAGTGAGTTCCTGTTCCTAAATCATTTGAATGACACCACTGGGTGCACCCAATGTCAAGTGCCTGTTTTCCAGTACAACACCAGTTGCTGCTGCCAGCACCTGCCGGATCCTGTCTCCACCCCCATCCCCAGGCCAGCCTACACATGGGCCCACCACCCTCCCCTGTCCTCCCCACATCCCAAAACACCTTCCTCCTGCCCTCCCCATGCCCTGCCCAATCCCACACGCCAATCAAACTCGACCAGCACTTCCCCACTTCCCCAGAGCAGCACAGATGCCCACACTGGCCCATCTGCCACTTGGAGAGTCGCAGATGTGCCTTAGAGCACATTTGCAACACTCCCAGGCTAGTACAAGTCACCTGTGATGGCTTGAGGATGCTCTAGGATTGCACCCTCCGTGTGTTTTAGCCACACTGCTACACTGGCTCTTGGTAGATCTTACCACAACATTTCTTGCGTTGGGCCCATGTAGACCATATCGCCAAGGTAAGACCCAGCAAAGTTTATTGGGGGAAGCCAGGACTCCCAAATCCGCGTCTATAGAGACGTGACCGCAAGGATCCGATCGACCAACCTTGACATGCAACGTTCCAGTAGCGGACTGGGGTTAGTGACAAAAGAGCTCTTGTTGGAATACAAAATCAGCCCTGGAGTGATTCCTCGTTTTATGTTATGTTAAATGTGCCCTCTCTGATCCTCTCTCGTCATCGCGTGCACCTCTGGACCGCTGCCCGTGCCACATTGCAGCTTGACAGGATGTGCTGCAAAGTCTCTCGGTTGCTGATAGACTGTAGATGCAGCTGTCGCCTTCACTTAGGCCCCCGACGGTGCAAATTAGACGGGACTGCCAAAAAGATGATGGGCTGGGCCAAGTACACTGGGACAGAGCGTACTCTCACGTCAAGAAGCCAGGACAAACATGATCTATCTTGGAGACCCTCCTCCTTCACCCACCTCCTCCACCTTCTTCTTAAGCTACTTTTAATCTTGCTTTTAGAGCGGCAAAAGGTGGCTGTTGTCAAACACCTCCCTATGTTTTTAAAAGCCTTTTTAGTTTTTAGGCTGCTGATACTTACAGCCAGATCCAAACCTGGAGGTGAGCCAGTGCAGGCCCCCCCCGTGTCGGCTCCTGAATGTTGCAAACGTGCCACAAAGCCTGTTTGTGCCATCTCGGGAGTAGGCTGCCCTGGCATCAGGACGCGCGCCAGCCTCTTGGTGCCAGATCGCGCCCCTGCACCAAGGCAGGTAGGTTTGTGCCGGGTGGTAAAGGCGGTGAGAGAGGTGAGAAAGTGTTCCAGGGATGGGGCGTGTCGGGGCAGGGGAGGGTGAAATGTGGGGAGGATTGGGCCAGGGAGGGGGTGGAATCCGTAGCAGCAGGACACACCATAGCCTCACCCCCAGCCCGGGCAGCTTTACACTGCATTGCTGGCGCATATCCGAGTAGCCCCATAGGGTAGACTGAGGTATTGCACGGGGTAAGGGGGAAAATACCCCCTTATTCCAAGGTGATCCACAGCCTGTACCGAACCAGAGGCCAGGCTGTTCCGAGCCTGGGTTAGGATTGGGCTGTCGCTTGACTTCCTTTGACTTCTCAGATGTTTTCTCCTTGGGACGATGGTGGTGACATGGGCAATAGCTGCAGGCCCCCACCTATCAGAGCAGCAGTAACATGGCCCCTCCCCCTCACCTCCAGAGCCATTCATGGCTTGGAGACCAAAGACACTGAGCCAGCTTTCCAAGCAGCAAATGGCCCTGAAGGTGAGCAAGTAGGAACATTTTACATGTTCAGGAGCTCAGGCTCCCTGCAACTTTGCACTGTTTTGCCCCCTTTGGGAATGCCACTGCACTGAACCCATATGATGGCATCCTCACCAATTACTTCCGGGAGCCACATGCTGCAAACATTGCTGCAAGTGTTTGCATTGTGCTGGGGCAATGCTGTGTGCTGGAAGGCATGGCCTTAGCTGGTAACAACCCAACTGTTACCTCAAAAAGAAAAAAGAAAAAAAGGAGCAGAGCAGAAGAAAAGTGTGGAGGAGAGGAAAGTGTGGGCTAGACTATCAGGGACCATCTAACCCATCCCTCTCCTCTCCTCACTTCCTTTTTCACTCCATACTGGTCAGGTTCAGGAAGCAGGGCAAGGAGAAGCATTAGAGGGAGGGAAGTGTCCCTCTGACTATCTGTCACAACCACCCCAGTGAGCCTCAAAGACAAGCCAACCATGTCTGTGCATATTAGACTTGAAATATTTTAATAAAGCTGGATGCCAAAACTGTATTCATTAGTCTTGGACCACTAAGTTCCAGTTTCTGAGATAACAACCAAAGTATTTTGTCAACGTGGATGAAACAGGCCAATAAAGTATCATCTAAAAAATAATGTTTTGAAACTTTCCATATAACCATAAGTTGTTGTTCAGTCGCTAAGTCGTACAACTTCGTGTTGTTGTTGTTCAGTCACTAAGTTCGTGACCCCATGGACCACAGCACGCCAGGCCTCCCTGTCCTCCACTAGCTTCCGGAGTTCACCCAATTTCATGTTCATTGCTTCGGTGACACTATCTAACCATCTCATCCTCTGCCACCCCCTTCTCCTTTCGCCTTCCATCTTTCCCAGCATGAGGGTCTTTTCTAAAGAGTCCTCTCTTCTCATGAGGTGGCCAAAGTATTGCAGCTTCATCTTCAGGATTTGTCCTTCCAGGGAGCAATCAGGCTTGACTTCCTGGAGGATGGACCGATTGGATCTCCTTGCAGTCCAAGGGACTCTCAAGAGTCTTCTCCAACACCATAATTCGAAAGCATCTATTCTTCGGCGCTCTGCCATTCTTATGGTCCAGCTTTCATAGCCATACATTGTTACTAGGAAAACCATAGCTTTGACTAGGCGAACCTTTGTTGGCAGGTAAGGGTGATGTCTCGGCTTTTGATTAAGTTGTCTAGGTTCGCCATAGCTTTTCTCCCAAGAAGTAAAAGTCTTTTAATTTCATGGCTGCAGTCACCATCTGCAGTGATCCTGGAGCCCAGGAAAATAAAGTCTGTCACTGCTTCCATTTCTTCTCCTTCTATTTGCCAGGAAGTAATGGGAGTGGTTGCCATGATCTTAGTTTTTTTTAATGTTGAGCTTCAAGCCAATTTTTGCACTTTCCTTTTTCACCCTCATCAGAAGGTTCTTTAGGTCTTTCTTCCTCACTTTCTGCCATTAGAGTGGTATCGTCTGCATATCTGAGGTTGTTGATATTTCTCCCAGCAATCTTGATTCCAGCTTGTGAATCATTCAGCGCTGCCTTCCTCATGATGTACTCTGCATACAAGTTAAATAAGCAGGGTGACAGTATACAGCCTTGTCGTACTCCTTTCCCAATTTGAAACCAGTAGGTTGTTCCATGTCCAGTTCTAACTATTGCTTCCTGACCTGCATACAGGTTTCTCAGAAGGCAGATCAGGTGGTCTGGTACTCCCATCTCTTCAAGAACTTGCCACAGTTTGTTGTGATCCACACAATCAAAGGCTTTAGCATAGTCAATATAACCGTATGATTACTGTTTAATCTGTTTACACTGATTACAGGGATGTGGTGGTGCAGCGGGTTAAACCGCTGTTGCTGGGCTTTCTGACCGGAAGGTTGGGAGTTCAAGACTGCGCGATGGAGTGAGCTCCCGTCGCTTGTCCCAGCTCCTGCCAACCTAGCAGTTTGAAAGCACCTCAATGCAAGTAGATAAATAGGGACCACTTCGATGGGAAGGGAACGGCGTTCCGTGTGCTACAGCGCAGAGTCATGCCGGCCACATGACCATAGAAGCTTGTCCTCAGACAAACGCCGGCTCTACAGGCTTGAAATGGAGATGAGCACCGCCCCCTACAGTCGGTCACGACTGGACCATCCGGTCATGGGGAAACCTTTACCTTTACCTGTTTATAGCAGGAAACCAACCGTCTCTGTTTCAACACCTAATCCCTTCCCCTCTCCCTGTCACTTCAAGAGAGATCATATTTAAATATATAGTGAGTGAGTCTTCCATCCATTGCCTCTGGAAAAAAGGGTTTTTTTAAAAATATTGGAACATTTAAATTTTAGTGTATTTTAATGATCTGGGCACCAGAATATTTCACTGCGTAATGAGTTCATTTGGAAGTTGTGTCATAAAAGTGAGAACCTACCAAAACCATTTTCGGTTTTTATTGGCTGGAACAACAGAGGCAGGACTGGGATGTTTCTCCAGCTGTGGAAATCATAAATCAGAGCCATATGCAGAAAGGTAATGTGTCCTTTTCAAATTGCTACAAGGAAAAATGGCTCCATCTGCTTGCTACTCCGCAATAAATAATGCCATATAAATGGATTTTATAATAACTGGGGATGTGCCTTTTAAGAGGAATTTTGCAGGAGGGTGGAGGTGTGTTAGTGTTTTTTTTTTTTCTACTCAGGTAAAACTGTGGTGAATTAACTAGCCCAATCTGAACATCTCTTTGCCAAGATCAGGGGCATAGCTAAAGAGGTGCAGGGGGTGCAATTGCAGTGGGCAAGAAGCATTAGGGGGGCAACAAGCTGAGCTTGACACTAGTGGCCAAAATTGGTATGAAAACCCTGGTACGTATGAATAATACCATCATGTTATATGCCACTCAATGTGGAATTTAATGCAGAATGCAATGAAACAAACCAGCATGTGATATCTTCATTCTATCAAAAGGTATGACCAAAAAACCAAGAAAATGAAAATACAACTGTGACATCACTTCCTGTTGTGACATCACTTCTGGGGCATTATTTTGCCCTCTGAACTGTTTCAATTTCTCCTTTTTTGGCTATAACGTTTGATAGAATGAAGATCTTACACTCTGGTTTGTTTCATTGCACTCCACGTTAAATTCCGCATCGAATGGTATATAACATGATGGTGTTATTCATACATACCAAGGTTTTCACCAGTTTGGCCACTAGTATCAAGCTCAGCTTTTTGCCCCCCTAAAGCTTGTTGCCTGGTGCAATTGCACCCCATGAACTTCTTTAGCTATGCCCCTGCCTGCCCTCTTCCCTTCTTTCCACTGGCCAGAACTCTGCCAGCCACTAGTCTGCAGGCAGCACATGGCTTTCCGGCTGTGGGGCTGCCATTACTGCAGGGCCTTTACGGCACACTGGCATCCCTGGCAGCACATTGGCATGAAGAGTGGAAGGGATCGGGCCATGAATGTGTGAAACTGCCATTCTGTGCCCACACCACCACCTGCCATCAGGTCGCCCGCTTTGTTGGATGAGAGCCCTTTCAACCCCAGCACACATCTGCCCTCAATCTCATGGAATCAAAAGCAAGGCTTTGACCAATTAGGAAGGGTGCCCAAGTAGGAAGATAGAGTTTCGACCTCCAAAGAGGTTTTCTCTGTGCAGTGCCTGGGCGTCTATCAAGCAGGTTGGAAAGTATAATTAAAGCCGCATGCTGGCAAACCAGTGCCCAGATTAGCTTTGGGTCAAAGAAACCTGAGAACGAGTTTGGAAGCCTTTGAAGCAAGCCAAGCAGTGATCTGCAACAGATCAGGAGCATTATGTTAACTTCAAAAGAACATAACGCATTCAGAAGCCCCTGCCATCTTTGGCTCTGTGGCCACAGTATATGGAATTATATAGTCTAGACTGGTAGATGCCTTCTGCTATTCTCTGAAAGGCTTCCATTTGTTTACCCCTAGAGCTTACGTACAGTAGCAAGATCTCCTGCCAGGAGCTATGATGGATTCATCTCTTTTCTCCTCTATCTTATCACCTTGCTATTACCTTTGACCTCTGGGTAAATTGGATTTGGGTTTAGATTGCACAGATGCCGTCTCCATATTTATTCGGAAAAGACAAGAGAGTTCAAAACCTCTTGCATTTGCCATCGAATAGACTCTCAGAAAAGATGTGCATCTTCGCACTTATAGTTAGCATTTAATTTATTGTGGGAGGGGGGCGTTTTCGAGTTGAACTGAAGCTGCAGAAGGAAAATCTCAGGAAAAATCTCTTCTTAGGAGTAGTAATAAGAACCACCACTACAAGATTTAAAAAAAATGGCTGACAGAGATTGGTATTAAGTGCTATGAAGATGGGATTAGATGCTTAGGAGATCTGATGAAATGATCTACTGCTCCATGCTTGTATTAATTTAGAGGTAATTCGTATGTATTTTTAGGGACGTAGTGGCGCTGCGGGTTAAACCGCTGAGCTGAGCTTGTTGACCGAAGGTTGGCAGTTTGAGACCGTGCAACAGAGTGAGCTCCCGTTGCTTGTCCCAGTTCCTGCCAACCTGACAGTTTAAAAGCACGTAAAAATGCAAGTAGATAAATAAGTATTTTATTTATTTATTTATTGAATTTTTACCCCGCCTTTCCGCCCGAAGGCGTTCAAGGCGGCATTACAAAAACAAAATAAAACATCATAGTTAAAAACAGCAATTAAAAACAATATAAAATACAATATAAAAAGTATAGACAGTCATCCCACGGATCATAAAAGTACAGAATATCAAAAAATACAATACAAAGACCAGCCAGCCTGTCAGCAACTAAAAACCTGCTGAAAAAAAAAGGTCTTCAGCCCCCGCCGAAATACCGCCAAAGAGGGAGCAGTTCTTAACTCTAAGGGGAGGGTATTCCAAAGTTGGGGTGCCACCACCGAGAAGGCCCTATTCCTGGCCGCCACCCCTCTCACCTCTCCTGGTGGTGGCACAGTCAAAAGGGCCCCCCCAGATGACCTCAGAGCACGGGTAGGATTATATGGGAAGAGGCGGTCCCTCAAATACCACTTCGGTGGGTAGGTAATGGCGTTCCGTGCGCTATGGCGTATAGTCATGCCGGCCACATGACCACGGAAGCTTGTCCTTGGACAAAACGCCGGCTCTACAGGCTTTGAAACGGAGATGAGCACCGCCCCCTACAGTCGGTCACGACTAGAACATTCGGTTGTGGGGAAACCTTTTTCTAGACTGAAGAACCTTTACCTTAATTTGTATGTATAAGAATTTTTAAGGCTTTAACATTAGTGTTGGGTAGTGGTATGTATGGTATGTGTCTCCATAGTGTTATGTGTTATTTTTGTGTTATGTGTATTATTTGTTTGAAATAGATTTAAAAAAAAAAAAAGAACCACCACTACAGAATAATAAATATAATTATTGATTCTATATCACTTGTCAACAAAGCTGTTTTCATAGTGAAAGGAATAAGAAGCTAGTTTCTTGTCCCGAAGGGGCTCATGGTCTGCAAAGAAATATACAGGTGACACTAGCAAACAACTCCAGGAAAAAGCATGGTGCTGGGATGAATAGACACAGTTACTTGTCTCCTGTTATATATAAAGAGAGCCACCACTTTGCCCAGTTAGCAACCTGCCCTGGGATATCGTCCCTTTCCCTAGACGCAAGGACTGATTTTATTTTACTTTAGCTGCCTATTGCCCCAGTCAGCTAAGCGCCCGGACTTCCGGGCAGAACTGGATGGTGCCTCTCTAGGAATGCCTCTCTATGATGCCTCTCTGGGAATCTTCCATGCACTCTTTCTCTTTAACTCTTAGATTTGTTGGGAAGCAAAGGATTCAGGGTTGTTGGTTTTTTTTTTTTTTTAGCCTCTTCGGTTGTTTTGGGTTTTGCAAAACCTCTACATCATTTCAGTTTGGTCTGCAATCCCATTGACACAGGGATGGTGCCGTTTGAAATGCAATTGATGTATAGGTAGGTGTAGAGTGCATGGGAGCCCCCAGCTCCCTCTCTGCGCATGCACGCAGCCCAGCATTCAGCATTCAAGCTGCGCCTGGTCCCTGCAGCTGCAACAGCATCAGGGTTAATGAAGTCTGCTTATTTATTTTTTCAATGAGCCATAATTTAAAGGATGGGACACCCCAGTTATTTTCTCTCGCTTGCTTTTTCTCTTTTGACAATTGTGCTAACAGCCCTCTTTCTATTTATGCCATGAAATTTATGTGCCTTTGCCACAGGAGGAGCTCATCTATCTGCCAACCCCTGTCAGCAGAATTATAAACCTGTCAACGCCACCGTATTTCAGAAGTGACCTACGCGGGCTGTAAAAAACCAATGCAAATGTTTGGATAATGTATGACATGCAATGAAACAATTCCCAGCAAATAATAATCACGCTATGAAATAAAATAGCGGCGCCCGTCCGTGTCTTTAAAATAATGAAGAGCTTATATCTCAGAGCCACTGAATCATTTAGAGGTGTGCTGCGGGTGGTGGTCTTTTAACATTTGTGTTTAAGAGAGAGCATCTCTTTGCCGTCCGTTTCAATTTACTGAGCCCAATGAAACCTTTACTGCCACCAAGGAGACATCCTAATTCAGACCTGCTCAGCCAGTGACCCAAGCAGGCAAGTGCATGATGTAGCTTCATTCCAAGAGGCAAGGAAGTCCCTTCCCATTCTAGGATTATCTGTATTTAACATCTGTATGATAACAGCTGAAGATCTGAAGGTCGTGAGCTCGAGACTACCAGAAGTCTGTGAGCGGCAGACCTTGCAAACTGTGGCTGATTAAAAGCTGAGTTCCACCTGCCTCATGGGAGGAGGAGTGTGCTGAAGTCAGCTGCGTCTCTGGTGGGAGCAGGGAAGCCTCTTATCAGCCAGCAGAAGACAGACGGGTGGCTTAGAAAGAAGGCTAAATCCAGAAAGATCTGTATGAGTGTTGTTCTTGAAAGATAGAACATTTCTGTAAATTGTAAAAACCTTCGAGTTTGTGAATAAAAGTCTGCCTATGTAAACCGCCTTGAGTTACAGTCATTAGAGAAATCTAGTGATCTTAAGAAAGGCAGTATATAAATACATGTATTATTATTATTATTATTATTATTATTATTATTATTATTTCCCTGTGCCGTACTCTGGGTTTTCCCACTTCCACCTTCAAAGCTTCTAGCTGATCAATGTCTAAAAGAGAACTCTTGACCAAGCAGTCTATTAGTCTGTTCCAGCAACACTATTATGTAATGAATAGCTCCATGGTGAATCAAATCTTTCTAACGAGCACCGATGCAACCGTTTCTGCATTCGCAGCAAAATGCTGCCTTCCTCTTACCTACACATCCTGCTCCCATAAGACTCCATAAGCGAGCTTCTTCCCTAATCCACCGCATTCACTTTCGCGTTAATAATCAATTTGTTTTTCAACCATCTCGTCCTCAACACTAATCCCAGCCTGTTACAAGTCTCACTGAATGCTCGTGTTGCTGGATTGCATTACAAAGCAAAGTCAAATTAGTGCAACCATCACAAATGAGCTCATTTTCAGGAGGCGCCAAGACCAACAAATCCCGAATTCCACTCACTGCAGGCCCTGGGATTATGAAGGATTTGTTTTATAAGCACGCAACTAATTACATCGACACATTGAGAGTGTTCTTTTCTCCACGCTTCAACATTCAAAGACGGAAACATTCTATTAGACGATTAAAGTACATTGAATCATTGGACGGCATTCTGCTCAACATCGCAAGGAAACAAACCCAGGCAGGCTGCACAATAAAGTTTCAGTGCTGAATACTTAATCCTTTTACTTATGTATTTATCAACAACAGCGAGCTGGGAATTGGGAAGATTTCCCCTCTCTCTTTTCACTCTATTTTCCAAAGGAGTGTGTGTGTGTGTGTGTGTGTGTGTGTGTGTAAATATTTCCTAAAAAACCAAATACAGGCATGCCCCAGTATCTGCTGGGGTTTTGTTCCGGTCCCCCATGGATACTGGGGATGCCTCATTGAAGATAAGAGAAAATTAGTGGTTTTACTGCAACAAGGTTATAAAAAGGAGATTTGTTTAATGTTCCCCTATCTTTTAAATAGGCATCCCAGTATCCATGGTTTCCATGGATAACTGAAACCGTGGATACCAAATCAGTGGATGCCAAGGCACACTTGCATAGTTGGCCCGTATTATCCATGGGGAGTCCATTCTAGGAACCCCGTGGATAAGAAAAACAGCAGATAGTCAAATCTGTGGTTTTCCGTGGCCCACTCACTCCCCATGCCCGAACATAGCTGAGCTTCTGTCAGACCCAGAGGCATTCTGAGGCCTGAAGAGGCCACATAGATGGTGGAATCTGTGGACGTCGAGCCCACGGTTAACATGGACCTGGGTAATTTTTAAAATTCTGGAAGCTATGGAAAGGGAGAAGCTAGCCAACTCATACCTGCCATTTTCAACAGGTGCCCAGTGGTTATCTTTCAGTGCAAGCCTTTCAGTGCAAGTGAATGTGTCTACTCACAAGTAAGCCCCATTACTTTTAAAGGGGCCTACTCCCAGGAAAGGGATGTGGTGGCGCAGCGAGTTAATCCGCTGCTGCTAGGCTTTCCGACTGCAAGGTTGGGAGTTCAAGACTGCGTGACGGAGTGAGCTCCTGTTGCTTGTCCCAGCTCCTGCCAACCTAGCAGTTCGAAAGCACCTACAGTAAATGCAAGTAGATAAATAGGGACCACTTCGGTGGGAAGGTTACGGCGTTCCGTAGAGTCATGCCGGCCACATGACCACGGAAGCTTGTCCTCGGACAAAACGCCGGCTCTACAGGCTTTGAAACGGAGATGAGCACCGCCCCCTACAGTCAGTCATGACTAGACCATTCGGTCGTGGGGAAACCTTTACCTTTACTCCCAGGAAAGTGTGGATAGGTTTGGAGCCTTAATGGTTTGCTCTGCCCTAAAAGACATTAGACCTCCACAATAACTTAGAATTAACCCAGAATTAATGCCACTTTTGTTCCAACGTTATACTGTACATATATGTTGCAGAATGTCTGGAAAGAGCTAATATACCTCTTTGGGGGGGGGAAGCATGGCAAACTAGGCAGCTGAGGGACTCTAAAGTGATCGTCGGCTGTCACGTTTGACTGATGTGTCTGCCAAGAATCAGAGGCTCACGGAATGTTGACCTTGTGCAGAGCGTGATCTGTCTTCATGGGAACTGTCATGTACACAAGTCTCAATTTCACAGAAGAAGAGCCGGGACCATAAAATGAAAGGGCCTTGGACATTGCTAAGGAGAAAAAATGCCAAAGCGCACCAGGGTCTCACCAGTGGTTTAAAAAAATGCAAAGGCTTGCATGACTGTATTTTCTCCCTTGAGTTGATAAATGAAGACTCAAATCGTAGGTTGCACAAGCCTCTGTTATTTTTTTCCTCCACATTTTTAACCCAGAATAAATTGGGACAATTTGCATCTGAGAAGAAGGAGCAGCAGAGCAGAGACAGTGGCTTAACCCTTTCTCTCCCTTATATGTCAGCTAAAAAAATACTCACCCTCCTCACCCTGCTTTTCAACTGCAAAGATACAGGTAAAAAAGTTTCAGATTAGGCACTTTCTAGGTCTAACCATGGTTTATGCTGGCCTAATTGTGCCAGGAGGTGTGGACTGATGGGTGAGCTGCTGGTACTGCCTGAAGCTAAGCAGGAGAATCTGTGGTCTACTTTTGGATGGGAGACGGAATGCCAAGCTGTGACAAGCTGCAGTACCTGTTGTGACAGAACGGGGTCACTGTGGAGCTGATGAGCCAGTACCGGAATGTTGTGAGAAGGCCAGCCGGCAAAAGAATGAGTCCAACCTTGAGGACCTGTCCAGGCTGGACTTACAATCACCTGCTGAAGCTCGCTGTCACTCAGCCAGAGGAGAGAACCACACTGTGAAGGCTACATCTGGGACTGAGGAGTCAGTGAATCGCAGAAAACTGTACATTTGTAAAAACCTCATTGGAAAAGGGTGGTTTAGACTAGCCTGCCCAGGTAAGCCACCTTGGGCATTTGCTTTGGCATGGGAAAGGCGGGGCATAAATTCTTCAAAATAAAACAAATAAATTGCGCCATGAATCTACTTTCTACCCAGGTTCTTTCTCCCAATCTTCCTCACACTCTCTGGGATGTTAAGGAGACCTGGCCTGTGACTGGCTGGCATATGTGCAGCTGGCCACACCAGGGCTAGGCCCTCCCTTTAGAATGAATGGGAACGCATTGACTCCAGTAGGCGGGCTTAGCGGCCACGACAGTATGTCCAAAACATTGCTCATTCCAAGCATTTCCAATGGGTTTTCGCATGATGTTGAGGGCTGAATCGTTTACTCCTGAAGTAAAAACTTACCAAAATAACAACGTGTGATCGTGGAGAAACATCAGTGGTAACCATATTATGAGTTAATATGCAATTCCAAGGTTTAATTCCGCGTAATTATATTACTGAACACACCGGACGAAATGCTGTCTATTTTAACTCAGATTGCACTGTTTTGACAGACTTATTTTTTGAAATCTACACAAGCAGGAATAAAACGGCCATGCCCCATTAAAAAAATGTCTGTTAATGTTCAGAATTTCGAAAATATTACCGGTCGTTTTATTGAGCCGATGTAATGTGAATACATGGATCTTTCCGTGGAAATTAAGTCCCATTTTTCGTCCAGCGATTCGCACACCCGTATGCAGAACACGCAGGCATGCTTAAAGACGTTGAAATTAACTTTTACACGCGCGCCGTGCGAGCGAGAGAGCCCCTCCGGCGGCAATCCTCCTTCGCGGCAATGATCTGAGTCAGCCATTTTAGTAAGTCCACGGCTTCAAGAATGTGACGACATGGCCTATCCAGTTATCTAACATTCTTGGGCCACACACCCTGAAACACCCAGCTTCCTGGCAAGACAGGAAGTGCCTCCGTTTGCCTAGCAATCCCCTCTCCCATTAATTTGCTCTCTCTACAAGTAAGCTTCAACATTGTTCTATTGCTAAGGCAGCCAGGACATTGTTAGGTTGTTTGGCCTTGGGCACAGTCCCTCAGGGTTTGCCAACAGACTTTCAAACAAACTATGTGTAAGGAGCATCATCCCAGGATCCTAAACAATCTACCACTGTCATGTCTACTTTGACTCTAAGGAAGTTCTTCCAAAAGGGATCGAGAGTCTTCTTTCTAGTGTCCACGTGCTAAGCAGTTCAGAAACCAAACACTTGCTTTTCTCCTGCCTTACTTAGTTCCTCCATGAAACAGTTGGGTGAAAAGAGGCTACAGTACGTGTGATGTTTTAATTGCTCTGCCTTGTGGAGTGTTGTGTAAGCTGTTTTACACGCTGACAGTTCAAACAGAGATTTCTCCCCAGATTCTGAAGAAAAGCATTAAAAACAGCAGACAAACGGATCTGACAGGAAGCATTGACTGATGTCCAATATTCACTTATTAAAGAATATAAATGAAGCCAGGATGGTTTGGGAGCTGATTTGATCTGCCCATCTGGGATCATTTCAGAATGACAGGAATAGCAGCAGATTATTACCATGCCAGAATTCTGTTATTCTGAGAGATGCCAAGTGAATCAATGCAATTCTGTGCAAAAAAAAAAAAAAGTGGGGGCCAAAGATTAAGTGTTGCACTTATTGCCGGAATTTAAAAGGGGCTAAAAACCATTCGTAGTCACTGCTGCTGATATTTTGAGATGCAGATAGAGGTTGGTTGGGTTTTGATGCTGGCGAAACAAATACGAATGGATTGCAACTTCACTTGAGACGATCACCCGTGGATGTCTAGAAGGCTGTCAAAACATTTAAAATAAAGCAAAAGTTTGGGTAATTGACAGTGCTGCGTTCATAGAGTTGCAGAGAAATGAAGTTATGTGGGTGGGGAAAAGTAAGAAACGTTTTTGTGATGTTACAGAACAAACAGAAGACACACACACACACACACACACACACACAGAGAGAGAGAGAGAGAGAGAGAGAGAGAGAGAGAGAGAGAGAGAGA
>JAJKFI010000011.1:2770915-2792094 GCA_029204185.1 Lerista edwardsae
AGAGAGAGAGAGAGAGAGAGAGAGAGAGAGAGAGAGAGAGAGAGAGAGAGAGAGAGAGAGAGAGACCAGACTGGAATTATTAAGACTGGTATAATTTTAACTTCTTGGTAAAAGAACCAGAATCAAGTGTGAACAGTGAGATAGCAAGGTTTGCCAATGGTTTTGGGTTGTGAATATGACCTCTCTTCACAAAAGAACATCATCATCATCATCATCATCCTGGTATATTTATATACTGCCTTTCTCGGTCATTGGATTACTCCTCTGATTTAATCCAAAGTGGCCAATCGTGGATCCAGGGGGGTGCAGGGATGGCAAGCCACATGGGCGCTGGGCGGCGGGGGGGTTGGCCCGTCCTCCCTCCTGTGCGCCTAGAATGCTCTGAAATGGAGCTCTTCCGGGTGCAGGGAGGCAGGGCAGGGCGATGCCGGGGGGCGGGGGGACGTGCTGGGGGTGTGGTTTCGTTGCCTTGCCATGGGTCGCGCTCCCGGCCCGGACCGCCTCTGAAAGTGGCTCATGACAGACAGGCTTTCTAACCCCCCAGGGAGTTTTACAATAACAGAGACATTCTAATCTTTCAAGAACCAACAACATTCAGGTGGATCTTTCACAGTCTGATCTCGTTCTGGCATGGGTTGCCTTCCAAGCTGACTGTCCTAGGTCTAGGTCCCTGCTAGATCAGGGCAAATGCCTACTTAGTGCAGCACCCTGTTCCCACAATGACCAAAAAGGCACCTCTAGAAAAGCCGTCAGGCAGACACGAAGGCTACAGAAATAATCCATTATGGGTTTTCCTGGGCATTGTAGGGCTCCAGGAAAATTGGGTCCTGGGACATCATTTAGAACAGCAGATCTGTGTTGTCTCACACACAGTTCTACTCAAGGTTTCTACCTATCCAAACATCTGGTGCTGTTCTTGAAAGAACCTCAAATTGCAGAGAATCATTGGGATGATGCAAGGGGGAATTATTGGCAGTTGAATAGGAGAGCAAAAAGAAAGATAGATCTGGGGAGAAAAAGAAAGTAGACAAAGCAGGAGAAATGATGGCACGCAAATTCTGCAAACACGCAAAAGAATCCAAAATCCAGCCGTGCAAGCAGATGGCAATAAAAGCAATGTGATAAAACAGATTACTGGGGGCTCACCCAAACAGTAAGCACACAAATGTAAACAAGGCCTTTTTACAGAGCAGGATGCAAGGAAGCAAACAGGGCTCGATGGTGGGAGATGAGAGGGGCACCCAAAGCTTCAGAAACACCACCCTCAATGTTGTCAACACTCCAGGTGAAATCTCAGCACATTTAAGTCTCTGAGAGCACCATCCTGTTGTTGTGCTGGGCCGATGCAAGTCAGTTTCATCGGCCCAGCATTGTAGCAAAAGTGCTGTAATGCACATCTGCACCAAAGAAACGGGTGCTGGACCAGTGCAAGCCCGCCCCCATGGGGGGGGGGAGGAGAAACTGACTACACAATCCTAACCTGGAGTTGTTGTTGTTGTTCAGTTGTTAAGTCGTGTCCGACTCTTCGCAACCCCCTGGACCACAGCATGCCAGGCCTCCCTGTCCTCCACTAGCTTCCAGAGTTCGCCCAATTTCATGTTCATCGCTTCGGTGACACTGTCTAATCATCTCATCCTCTGCCGCCCCCTTCTCCTTTTGCCTTCCGTCTTTCCCAGAATGAGGGTCTTTTCTGAAGAGTCCTCTCTTCTCATGAGGTAGCCAAAGTATTGGAGCTTCAGCTTCAGGATTTGTCCTTCCAGCCAGCACAATTAGGCCAGCAAAGTTTGGCCATCACAACTGACACTGTAAAGTATGTTTGGACCACTCTCGGAGTCAGAAAGGCCAACCCACAGGCGTGCACTCCCTGACTCAGAGAGTGGTCCAAATGTGCTTTACGATGGTCCTTGTGCCGGCCAAACTTTGCTGGCCAAACTGTGCCGGCCTCACTCCAGGTCAGGATTGCGCTCTGAGTCACATGATTGTGATAAAAGCCAAATATGGGGAAGCTGCAAAGATGTTGTTTCTTAGGAGTGAATAAACCTTTATGAATCCATCCGCTCTACTCAGTTTCCTTTTGCTTCCCCTCTGCTCACTTCCACTCAAACTCCACAGGGTTATTTTTTTCTGTCACTGAAAAAACACCTATATTTTAAACATATTTTAGCAATTCTATGAAATTATTCACAAAAAGTAAAACTATTTATGTATAATTTATTTCTTCCCAGTTAATTGTTTATTCATATTGAGAGAAAAACATAGAACGTATTTTTTAAAAAAATATTTTCATCTATTTCCTTTCCCAGCAGCTGTTGTAATAAAGCAGTGACATGTTTAATCACATGTTTTTACGCACATGTACAAAATGATGAACAGAATCTAGAGACAGCTCCATATACAATCCAAAACAATGGGAGAATGGAATGAGTCCGGAATTGTAAATCCTCATGAATTGTCATGAATTTTGTCAAAAGAGGAATTAGGAGAGTGTCCTGTGTTTGCCAGGGGTTTATCAACAGAGGAACCCAGAGTTCCTCAGAAAAATGAAATTTCTACAAATGCCTGGATGCTTGCTCTTGTTCCAAAGAATGTTTGGCATTATTGACAGTCCTCAAAATTGCCAAGTGAATGTGAAAATGTACTCAAGCTTCATGCTTCCGGTCGGCTACACGACTAATATGATCAGGGGCCATTCCAAAGCTAGTCACTGGAAACAAAATGCGAAGGGAAATTCATCATAAGTTAGTAAGCAGCAAAGGCAATTCCAGCAGTCACTGGATACATAAAGGCCCTCAAGCAGTGTATACAGTATTTGAGAGTTCACCAGGATCAAAAGAAAACATACTGGAGTATTGAAAGCCTCAGAGATCTGAAGGAAACAGGAAAAGGGCTCACAGGAAACTGTTAATTGCTGTTAGGAGAGGCTGCAGACAACTGGTAGCCCAATCCTAACCTGGCTGACACACAGTAACCTGTGCTGGCTAGAAGCCGGCGATGGTAAAACCTACTACTCGCCGGCTCTTTGCAGGAGCCTCCAGGCACACGTGGACAGCACTGCTGCAGAGCCGGCGGTAAGCCATTACTGCCCGTAATGGACATGCCTTATGGCACATTGTGGCACCAGCATGGCGGTAACTCATACCACCTGCGCTGGAGGACTTAGAGCGCAATCCTAACCTGGAGTTAGGCCGGCACAAGTTAGGCTAGCAAAGTTTGGCTGGCACAACACCGTACAGTATGTTTGGACCGCTCTCAGAGTCGGAGAGGCCAGCACACAGACGTGCGCCATCCTCCCTGACTTCGAGAGTGGTCCAAACATGCTTTATGGTAGCCCTTGTGCCAGCCAAATTTTGCCGGCCTAACTTGTGCTGGCCTAATTCCAGGTTAGGATTGTGCTATTAGGATGTCGCGGGCCTACCATTAGGTCTAGGGGGGGGCAACAGCCCTGGGCACGGCACTCCTGGGGCGGGAGGAGGGCAGCGACAAGGCACTTCGCTTTGTAGAGTGGTTTCAGCCCTACCTTCCTCCTCTGCCATTATACAGCTCCGAAATGGAGCCCAGAATGGCATGCGGGCAGAGCAGGACCGTGCACGGGAGCAAGGAAGCAGCGGAGGGGATGGACTGGCTCTGTCCCTGGCAGAGGTGGAGCATGGGTGTAGCCCAGGGTGGCGCGAGCCATGGGTGCCAGGAGCGGCGGGGCGCAGAGTAACCCGCGCTGTTTGGCCCTCCCTCCCTCCCTCCCTGGTGTCCGTTTCGCTCCAAAATGGAGCTATTCCGGGCGCAGGGAGGCGTGGCGATGCAGGGAGGCGGGGCGACGTGCTGGGGGCGCGGTCCATCGCCCCGCCATGGCTGCACTCAGCGCTCGGTTCTTCTCTGGTCCCTGGGTGGCCCGTTGGCTGGGTCCGCAACTGCTCAGAATTGAGCCTTGCATATGGGAAGAAACTGGACATCTGTGGACCCGTGAGAGCGTTAGACCTGGAGGAGTGACGGTTGGAATGCAATGGGCTACGACAGAAGAGAGATGAGGGGGGAAGCCAGGCCTTGGAGGGTCCTGAAGGTAGGAATGAGAAGCTTGAACGAGATTCTGGTGCAGGGAAAACGTCGCTGTCAGGGTAACTAATAATGCACACCACAAGAAGTAAACTGCTGAGAAACTGATTTCAAGGGCAGAGAAAACCAAAAGCGAAGTTTGGGAGGAGAAATAATCGTATGAAGATGAGCTCCATTCGAAGAGAGATGGTAGAAGTCACTGGTGTGGAACCAGCTCAGTGGTCATGAGGCAGGCTGCAAGGATGCCCCAGCCCGATTATGCTTCTTTTGACCTCTGGGTATCATCAGGCCCAGAGAAGCCATTTGCAATGAGAAGCAAACAATGACAACCGAGCACGTATTTGCATAAGGTGGCCAACCAGCAATTTGTCTGCGCAAGGAGCTTGCCTTGAGGCTGTGGCTGGAAGGATGGATCCGGTGTGCACCAGCCAGTATTTTGTTTCATTTCCTTTACCAGTAGGAGCCGGAGAGCCCAATCCTGTCTAAATTCCCAGCGCCGATGCAGCCGCACTGCAGCAAGGGAATAAACATTGTTTTACCTTGAGGAGGACTCTAGGACGGCCATCCCTCCCTAGGATTCAGTGCATTCCCCATTGGCATGGCTGCATCAGTCAGGGAGGATGGCGCAAGTCTCTGTGTTGACCTCTCTGACTCCGAGAGTGGTCCAAACATACTTTACGGTATCCCTTGGGCTGGCCAAACTTTGCTGGCCTAACTGTGCCTGCCTAACTCCAGGTTAGGATTGTGTGCTCAATGCCGTCTGGACCTATGACATGCAACCAAGACTACAGCTTGCAAAAAAAAAAAAATAACCACACTAATGATCTAACAGTAGCTTCATCATACCTGTTGCTGAGAAAAGTGGTCCTTTGAATGAAATTACTTTCAAAGAACACACTGGATTCAGGGACTAGTTTCTTTAACCCAGGTCAACCATCCAGTGCCCAATCTTCCCTAGGCAATACAAAGAAAAGAAGAAGGAGCAGCATGAACAAAATTCTGGCAATCCAACCTACCTGGAGCAGCATGATCTGAAGTTTGAACAGCTTTCTGTGGAAATGTTATACCCATGTGGCAACAATATCAGCCGCTTTTTCCCCATCCCTAGACGGAGTGGCAATACCACACTGGGAGAGAGCTGTCTCTCGGGTAACTGGACTCCAAAACATGTACGGTTTGGCAGGTCAAGACCAGCAGATTGAACTTAACCTGAAAACTAATTGGAAACCAGTGGAGACTGAAAGGTCTATGCTCTATACACTCTCTGTGGGGATCATCCCTTAATAAGCACAGAACCTCACTCCATGCTAATTTAAGTGGAGGTCCATTTTCTCCTAAAGAAAGTGGCAGACTCTGGCAGTAGTTTGGCTGTTGGGCAACATCATATTATGCATGCCTTTTCCTGTCTGCACGTGGGAACCTCTGGGAGGGGGAGACCTAGTTGCAGGTAGGGTAAGGACAGCAATCTAGGAGTCAGAGGTAGCAGATAGGATTGGATTGGAGTGATCTTTTAAACACACTAACTAACCTGATTAGTTCACAGAGAAGGTCGATCGGATTTGGCATGACTTGGCTCGGCCTCTGCAAATTTCAGTATTGGCGTGCCCGGTATCCGCTAGGGTTCTGTTCTGGACCATCCCATAGATACCTGAAACTGTGGATACTGGGAACAGCTTCTTAAAGATAGGGGAACATCAGCGGTTTTGCTGCAACAAGGTGTCCCCGTATCCACAGTTTCGGTTATCCACGGACACCACGGATACTGGGGCTTCTATTTTAAAAGATGTGGTTTAAAAAGATAACATTTAAAAATATTAAACAAATCTCTTTTTTTAACCTTGTTGATGCAAAACCACTGATGTTCCCCTTTCATTAAAAAGGGGTCCCCAGTATCCGTGGTTTCAGGAATCCAGAACTGATTGCCAGCGGATACCAGGGCATGCCTGTATTGGCTCTCCCCTACCCTTGGGGCAATTCTTCCACTCAGGCCCCGATTGCTAGAAGCTTGCTGCTGTTGCCTCTCTCTCTCTCTCTCTCTCTCTCTCTCTCTCTCTCTCTCTCTCTGTGTGTGTGTGTGTGTGTGTGTGTGTTTCTTGCGCAAGCCCCCATCTGCAAGAAACTGCAGCATAAACAGACAGGCAGCCAGCCCTTCAGGTTGACTGTTCCCTGCCTTTTCCTTTTGTAAGACAGTCCTTGACTTTAGTCCTTTGGGTGTTTTCTCTAATTAGTATGATGGAGAATTAAGAGGTGCAAGGGCGAGAGGCTTCGGTGGGAGTGCGTCTCTGTAATAAGCATGAATTATTGGCTGTCCCTCCCCGCCCCAAGCCCTCAACCCAGCCCTCTCCATCTCAGGCCCCCACTTGTTATAAAACAAGCTAAAGCTGGAGAAGGGGGGGGAATCCTTTCGAAAAAGGCAGAAAAGAACAAAATAGAAGGCGCTGAATGCCAACCTGGCACCCACTGGGCCTTCTGCCTTGCCAAAAGTGTTCATTAGATCTGCTTGAACAAAGTGTGAGGGGCCTGCTGACAGAGCAGCTGCTGCTGCATTTGTCACGTCCCGCGATGGTGCCACGGCAATAAGGATCCCATCCAGCGCTATTAAGCCTGCCGCTCAAAGGAAACGAGGGCCCACTTCAAAGAGGTTCCCAAAGATGGATGGCCATCAGCTCGTACAAAACTGAACATCCGGCCGGAGAAGACTCATGAGCCAGCGTCCTGCTTCCCACCCTTGCCAATTGGATCAGGCGCCGGGCTGGCCCATTCATGAAGCCAACTGAGGCCATTGCTTCAGGTGGGGGAGTGATGGACACCTGCCTCTGCCTGCCTACTCTCCTCCACCTGCCTCTACCACACCGTCTCTGAATTCCTGGATTCCCAAAGGAAGGGGGGAACACAGAGGAATTGTGGGAGAGGAGAGAATTGTGGGCTAGAACCTCACAGACACTAGCCAATCCTTCTCCTGTACTTCTTTTCCTTTCTTCCTGTTCAGTGGGGGAGTAGGAGTAGCAGAAGCTAATAGCATGCTTCTGGGTGAGAGAAGTAGCATTTTGCTCTCCACACTAACCTGGGAGTAGGCCAGTGATGTCATGCAGGGGGAACGCGGGGGAACTCAGTTCCACTAGTTAAAATTAGGGCTGACTCCGCCCACTTCACTCTCCCTCCTCCCCCCTCCCAATTCCTCTGCAAAGAGCTTTTCTTCTTGGTTGGCCGGCACTCAGAGGGTTAAAGGGAGCGACTCTGGATTCCTAGGGGGGGCGAAGGCAGTGATGTCATTCAGGGGGAATGGACCAGAACAGGCATTCCGGATCCTAACGGGCTCTGTGGCTGGTTCCAGATTCCCGACAAGTGCCAATCAAAAGTGAGTTCCTGTTCCTAAATCATTTGAATGACACCACTGGAGTAGGCCCAATAAACTCGATGGAACCTGAGTAGACATGCCTAGCTCCTTGCCTCATCAAAGTCAGTACGGTCTACATGGACTGGCAGAAGGTTTCCATAATCTCCCGGCCTTGGTCTACTCCAACCTATCTGTACATCATTGTCTAGCAGTAAGGGTCCAATCCCATCCAACTTTCCTGCATTGTTGAAGCTGTGCCAATGGGGCGTGCACTGTATCTTGTGTTGGTGGGGGGGGGCACTCACAGATGCCTCCTCAAGGTAAGGGAACATCTGTTCCCTTACCTCAGGGCTGCATTGCGGCTGCATCGGTGCTGGAAAATTGGATGGGATTGGGCCAGCTGCATGACGCCGCTGGATTGGGCCCTTAAACAGCAACCTTGGCTGCCTCTGAAAAACAAAGCCTCGTTTCTAACCCAGCCTTTCGTCTGGTTGTACAGCAGCCCCCATTTTGTCGCCCCAGCCCAGATCAGAGCAGGTTTGCCTACCAAATCAGATCAAACGCAAGGGCAGCTCTTTCTAAATTCACTCACATGGCTGCTGATCTCTTCTTGGTGGCCTAGCTGGGAGTTTTGCATGGTGAAAAGGGGGTGTAACTCGTTTAGGCCTGAATAATTTATGTGCATGCAGGCTTGCGGGCAGCAGCCAGAAAACCTCAGCATGGGAAAGGCAAGTTTTAATTCTTTTAGAGCGCATTCCTAACCAGCATTCCTGCACTGACAGAGCCATGCCAAGGGGGCATGTGCTGCATTCTGCAGTGGAATAGTAGTCCCAGAGGCCTCTTCAAGGTAAGTGAATATTTGTTCCCTTATCTCGGAATTGCATTGCCCTTACCCCGGTGCTGGAAAGTTGGTTAAGATTGCACCCGTAAATAAGTTAACAAATAATAAAATAAATAAATAAATTTTGGAGATTTTTTTTTGGGGGGGGGGTTAGTTATTGGTCCTTAGTATGTGTCTATGTTATGTGTGCTATTTGTTTTAAACAGGTAAAGGTTTCCCCACGATCGGATGGTCTAGTCGTGACCGACTGTAGGGGGCGCTGCTCATCTCCGTTTCTAAACCTGTAGAGCCGGCGTTTTGTCCGAGGACAAGCTTCCATGGTCATGTGGCCGGCAAGACTCTATGCTGTAGCGCACGGAATGCCGTTTCCTTCCCACTGAAGTGGTCCCTATTTATCTACTTGCATTTAGGTGCTTTTGAACTGCTAGGTTGGCAGGAGCTGGGACAAGCGACGGGAGCTCACTCCATCACGCAGTCTTGAACTCCCAACCTTCCGGTCAGAAAGCCCAGCAGCAGCGGTTTAACCCACTGCAGCACCACGCCCCTTCTATTTGTTTTATTTGTTTTACCAGTGCTATTTGTTTTACCAGTGCTTAAATAAACAAACATAATTTAAAAATAAATAAGTAAATACCTAAATTTATCCGCTAAATAAACAGCAATTTTTTAAAAAACAACAACAACAGAGAAACATGCCAAAGGCAAGAAAGACAAAAAAACAAAACCCCAATTAGCTAGCAAGAAAAAAAAAGATGCAACAAAAAGTCTGCTGGCTGGGCTGTGTCCGGGTCAAATGGGCATCCCGGATTTCCACAGTCAGGGGCTGCTCCTGAAAAGGCCCTGTTTCAGAGTTCCTGCAACCAACCCTCAGTTAAAGAAGGAACGGAAGATGCCTCAATGACAATTGCATTGTGGAGGCGGATTAATTAAAATTCATTGAACACTAAAATGGAAGGAGAAGCTGGGAAGATGAGTGGGTTGATGGAGATGGGTGCCCCTGCCAATCTGCTGCCTGAGGCGAGAGTCTCAGTAGATCTCATGGACGGGCCCTCCCTTCCCCCAGATTCTTTCTCTGGAAGGATGCAAGTCAGGACATAGAAGGAAGGAGCTCACAGCAGGCAGAGGGGCTGGCTTAGGGCATCAAGCGTCAAATGTCAACACTGCAGGAAAGGAAGGACAACACTGACTCACATTCTAGCTCCATCACAGTATTTGAGCCAAGATCTCACCGGTGTCCTTTGGCACAAGTTTTCTCTGGAAAAGTGCCTGTCCTCAGCTCCCCACTTCCATATTTTCTTCCTCTTTGTTTTTTTTAGCAAGCATCACTTCACAGACCTGGGACGTTGCTGAGAAGCAGAGCAAGCTGATAAGTGAATAGAATTCAGTCCTTTTACTCCTTTGCCTTCTCCATGGGCTTATGGACTTTGCTGTTTCTAAGAATCTCTTGCCTTCTAAATGAAAACAAGCATCTTTTTTTTTCATTTTAGGGGTGGATAATTCCAATTAAGCCTGCAATCCAGAAGCGAAGGCTTCAGGGATGATTGATAATGTCAAGGTCAGCTGTACGCATTTGAGAATGTGGTGTGCTAAAAAAAACATCTTCAACCCGGACCAATCTTTGGGTTGTGCATTGGTACCCTTTGTAGATAATCACATGTCTCTTATTCACTCATTTGTTTTAGAAACAAATTATGCTCGCCCTTTTCTTCCCCAAAAGGGAACCCCCCCCCAAGACAACTAACAACTTTTTTTAAAAAAAATCAGTAAAATAAATACAACATGCATGAAAACCAAGACCGTGGTTTGACATTCCCAGACGAGACTCCCCATTGTGCCTCTGTGTGAGTCACTGCTCTGAACTTGCCTCCTCCCAATGATATGATTCCTTGCATCCTTCCAATCTGGTCTGGCTATGGATGGTCAATCTAACAGATTCTGGCCTTGATTGTGCGGTTGTCGTACACACCCCGAAGCCTTCTGATGATGCCACTGCCTTTTGATGGAACTCTGGTCTCCATCATATCAGGACACACGTAGCTCTCCACATCCTTGGACACTTACAGCCCATCACTGAGAAGTGGACTGAAGAGTCCAACGCAGGGTCCACTTAAATCCAGAAGCACAAGACGTGGCAGAAAACATTTATTCCTATTGATCCTCCAGCTGCTTCCTGCAGTTCTAATCTGCACTTCCATCTTATCCCTTCCCTCATTACTCCCTGACCATTAGTGAAGTCTAAAAAGAAATATGCAGCCGCAGAGCCGTTAATTGCAATGTGTAAATTCAGAATTGAGAATTCACCAAGGATCTCCTTGGAGTCGCGATGTGCATCTTGATTGCCTGGAGTCGCGATGTGCATCTTGATCGCGGGGGCGGGGAAGATGGCGAAACAGAGCGGTATGCAACGGGCGGGCTGCCGCTCACCCGTTCCTCCCGCGGGGGCGGGGAAGACGGCGAAACGGAGCGGTACGCAACGGGCGGGCTGCCACTCACCCGTTCCTCCCGCCCAGCGTTCCGGCTGCATGACGCCGCTGGCCATGCCCTAAAGAATGCAGCAACATGCAAAATTGTTTAATGGTAGAAAGCAGAAAAAAATTCTTGGATCTAGGAAGATCTAGGTTCAAGTTCCCTTTAAGCCATGAACCTTCCTGAGTGACCTTGGGCCAGTCTCTCTCTCTCTCTCTCTCTCTCTCTCAATCAATCAATCAATCAATCAATCAATCAATCAATCAATCAATCAATCAATCAGCCTCACCTACCTCACAGGAGGTATTCTCCAAAAGGAGGATAGGAGAAACTATGGACACCACCCGAGCTTCTTGGAGGAAGGGCAGCATAAAAATGTGAAATGAAATAAAAACCCTTTCACAGATTTTTGCGTGCTCGATTCCTAGTTAATATTCAGAATCTGGACCCCACCCCAAAAGGAGATTTGAGTTGCAACCCTACAAGGGCTTAATGGTGGTTAAATCCTGTAGAACTCAATAGAACTTACTTTTGAGTAGACATGCATGTAGTTGCATGGTTAAACTATTTGTCCCATTTTGCACATGTGTAGAACCTTGTATATGCCTTTCCTGTAGAAGAAGTTAATTCAATTGATGCTCAATTCATAATTCAGGTGCAGCCTTTTTATCCAAGGGTTCTGTTCCAGGAACCCTTGTGGATGCAAAAAAAAAAAAAGCATTAAATGAAATCAATCTGTTAATTAGCGTTCAGCCTTTAAAAAAATCTCCTCCTGCAATGGCAATGGGCTGCAGCAATTCTCCAGGGGCTTAGAGCAATTAGTATCCATTAGCTGAGATAAGACCTCTTCCCTTCACCCTGGAGCAAGGCGAAAACTGCAAAAGGAAGTATTGATTCACACTTCCCAGGATGAGGGAGGAGTTCTTATCTCAGAGCTAATGAGATTGGCGGCAGATCTCATGGCTGCAGCTGCACTGCCCTGGTGAGAAAAGCTTTTTCAAAATGCTTTTTTAAATGCGTAATTCACAGCACGTGTTTGTTTAACAACAAGCCCTTCTCTTCTGAGGTCACGCTGAGTCAAATCCGCAGATGGGAAAACCGCAGATGAGAAGGCTACACCTGTACACCCAAACATTATGAGCTGGGTAAATTTATATTCCTAACTAGGTAATTATATACTTTGACAGCATCACTAAATATATCCATATTTTTGACTCCAGCACAACTGTGTCTCCGAGTGTGCATTAGCGTTGCTTGAGCACTGGAAAGGGTTTTATTTTCATGCATTGTGGAAGGGTGTTCATTCATTGTGCTGCTTCTTTCACACTTCATATCTCTAAATGGACTTGCTATGCACCCAGGGTGACCACAGGTGTTCTGCCAAATGGGAGTGGATGTCACTCAGTCGAAGTTTTTTTGCTAATTATGAATATAATGAGGATTCTTCTACGTGAGGGCCAGCTCCTTGAACTTTGTAGCTTGGTGACCTTTGTACAATGTCACCTTCATGATATTCAAGTGATCCTGTACTATAGCATGGATTCAAATCCTGTACTATAGCATGGATCCAAAATGTCAACAAATCCAAACCTTTGTACGAAAACCGAGTGATTAAAAAATGCTTCCGATTGAAACGGCTTTTGTCTGAAAGTTCGCAGACGCCTTTCACTTCCTGTGTCGAGGGCCGTGGTTAGGAAGGTAAAGAGTACGTGTGTTGTGTTCCTGTCTATTTGTCACAGCATGGGTGACTTTGTGTGATGAATGGAGTCTGACACGTTGGACAAGATGTGACGGCAAAAAAGGTGGGCATTAAGGAAATCAAAGTCAGCCCCAAGTGAACACTTCCCTGGCTTTTAAGTAGTTGTGTGGGTGTCACTTGAGTTGTTTGTGGCCTTCCATTTCTCAGTGCGTGATTGTAGTCAAGCTTCATTTCTTGAGCGCGATGTCATTCAGCAGAACCGTCTTGAGGCATGTTCAGTTTTGTCCGCAATGGAGACCTGTCCAAAAGAGAGATGAGCGTGAAGTATATGGTGATGCAACACAAACAGCGACATAAAACACGGGTCGAAAAGGCAAGTTGTCAGGGATGGCTTTTGAAAGCTCTGGAAGTCGTAGAGATGAGCAAATCCACTGAGTGATGGCCCAATCGTTTTCCCCACAACCATAGGCACTTCTGTGATGGAGGGGGTCAGTGGTGGATCTGAGGGGGGAAAGCAGTGATGTCATGCAGGGGGAACGCGGGGGAACTCAGTTCCTCTAGTTAAAATTAGGGCTGACTCCGCCCACTTCACTCTCCCTCCTCCCCCTCCCAATTCCTCTGCAAAGAGCTTTTCTTCTTGGTTGGCCGGCACTCAGAGGGTTAAAGGGAGCAACTCTGGATTCCTAGGGGGGTGAAGGGGTGCAAATGCCCCGGGCACTGGGCTGGGGGAGCCCATGATGCTGGCCACCCCACTGTCTTCCCCCCCCATCACTGAGAAAGGAAGCCACTTCCCAGACCGACACAACATGGCTCCAAAGAGCCACTCCACCCCGGTTACTGTCCCTGTTCCCCTTCTGGGCTTGAACTGCGCCCAGACCACGCTCTCCCTGCTAATTGCAGCCCCTCCCCACCTTTCCCACGCTCTGGAGCACAGGCACTGCATGTACCCTGTCCAGAGGCCGCTCCCTCTCCGACTGGCACAAGAGGCCAGCACCCCCCCCTCTGGTGGGTTTGGGCTGGTGGCCCTTCGGAATGTGCCTCTTTGCTCTGAGGCTTCCACAGCCGCTTCTCGGAGGAACCAGGAATGCTCCGAGGGGCTGCCCTCCTCTTTTTGGTGGGGCAGGGGGCCCTTTGGAGCCACACAAGTCTTCGGGGTGTGTGGACATCTGCTGGGGGGGCACACCCTTGGAGGTGTGCCCCCCGGTGCCAATCACCCCAGGATCGCCCCTGGAGCGGGTGACTAGGCTCCCTATTGTTGTATAGTTGTGTGTGCACATGTGTGTGCTGTTTGTTGGGCAGATATAAAGAAGGGGAAAAGTGAGGTATGGAAACGGAATGAAAAGAATCATGTTACTTCCCTTGCCTTCAACTTGTTCCCTTTCTGTTCCCATATTCAACTTAAAATCCTTGCATTGACTTCCAAATTGAATGCAGAGAGAGAGAAAGAGAGAGAGAGAGAGAGAACCAGTGGCACAAAAAGCTGGAGCATTGTATTCACCACAGGATGCGACTACACTATTAACTCAAAGCTTGCAACATCGCTAGAGACATTGAGCAATCTACTCTCTGACTTAGCAAGCGGGGGGGTGGGATGCATTCGGTATTACGCAGCAGAACAAAATGATTGGTTTCACTGGTCAAGCTCCAATCCACCAAGGATTTAGAGTCCAGTGCACTCAAGGCAAAATGAAGACAACGCTGATTCATCTTAGCCCTTGAACGTCCTTGCAAGCTGTTGTGTGGTTACCCACCTGGAAGATAACAACAGCTATTTTTGTGTCGTCCAGAATGACACCCTCTATTAACTTTGTATCTTTCCCAATAATCAAAGATTGCACAAGCAACTTAAGAAGAAACTCCGTGGATTCAATCCACAACCAATGCTAATTGGATCACCATGATTAATTGGTGCAAAACTCATCATTCTACATGACTTAGAGCTGAAAATTAAATCGTGTAAAATGATTCAAACAGCAATGCGTAATGAGTGTGGAATCAATACAAATTGTGTTGCGCAGCATTCTGAATTCTGGTCCATTGATTGTCACAATTCTACCACCTTTCACCTTTCGGAGCAAAACATAGTGAAAGTAGAAATACTTTTCAGTGCCTTTCACCTGTGAAATCACATGGACCTGTTCAGTGATGTCATTCAGGGGGAACGGACCAGAACGGGCGTTCCGGATCCTAACGGGCTCCGTGGCTGGTTCCGGGTTCCCGACAAGTGCCAATCAAAAGTGAGTTCCTGTTCCTAAATCATTTGAATGACACCACTGGACCTGTTGTGATTGCTGTGAATTTGGTACAGAGAGAATGAGAGATGGTGACTGTGCACACTGGGGTAAAGGTGTGAAGAAAGTGCATTACTAGTCTGGACAACACACTTTACTTGCCACATGATGAGTTTGGTTGCTTGCTATTGTTACCATGCATGGTTTGCAAGGTGAGCTCTTGTATCCCACCTGAATTTATACATGCTTAAAATGTATGCCTTCTTGTTTGCACGGCATTTCCAACGTCTCAAGTCAGTTCATATTGGATACAGTGTGCAACTACAATACTGTCCAAATTTGTGGAGACTGTCTAGGCCAGTGGTTCCCCAACTGTGAGTCGGGACCCATCAGTGGGTCACAAGCCAATTTCAGGTGGGTCGTGAAGCACCTAGAGCAGCCATATTGAAAATATGGGAAGGTGGGATGCTGGAAAGGGGGAGGGCTGTGTGGTTGTTTTGCCGGTGTCAAGGTTGTAAATGGGCTTTTTGCTTTCTGATTTGCTTTGCTATTGTTAAATGGCTGAGAAATCACCCAACTTCACATTCTGGTCTTGCTCCCGGTAGGTGGGTGTCCTGGGATGCCGCATGTACCCAGTGGTGTCATCTAAATGATTTAAGAACAGGTACTCACTTTTGATTGGCACGTGTCGGGACCCGCCCACCGGAAGTGACGTCATAAGCCGGAAGTGAGGTCGTGGCAGGAAGTGACATGCAAAAAGCCCTTTTTGAGGCCTCAGATGATTTTAAACTGACCCAACAGTTGCAACAGTATTCCACAGCACCCCCAGAACATGTCAAGGAGGCCTGGCATCATGTTAAAACCCCAGAGCAACTCATTTTTCAGTGGCAAGGAAAGGAAAGGCTCCGCTCTCTGCCTGCCTGCCTGCCTGCCTGGCTCTGAGAACATGCGGGCAACTCAAATATGCAGGAAATTCAAACGTTGCAGAGGGCGGAGTCGACGAGTGGGTGGGCGAATGGACAGCTGTAATCCTAGAAACCGGTACTCGTGTACCCCCGCGTACCCCCTGCATGACATCACTGGTCCAAACATACTTTACGGTGGCCCTTGGGCCGGCCAAGCTTTGCTGGCCTAACTGTGTAGGCCTAACTCCAGGATAGGATTGCACCCTCAGTGCTTTCCTTATCTTCAAGGAAAGTTGCGCAGGGCCCATTAACGGAGGTGGTGATTTGACAGCGGCAACAGCACTTCTCGGTTTGCTTCTCTACCCACTAAATAAAAAAGGGATGTTTGGAGTTACCTGTGTTTGGCAGGAGGCTGAGCATTAGAGGAGGGATTAGAGACAGGGCTGCTGAGAGCTAGCATTGCCCCCTCCCTCAGATGCATTCAAATAATAGAAGTGCATTGAATGTGGATTAAACAGGGGCATAGCTGAAAAGGTGCAGGGGTGTGCAATTGCACCGGGCAACAAACTTTAGGGGGGCAACAAGCCAGTGGTGTCATCTAAATGATTTAAGAACAGGTACTCACTTTTGATTGGCACGTGTCAGGACCCGCCCACCAGAAGTGACGTCATAAGCCAGAAGTGATGTCGTGGCAGGAAGTGACATGAAAAAAGCCCTTTTGGAGGCCTCAGATGATTTTAAACTGACCCAACAGTTGTAACAGTATTCCACAGCACCCCCAGAACATGTTAAGGAGGCCTGGCATCATGTTAAAACCCCAGAGCAACTCATTTTTCAGTGGCAAGGAAAGGAAAGGCTCCGCTCGCTGTCTGCCTGCCTGCCTGGCTCTGAGAACATGCAGGCAACTCAAACATGCAGGAAATTCAAACGTTGCAGAGGGCGGAGTCGACGAGTGGGCGGGCGAATGGGCGGGGCCAGCTGTAATCCTAGAAACCGGTACTCGCGTACCCCCGCGTACCCCCTGCATGACATCACTGCATGTACCACTGGACACCACCTCCCGTACCACTAGTGGTACATGTACCACCAGTTGAGTAACGCTAAGCTAGACAGATCGTAGATCTGACTCAGCAGCTGCTTGCCTCAGATGGCCCACCCTCCTGCACCACGTTCATGCCTTCCAGCCTCCCTTCCTGTTTCTCTATCAGGCTGCAGTCACCTGCTGATGACATCATTCCTGGCCGCCGCAGGAGGGTGGAGTTCTTGCTGAACCAGAGTTCCTGAGGGGAGGGGGGAGACATATGGCTAGTTCAGCCCTGAAGCCCACCAAGTAGCATCAGCCAAGACCTCTATCTCTTGCAGTTTGAAGACCTTCAGAGCACTGTTGCCAGGGTAAAATGGGATTGAGCCAACGTCGGTTGCCTTGGATGGTTGGGCTATACACGCAATCAGTCAAGAAGGTTGTTTGCCGGGCCCCCGGTTTTCATGTGCTCTTGCAACGCCTTGAACTTTCTTGACCCTTGAGTGTTTTCACTATTTTTTTGTCCTTGCTTCTGCCGAAGTTAATGAAGGGCAATAAGCAAGACTTATCACATAGCCAAGAAGAAGAAACAGTGCATTTAGAGGTGTTTTTTTTATTATTTCCCCAGCATACTCATTAAGGCTAAGAATGCACGGTCAAGAAAGCAGTCTCGGCAAACCTTTAATTGTGCATTCTATTTGCCCCTGATCCGTGCGTTCAACCTGCAGAGAAGAAAGACATTTAAAGATTACCGAGGCAAGTTTGTAATGAAGCGGATACCTCTTTGTCTGTCCTTGTGCCAACAGTGGCAGAAGGGATACTAATTAGATGGTGAATTATTAGTTTCCCATGGTGCACTGCAGGAGCATTAAAAATGAGCGTAGTTTGTAACTCGCCTTTTTTCCAACGGTAGCCTCGCTTTAATATATTCTCGTTTTGAGGTGAGCAGCAGGGGACAGGTTTTTTTCTGATTATAATTGTTGCATAATTACTGGCCTAAGGTTGCCTATTGTTAAATAAAAATGCTGAGCTACTAATGTTTTATTGAACAGTACAAGTAGATAAAATTGTAATATATTTTCCCGAACAATATAAGCTTGTTATCTAGAAGCTTGGTGACAAGCTAAGTTATCTTGCGGAGAGAGGTGCTTCTTTTCTTGGGCTGAGAGAGAGAGAGAGAGAGAGAGAGAGAGAGAGAGAGAGAGAGCTGAAATTACAACACAAAATATTGTTCTTGGAATGCATGTCTGAGCTTTTTTTTAAGACTGGTTTAGTCCAAAGGGGCTTAGTTAGGGACGCAGACGATAAGCTTGTTTTTTCTACTGGTGCACACTGCAGGCAGCTGCTGACAAAAGGGACATACACTAGCAGAACAATCCCATGCATGTTTGCTCAGAAGTAAGTCCAACGTCTTCCAGCAGAGCTGACTCTCCGGCAAACGTGCGTAAGGCTGCAGCCACAGGGTGCAGTCCTAACCCACTTTCCAGCACTGACATAGCCGTGCCAATGGGGCAAGTGCTTCATCCTGCAGTGGAGTAGGAGGCCTCCTCAAGGTAAGGGACTGTTTGCTCCCATAAATCAGAGCTGCATTGCCCTTATCCCGGTGCTGGAACGTTGGTTAGGATTGCACCCCCAGTTTCATTCTTCTAAGCCTACAGAAAGCTTCCAATTCCAAAAGCATCTCCCTATATTCGTATTTACTTCTGTATTTAACAGCCCAATCCAAACTTGCACTGGAACAGCGAGGCGCGGAGTTGGGGCTGACTGACAACCCAAAATAATTCCTCTTACTCCATGTTGCACAGAAGCCATCCCAAGAGGACTCCATGGGTGCAAATCTGAGGAAGGCCAACCAGGCCAGTGCCATGTTTTGGATCCAACCTTTGTCGGTTGGGCTGGGCTTGGCTGGGCTGGTCCCCCTCCCCCCCTGGGCTGGCCCGCCCATGGCCTGCCCATCCCCTGACCTCTTCCTGCCCCGATCTGCCCTTGTTTCGCCCTCCCCCTTCCCCTGTACGACCCTCCCTTGGCCAGCCCAGCCTTCCCGGTGCAGGTCTTAGTCTGAACCCTGTGGAGCGCGATTGGTAAAAAAAAAGTGATTATAATTCCGTTTTAAGATTGCATGTAAGCAATTAACCAGTTCATCCGTTGAAATATTTTGAACAGCTAAAAATGTGTTTCCAATTAAGGAGGCAGCTGATCTTTTTTTTTTTTTTTTTTTTTTTAAAGATTGTCAATTTTTAATATCAAGAACTTATACAAGCTGTGGGTGGTGGGAGACACCATCAATCCCCACCTCCCCTTTAAAGGGAAAACCTGCTGGGTCAAGTGCACCTATAGTATAAAAATAAGCTAATAATGTTTTTCTTCCCTCTTTGTTTTCTTCACCCGCAAATTCAGGCAGCTTGAAAGGCTTAATGAATTCAGTGATCAACTAGTTTACTATCCCGTGTCTGGCAGTCACTATACAGTAATTAGTTTTACATCTTTTTTTTTTTCAAGAAGGGGAACCGTTTTCCTGTTTTTGCTGCCGTGTGCATTGAATTTCCAAACGACATTGAGGATGCAATCAATACCGACCCACAGTGCTGGCTATGACAATGCGCCTAGTGGTCTCTGAGCACTTGCTACAACAGTCTTCCTTCACCCTTTTCCTGGATGCTCCAAGCATTCACTCTCCTTTTCGCCACACCTGGCCCTGCAAAATGACACTTACGGGATCCTGGGTCATCTGAGAGATGTGGCTGAGATGTGGTCTTGATGAATGAGAAGATGCAGTTCTTTCTTCATCCTTTCTGCCGTCATGGAACTCCAACGGGGATTGGACAGATTTGGGGAGAAAAATCCATCACAGGTGATTAGCCAGGATGACTACAGGAGTGCCCTGGTTTCTGTGGGGGATAGGTTCCTGGTACCTCCATGGATACCTGAAAGCGGAGATAAGAGGAACATACTTACTGTGGGGAAAGGTTTCCCCATGGTAAGTATAGGGTTCTTCCCTGCCCCCCCCCCACCATTACTTTTCTTTGTTCTCACTTTTACAGGTCACTAAAATAAAATTTGATGACCAAGTAGGCAGAAAGCACAACAGAGGGAGAGAGAGTCAAAACATGCTCCCCACCAATAGTAGTAGTAGTAGTAGTAGTAGTAGTAGTAGTAGTAGTAGTATTTATATACCGCCTTTCTTTGGCCATTAGATTGCTCCTCTGGCTTTAATTCAAGACAGTTTACATGGGCAGACTTTATCTCTAAACCCGCAAGGGGTTTTTACAAATTACAAAGAAGTTCTATCTTTCAAGAACTACAACAATGTACAGATGGAACTTTCATGGTTTAGTCCTTCTTTCTGGCCACACAATTGCCTTCCTGCTGGCTGATAAGCAGTTTCTCTGCTCCCACCAAAGAAACAGCTGGCCCAGCACAACTCCTCTCTCACAGGCAGCTGGAGACAGCTCAGCTCTTATCAGTCGCAATTCTCAAGGTCTGCCGCTCATGGAAGCTTCCGGTGTTCTAGAACTGGCGACCTTCGGATCTTATCTTCAGGCAAACGGAGGCTTTAACCCTCTCGACTAAACCTCCTGCCCAAGTACTGCCAATACTGCCTACAATCCGAGTATCACAAATGTGCTTTACACATTCTTTACAGCACATTTGCAAGAGCCTCGTCTGGCACAGGGACTGCTGCACCAATGGAGGAGAACCTTTGGATTGGACTGCCGGTCGGATGGTACCACTTTCCTTCCACCTGTACCTGATGTCGGCCATCACCCTCACTGCTCTCAGCCACTTCCCCTCTCAAGCTCTTTGGAATATTTCTCCTTCCAATTCCTCCCACCTTGACCTCAAAAAATCGCAGGAATAAAATTGTAGTCATTTGCTGTTTTGGTAATGAAATGCTGATCTATGCAAGCCTACAGTCCATGCTGGCACCTCTCTCCCCTGCATCGTACAGCTGGTTGCCAATCTCCGAAAACCCATGATATTGTCAAACAATGGGAGGCTGCCGACCTTTCGTTCCTCTCCAGTGAATAGGCATTTTTCAAAAGGAAGGTGCTGGAGAGATAACCACAGAAAAGCAAAAACAAAAAACCCTCTGAAGGCAGGTGTCACACCTTTAAAAAAAAAAAGTCAATGTCTGATGCCAAGAAGCCTGTCTAATACATCCACTTGAGTATTTTGAGTCTGGGCTGGGAGAAGATTGGTAATTCTATTAATGCCCTGCTAACTAGGCTTACAGGCACTTTAGGCTTACAGGCACTTTACAAGTCAAGATTCTCTTACGTTCAGCCGGGAGAGAGCAATTTTCGGTTGAAAAGTAGTATGTACCTATTTTTCTCCAATGTGCTTTTCTCCCCTCTCCTCTGAGGAAGGAGGAAAAATGTCGTTTTCAGCAAACTCTCCAACTGATCATAGGGAGAGATTCTGGCAAAGATACTTTTCTTCAATCTTCATTTAATGCTCACTTTGGGGAAAAAAAACTGTTTTCAAAAAATGCCCTAGGCGAGGCATCTTCCTCTGTTCGGTCAACTGGTGAAGATCTTTTTTTTTCCCCTTTACTTTTGGAGCTCCTTTCCCAACTTCAACATCTGATCTACATGCCAGGTTTATCCATGTCATCAGAGATGAAGACTTCAG
>JAJKFI010000011.1:2792494-2804638 GCA_029204185.1 Lerista edwardsae
CAGCTCATCATGGAAGGGTGTCAAAAGCTGCAACCTGCCCAAATTCCACCTTCTATGCAGTGGTTAAAGGTATAGGCACGCCGTCCCCATTTGTATTTGGTAACCCTATTTATATGTACTCTCAGTGGTACAGCTAAGTGCATCTGCCACCTGAAGCAAATACATTTTTAACACCTCCCATAATCTCACGCACCCCCTCCCAGCCCTCAGAAGGCCTCCTGGAGGTTTTAGATACTTCCTGTTTTCAGTGAAAGCCTGCAGTGCCTTTTAACGGCCTCTAGGGACGTGGTGGCGCAGCGGGTTAAACTGCTGCTGCAGGGCTTTCTGACCGGAAGGTTGGGAGTTCAAGACCACGCAACCGAGTGAGCTCCCGTTGCTTGTCCCAGCTCCTGCCAACCTAGCAGTTCAAAAGCACCTAAATGCAAGTAGATAAATAGGGACCACTTCGGTGGGAAGGTAACAGTGTTCCGTGCGCTACGGCGTAGAGTCATGCCGGCCACATGACCACGGAAGCTTGTCCTCGGACAAAACGCCAGCTCTACAGGCTTTGAAATGGAGATGAGCACCGCCCCCTACAGTCGGTCACGACTAGACCATTTGGTCGTGGGGAAACCTTTACCTTTACCTTTAGGAGGCCTTAGGACACCCTCTCAAGTACCCAGGGCAATGCAGCCCTCCAGCCCCACCTTCACTATGTCGTTGTGTACTCTCCCCCTCCAACACACCTTCCAAATGCTGGAAAGAGATTCCAGTTACAACCATTCTAACCTATTCCGTTTTGTGCAAGCCATGCATTCCCTTAACCAAAGAAATGAACTGCCCCAGAAATGAACAGAAATGAACTGCCCCTGTTTATGCCACCTGCAATCCAGCATCGATATGGTTAACCGTTCTCAAACGGCGCGGCGCGCGGTCTCCAGCAAATATTATGACAGTCCGGGCGGGTGATCATTGCTTCTCTGAGAAGAAAAACCAATATCTGCCTCAACCAGACTAAGGAAGATTGAGCAGCTCCCTTAAAGGTCTCGTTGTGTAAGCCTGACTGCTTTTGCCTTTGTCGGTACTCTCCGAAAACGATGGGATTGCCCAAAGCAAGGGTAATCAAGGCCTAAAGAGTGACTGCTTAAGCAGGATGACAGATGAAAGCAGCCATTGAGATACTGTACAGTGCTCCAAAGTAGCCCAATAAAACGGCAAAGGAGCGGAAATGCTTTTCTGGGTTACTGGTGTGTATTTTTTTCCCCTTGCATTCAGCAACGTTGCCTTACAAGGAAATCGTCTGACGATCATTTAGAGGTGCGTATGCACAAGCCTGCAGCTGAAATAAGAGCTGACAATGATGGAGGACATTTCTTTTCATCAAACAGGCCATTTCATTCACTTTGGAGATTTTGCTAGCCTTTTTGAATGGAGACTTATCCTGTAGAACAGGGCTAGTACAAGGCCTCGTGGTTTGCAGGTCTCATTTTCAGCTGCCTGGAGTTTAGGCCGGCACAGTTAGGCCAGCAAAGTTTGGCCGGCACAAGGGACACCGTAAAGTATGTTTGGAGCACTCTCGGAGTCAGAGAGGCCGGCACACAGATGTGCGCCACCCTCCCTGACAAAGCACACATTGCTTTGTAGCAGTCGGGTTTGTGCACTTGTTCTCTGTCTTACAGTGAATTCTGTGTGGGCATGCAAGTGGTTCAAACATGCTTTACAGTGGCCCTGGTGCCAGCCAAACTTTGCTGGCCTAACTGTGCCGGCCTAATTCAGGATTAGGATTAGGATTGCCCGCCCATTAATAGCAAAATCCAACCTTCCCCTCCCTGAGTCAGTACAAGTCCCCTGCTGCATCTCGAGTGTTGACCAGTGGGGTTTTCGAGGTTTTGTTTCTTTCTCAAGTGATGTTTTTGTGTGAATGTGGGGTTTACCTTATGTTTAGAGGCCACGAAGAGCCTTCTTGAATATGTAATGTGAAAACAGCACAGTTTGACCAGCACAAGAGACACCATAAAGCATGTTCGGACCATTCTCGTAGTCGAGAGGCCAGCACACAGACGTGCGCCATCCTCCCTGACTCCGAGAGAGGTCCAAACACACTTTACAGTAGCCCTTGTGCAGGCCAAACTTAGCTGACCTAACTGTGCCGGCCTAACTCCAGGTTAGGATTGTGCTTTGCTACCCAGAGTCAAAGAAGATTTTATAGTTCACCCATGACCAACATTTTCACAGTTTTGGCCACTAGTGTCAAGCTCAGCTTGTTACCCCCTTAAAGCTTGTTGCCTGGTGCAATTGCATTCCCTGCACCTCTTCAGCTATGCCACATGGGGGTGCCATATGCCTCTCCCATTACCCAGTTGCTCACAGTGGTCCATCTCCTCCTTGGATTCAAAAAGGAACAGGGGAATGGAAGAAATGGGAAGCTGTGGAAGAAGAAATGTAGACTGGAGGGGAGTGGTGTGCAATGTGGCCATGTGTTTGCACATGTACAGCGGCAACTTATGAGTTAAACAGCAGGTTCAGAGAGGCCATGTGAAGCAGGAAGATTTATGCCTATGAGATTTCTGTAAGATTTTCAGAGCAATCCCATGCATGTCTACTCAGAAGAAAGTCCCACTTTGTTGAACAGGGCTTGCTCCCGGGAAAGTGTGCATAGGATTGCAGCCTTTGTATGGAGAGAAATAAAAAATAAATCTTAAGAAATGAATAAATACACCCCACATGCGCAACACACTGAATCTGCCTGAATAAAAACTAATATTCATCACAGAGCAACATAATATTCCATAAATGTTCCATTTTTTGTATCCATTTTGCCACAATACGCTAACAAGTCCCTGTCTCTCTGCATTCAAGTGTATTTTAAATGCAACGTTAAGTACACTGATTGAATTTCAGGGTTGATTTTTTTTTCCTGTTTAATTAAACTCATTTCAGATATTAATAAAATACTTGGCCTCATTTTCTCTACCCCTCCTCAACTCCCCGACCAACTCATGGATCAGTAATTATGGTATTTCCACCAAATGGGGAAGACAAGCTAAATTAGTCCATTGCCTATTGGCAAAATAACAGGAGATATTAAAGCTGGAACTTTGCAATTGATAAAAAAAAATGCAGTCCTGGGAGACAACAGAAGAAGTTATGAAATACAGAAATGCACCTATATATAACATAAGGCTTGGGCTCCAAAACATGGCAAAGAAACTGAAAAAGGTGTGCTATTCAGTAAAATATAAAATGCAAGCCACAAGGAGCTTTTCCTCTCTCCAACCACGAAATGTCAGGGAGTTTTAATGCTTAATGAGCCCATCAAGCTTGGAAAAGCATTGACTGTAACATTTTCACTAATTGGATATAGTATTTACTCTCTTTGCATTTTTATAGTATTTACTCGCCTTGCATTTTTTTTTCTTATAAAAGGGAAAATGAAAATGTTAGAGATCAGTTATTTTGGACCGATTAGATGGGGAATCTTCAGGATACTGGCTATTATTATTACGCTAGCGCTTGTCCCCTGCTAACTGGGCAAGAGGCACTTTTTTTCAAGTGGTGTTCCTCTTATATTTAGCGGGGGGGGGCAATTGTCTTTTCTAGTGGCGCTCTGCATTTTTTTTAGATTGTGAGCCCTTTGGGACAGGGAGCCATTTCACTTTATTTGCCTGAAAACCACTTTGTGAACTTTGTGTTGAAAAGCGGTATATAAATACTATAGATTGATTGGCAGCAGGTGAAAGAATAAATCCCTGCTCTGGGAGGGTCACGGCCATTTTCAACCACTGTACCTTGGCACATTGGTGTGCCGTGAGTGGTCCACATGCCGTGGGAATTTGGGGGAAGGTCATGTATTAGTAGTCCCCATGGGGGTGTGAGCCCCCTGCCAGCAGCATGGTGTGTCTTGGTAATTGTCAAAAAATGGATGGTGTGCCTTGACAACAGAGCTGGCTCTAGGAGCGGCAGGGCCCAATGTGGGGCATTCCTGTGGGGGGCCCCACCTTCACCACGAGGCCCCCACTCACCAAGAAAAGCATTTGTGGTGTGGCATGTGGCACTTAGGAATAGTTGGAAGACATGAGTTAGGCTGGCATAAGCTAAGCTAGCAAAGTTTGGCAAGCACAAGGGACGCCATAAAATATGTTTGGACCACTCTCGGAGCCAGAGAGGCTACACACAGACGTGAGACATCCTCCCTGACTCCGAGAGTGGTCCAAACGCCACTCCCTGGTTTCTGGCATTCTGAGGTAAATTTCTGAGGAAAATATGAGGTAAATAAAGCAAAGTCTGGCCAGCACAAGGGACACCATAAAGTATGTCTGGACCACTCTCAGAGTCAGAAAGGCCACACACACACGTGCGCCATCCTCCCTGACTCCGAGAGTGGTCCAAACGCCACTCCCTGGTATCTAGCATTCTGAGGTAAATTTCTAAGGTAAAATTCTGAGGTAAATATGAGGTAAATAAAGCAAAGTCTGGCCAGCACAAGGGACACTGTAAAGCATGTTTGGTCCACTCTTGAAGTCAGAGCGGCCAGCACACAGCCATCCTCCCTGATTCCAAGAGTAGTCCAAAAACACTTTAAGCTGGCCAAACTTTGCTGGCTTAGCTTATGCCGGCCTAACTCCAGTTTAGGATTGCGCTCGATGTCATCACCAACTTCTTCCAGAAGGCCCCTTTGGGGCAGTTTAGAAGCAGGGGCAGGTGGGAGGGCCCCAGGTAAAAGCTGCTCTGCTCGCCCCACTGCCTACAGCCCATAGAGATCCCACCTGCTGCAGTAGGTAATATGCTCGTTGCACTGGTTCAGGGGGCCCCCAATGTGCGGGACCCAATGTGACAACATTGGTCACATTGGCTTAAGGCCGGCCCTGCTTGACAATGTGAATACCTTCTCAGTGTGCCATGAGATTAAAAAGGTTGAAAATTGCTGCTCTAGAAACAGAAAGAGAGGATGCAACAGAAGGGAATGATGGGAGGGGAAATGGGGGGAAATGCCAGTTTTTCATGTACCGTTCTTCATGTAGGTTCTTCCTATCATTGTTTTATAGCCTGGCAGTAATTTTCAAGCAATGCACTGTGGCACATTGGTGTGCCGCAAAAGGTCTGCAGGTGTGCTGCCGGAGTTTGGGGGAGGATCATTTGTTAGTTGGCCATTGGGGGGATGTGGAATCCCACTACCAGCAGCATGGTGTGCCTTCTCGATTGTCAAAAAGCAGATGGTGTGCCTTGACACATTTAGCACCTTGTCAGTGTGCCTTGAGAAGAGAAAGTTTGAAAATTGCTGCTCAAGGAGCTGCAAATGTTGTTGCATTTTCAACCCTGTTAGGTAGGCACATAGACACAGTGGCAGAGGCGTTTCTAAGTTTTGGCAAAGCTCTAAGTTTTGCAAGAAGCCTTACCCTGTCGTGTAAATCCCTCCTCTCCCTTGCTGCTGTAGCCAGTAAGCAACGCCAAGATTGGCTAAAACGGTGCAGGAGAGGAGTGATTTCCACTGCAAGGTAAGGCTTCTTGCAAAAGCTTTGCCATCCCTGTAGAAACGCCACTTAAACTGCACAGTGGCATTCCTAGCTTGCAAACTGCAAGAATTCCTCTTTTTTGCAGGGCAATTAGCAGATACTTGATTTTTGAACAGCCTCAGGGCTTCATCCAGTTCGCTATCTGATCTTTACATCACCCAGGCTTTCATTGAAGGCTCTGCGGGACCCACCAGAAATCCGGTCTTGATCCACCAAGTGAGTCCTGACCCTACAGTTTGAGAAACACTGAGCTCAGCAAAACCAAGACAGAAGAAAACAAGCCATTTAATTTGGCTTCGGGAGTTTTCTGTCCTCCTGCACAAGTGAATTCTTTTTAAGCAGAGGGAGCGCACGTCACTGCTCAAGAGCAATCACCACAAGGCAGTGATGTCATGCAGGGGGTACGCGGGGTACGCGAGTACCGGTTTCTAGGATTACAGCTGGCCCCGCCCGTTTGCCCGCCCACTCGTCAACTCCGCCCTCTGCAACGTTGAATTTCCTGCATGTTTGAGTTGCCTGCATGTTCTCAGAGCCAGGCAGGCAGGCAGGCAGCGAGCGGAGCCTTTCCTTTCCTTGCCACTGAAAAATGAGTTGCTCTGGGGTTTTAACATGATGCCGGGCCTCCTTAACATGTTCTGGGGGTGCTGTGGAATCCTGTTGCAACTGTTGGGTCAGTTTAAAATCATCCGAGGCCTCAAAAAGGGCTTTTTGCATGTCACTTCCTGCCACGACCTCACTTCCGGCTTATGACGTCACTTCCAGTGGGCGGGTCCCGACACGTGCCAATCAAAAGTGAGTACCTGTTCTTAAATCATTTAGATGACACCACTGCCGCAAGGCACCTGAGATGCGAAGCAGGTGGGTTATCCTGAAAAGCCGCCGGAGCACGATTCTAAATGGTGACGTAAATACGGTTTGATTGCTTAATGTAACCACGGCCTCCCCGCTGCCACCGCCGTTCCAGTCCGAGAGCAGCCACAACAGCCGTATTGTTTTTTCTGTCACATCGGAGATTGCAAGCAGGCCGTGGGCTGCGCCGACAGCAAACACATTTTCCAGCGCTCGCCGCTTACGCTGGATGCAGCCACAGCGGGAGCCTGAGGGCGGTGGCGGGTTTATTCCGGCAGATGCCAGTGGCACATGGCATGAATCCACTGGCCTGATGCAGGACAAAATGGAGACTGGTCTGCTGCATTCTGTGAGGCGTGTTTATTCGGGAGTAAATCCCACTGTGCAAAATGGGGCTTACTTTCCACCGAGTGCCTGCAGAACTGCAGCATTTGATAAGCACAGACATGTGTTCAGAGCTCTGATTTGTTTAGCTTTCCTGTATCATGTGAAAACTGAGGTAAAGGCCCCACTTGCAATTCCACTTGCAGTTCCAACACACACACACACACACACACACACACACACACACACACATGCACGCACAAATATTTATGGGATTTTTGGTGGGGAGGAACCAGACTCATCAGCCACTGACAAGGAGGTGGACATTTTTTCCCAGAAGCCCTCATCAGAGCAATTCGACGTCCTCACATAGTGAGGGGGCTTCTGGGTAAAAATAACGGTAGTTACCAACCAGCAGCCACCTCGACAAGTTTTGATTGGTGAATTTCATGGCTATTCATGAAATTCCAGGCAGCCAAAGGAGAGAACCACACTGTGAAGGCAACGTCTGGGCCTGAGGATTGGAAAATCATAAGAATACTGTAAAAACCCCATTGAAAAAAATGGTGGTTTAGGCTAGCCTGCTCATGTAAGCCGCCTTGGGCATTTGCTTCGGCATGGGAAAGGCGGGGTATAAATTCTTCAAATAAATAAATAAATAAATAAATAAATAAATATTCCATTCCAAATTTCACTCCTCCTAAAAATTGCTGGTGAGATTGGTGGGTTCCCCCCTCAATTTGCTCCCTATTTCTAGTTCCAATGTCATGAACATTTGTGCCAAGCCTAGGTAAAGTTAGGCCAGCAAAGTTTGGCCCACACAAGGGCCACTGTGAAGAGCGTTTGAATGACTCTCAGAGTCAGGGAAGATGATGCACGTCTTTGTGCTGGCCTCTCTGACTCCAAGAGTGGTCCAAACGTATTTTACAGTGTCCAATGTGCCAGCCAAATTTTGCTGGCCTAACTGTGCTGGCCTAACTCCAGATTAGGATTGCGCTCTAAAACTATAGTTCACAGTGATTTCCATGGACAATTCCTGTCATTTCCAAGTAAACATTACATTCCAGAATGTTTAGGGGAAAACATTCTGGAATCTAATGGAGATTTTTATACCCACCAAGCAAGTCCTCCAGACTGAACACGAGAGATACTAAGCGTTAACACGCTGAAATTCCATTCTTGGGTTTGTTTCCTTAAGGCAGCTAAGAATACCAAAGGTCTCCTAGGAACGGATGATCCTCCCTCTCTTTGATAATACCTAACACTTTGCACACAAGGTATTAAGCATGGAATTTCAAATTTTCACTCGCTTTTGCAGCCTTTGAAGGTCAGGCCCTGCGTGGTATTTGAAAACACACGGGTCCTGTGGCAATCCAGGAGACATCAAGAAGGCTCAGTTCGGATTCCCTGCTCTCCACCCAGAAGGTGCCCAGTTCCTGGCATCTCAAGGTTCAAGGAAGTAGGAAAAATTTCCACTCAAGTGTGACTACCAAAGAATACTGGGCTTGATAGACAAGTACGGTCAGTGCAACCTCCCTTATCTGCCAGGGGCAGAATTGCTACTTTCCTCGTTATCTGCCACTCTGTCCTCGTTATCCATTATGCAGAGACCTTCCAAAGCCTGCAGGGGCCTTCAGAATGGCACCTGCGACTAGCACTGACCCCTTTAAAATGTCCAGCAGAAGCATCCACCAGCCATGTTTAAGGAGTTGGTCACAGGTGCCATTCTGAAGATCCCCGCAGCCTCTGGAAGGTCTCTGCAGCATTCAGAGATCTTTTGGCACTTCCCGTTGCACCCTGCTGGTTTCCTGAGGGTCTCTGCTGGATTCTTTTGATGGCAGAGAAGGTACCCCTTGCACCTAACCCCACTGATCCCATCAGATCAATGGTTCATTATCTGCAGATTTGTTGTCCACAGACAGGCAGTGCCATCCTATAGATGGCGCAGTGCTGACACAACATCATCAAACACTCCCAGGGTGGGCAGGAGGGCCCAGCTTATGACCCACTGCACATAGCCTTGCAAACCACCAATGAGTAGTGACCTACACGTTGGGAAACCCTGCCATAAACAAATGCCCCTAGGCAGTGGTGTCATCCAAATGATTTAGGAACAGGTACTCACTTTTGATTGGCACTTGTTGGGGTCCGCCCACCGGAAGTGACATCATAAGCTGGAAGTGATGTCATGGCAGGAAGTGAGGTCATGAGTGTTGCCATGGATGTGGTCATGTTTGTAATAACTTCAGCTTGTGGTTAGTGTTGATTTGACTTCTATTGCTTTGCTTTCTAGAGAGGTGTATATACATATTTTGCTTCAACTGTTCCCTGGTTAAATAACAGGCTAGACTGTACTAGATTGTGAGCCCTTTTGGGACAGGGAGCCATTTAACTTGAATGTTAAATACAAGGAGCCGGCAAGGAGCAGGAGGGGGAACGGGTGACCAAAAAAAGACCGCGTGGGGGCTGGGGCTGGGGGGAGGCTGCAGGAGGAACCGGGACGCTGGATCTGTGCTGCTGGAGGGAGCGGAAGCCCCAGGCAGCCTACCTTCTCAAGCTTGCTGCCTTATTCCCGGGTTTCCCTCCCTGCCGCTGCTGCTGCTGCCGCTGCTGCCGCCTCTGGTCCTCTCGCTCCATTGCTGCTGCTGCTGCCGCCACCACCATGCTGCCTGCCTGCCTGCCTCCTCACAGAAAGTGCAGGCAACGGCTGCGGGCGTGCAGTACGCATGCGCAGCTGCTGAGCCAACCAGCTGATGGGGCCAGCTTTGAGTGGGTGGGGCCAGCTCAACTTCTAGGAACCGGTACTTGCGTAGTGGTGCGTAGTGGGTGCATGACATCACTGCCCCTAGGCAACTTTCTCAGTTTGCCTCCTGCTGAGCCTGATGTTTCTTCCCAGCTCAGGTCCTTTTGAAAACAGTTCCAAGGGCAGCACCTGAGCAACTGTGACTGCTAACGTCACCGCTTCTGCTGTAGGAGAAGTTCTAGATCTCCCTTGAGACGACAGCCCTCGTGCACGGCTGAACATGGCTTGAGCAAAATTGCAATGGCTTGTTTCTCCCTAAAATACTTATTCAAGAAAATGACAGCACATCATGGTCTTTAAAGCTCAGTAAACATGTTTTATTGGCTGGAATCTTCAAAGATGGGGGGGGAAAAAGAGGTCTCGTGCCGAGTGATTGATATGCATTACTGTATTTAGAGGCAGCTGACACCAGCTGGCCTTTTGAATCATCCAAGTTGTCTATTAAACTTGCTCCACTGCTCAGAATGAGTTTTATGTACCGGGGTCTTTGGCAAAGCCCAGGGAAGCCCGTCAAGCGACACCATCCAAACCGCTCAATATATTGTGCATAATTTTATTGGCCAGGGCGGGGGGAGGGAGGGGAGAAACTGAAGAGGGAGGCCGTATTGGATTTTTTGGGTGACACTGATTAGCTAAGTCAGGCTCGGTCGTCTGACGATGTTGTTTCTGTCCTGTGGTTAGGTGGTGGCGGCTGCAGACCGTCCAACTTGGGGAATATTGATCCATTCATCTCTGCAGCTGCTAAATCTCGGCAGATAGCAGAATGACAAGTGTTGAAAGCATGCGGGAGAGGGAGGGAGGGAGGGAGGAAAAAAGTGCACCACTTTGTGAAACATGTGCAATTGATGATTAAGTGGCTGAGGCTTCCACGTTTGTGTTACATATCGATTCTCGTGCTTGTGACGGGCTCCCTGGTTTTTTTTCTCCTTCCCTTTGATTGATGACAACTGTGTTTCATGTCGGCTTAAGCCACCACAATATTTTATAACCGTGTTGGCGAGGACTTGGCCTAAATGAGAAGAATTGGATCAGAAGGCCTTCAGTCACATTTCCTTGATTTAGGGAAGCAGGCGCCCGTCCTTATCGCATGGCGGATAAAAGAAGGGGTAATGAAGGGAGAGAGTTTAAATCGCCCAAGTTCATCAAAGACCATGCCCGACACACTTGTTTACTGCTCAAAGATGTGCTCAGCCAGTTTGGCTAGACAGTCTTTTGAAGGTGGTGGGAGAGCTGGCTGAGGGTTTCTCCAGCAGCAATCATGCAATTTTGGAGCAAGTGTTGTCGCGTTCAAAGAATGGAAGCCAACACTCATTCGGGGATTAGATTTTTTGCCAGCGAAAAGGTCAGGTGTACGGCAGGAAGTGCCTCCGTGACATCATCCCACCCAGAGCCAACCTGTGCATTAGGCAGAGCTAAGATGACGTGGTAGAATTCTGGGCTGGTCCACTTCAGAGGGCAGGTGGGAATCAGACCTGAGAATAATTTCCCACGCAAAAGCATCTGACTGCATGGAGTAAATGAGTAGACAAATTTCACATAGACCTGTCCTGGCCCTGGTGGTTGACCTAATGCAGAATGTGCTCTCTCGCTCTCGCTCTCGCTCTCGCTCTCCCTCAGGAAGATACAAAAATTGACCCCACACCTGCAGTGGCGTCTCTATAGGAAGGGCAGAGCCAGTGATGTCATGCAGGGGGAACGCGGGGGTACGTGAGTACCGGTTTCTAGGATTATGGCTGGCCCCACCCATTCGCCCGCCCACTCGTCGATTCCGCCCCCTGCAATGTTTGAATTTCCTGCATGTTTAAGTTGCCTGCATGTTCTCAGAGCCAGGCAGGCAGGCAGGCAGCGAGCGGAGCCTTGCCTTGCCTTGCCACTGAAAAATGCTCTGGGGTTTTGGAACTGTTGGGTCACTTTAACATGATGCCAGGCCTCCTTAACGTGTTCTGGGGGTGCTGTGGAATACTGTTGCAACTGTTGGGTCAGTTTAAAATAGTCTGAGGCCTCAAAAAGGGCTTTTTTCATGTCACTTCCTCACTTCCGTCTTATGACATCACTTCCGGTGGGCGGGTCCCGACACATGCCAATCAAAAGTGAGTACCTGTTCTTAAATCATTTAGATGACACCACTGGGCAGAGCTCTAAGTTTTGCAAGGAGCCTTACCCTGTCATGTAAATCCCTCCTCTCCCTTGCTGCTGTAGCCAGTAAGCAACGCCAAGATGTTGCTTTTCCCTGTGAGGATTGGCTAAAATGGTGCAGGAGAGGAGTGATTTCCACTGCAAGGTGAGGCTTCTTGCAAAACTTAGAGCTCTGCCCTCCCTGTCGAGACCTCACTGCACACCTGCACTCCAGAATTCTCTCGCCTAACCTTATTGCTAGAGGTGGGAGAAAATGATGATAAAGAAATAAAAATGCATATTACTACTTTCTGCACTTCTCATGTTTGTTAAAAGAAAAAAGAAAAAACAAACCCAAATCCGCAAAAAGTAAAAACATTTTATTTGGGTTTTATTTATTACTAGCTTTTATGTACCCGGCTTCGCTCGGGTGTTTATATGTCCCCTCACTGACCCACCCCCACTCACCAGGCATACAGATGGCCCGTTTATATGTCCCATCCCTGCCCCCCCCACTCTCATGTGTGCCCGGGTGTTTATATGTCCCATCCCTGACCCCCC
>JAJKFI010000011.1:2814638-2857528 GCA_029204185.1 Lerista edwardsae
GGCGGACTGCCGCTCAAAGGTAAGTCCCGCCCAGCGTACCGGGGGAATGATGCCGCTGGTGGGAGGGGCCTCTTTCACGGCACATTTCAGCACCTGCGCTACATAGTGCGCAGGCCCCTCTGTAGCTCTGCTACTTCACGGGGCTAAGTGCAGCAATCGCTGGACACTGGTTGTCAGCATCATCACACTATATCCAGCCAGCAGAACCATTTCTCCCACGGCATACCCAAGAGCTGTCTGGCCAGGCCACAAAAGTAAGGGAAGGCAGCGAAAGGCTAACGGTACGGCTGCTGGAACCGGAGCCGTTTTGCAGAAGCCAAACTCCCACGGCAACAGAGTGCCTGCGCCGTGCTACGGGGCAGCTGCACTGGAAGGAAAACGGTATTTTAATAAGCCCCTCTTTCAAAAACTATAATTGGATTAACATGAAGTGAACCATCTAAATAGTGGCGATATAATTAACTGTGTGTCTTACAGCTTGAGACAATAAAAAGGCACGTTTTATGGGCCACATGTTAGTAACCGTGCTTTTCCTCTCCTCTCTCTGCTTTTACCCAGATCCGTGTCAGTAAAAAAATGCCATTTTAATACCAGCTGGTACTACCTATGAGTTGGAGGGGAGCAATCAGATAATGATGGGGCGGGGGTGGAGAACGCTTTGTTCCCCTTAACCTTAACCTTGTGTCATTTATGCAAAAAGACAAAGCCACGCGGTTTCCCCCCCCCTCCTTCCCTTAACCACCAGTAGTACGTTCTGACATAGGAATGAGTAAGTGGCCATGGAATGCTAATTTTCCAAGATGCTACATGCATCGTTCAATGCACGGGCTCTCAACAAAGCCGCTCATTTTGCTCAAAGGGTTTTTTTTCTTCTCTCTCTCAATCCTGATGACCCAGAAGCTTTATCGCTATATCTCTATAAATGACCCCCAACCGCTCAAAGAAAAGCAGCTCAAGGCCAACGGTATAATAGGACTCATTTTTCCCGTGTACAATGAAAAGGGGGGAACAGTTCTCCGAGAACATCTCAATGCCATCGCAACGTTCAACTCCCTTCTACTCTTTTTCCCAGGAAACATGAATTTGACATCAATATTGGCGAGCGGTGCCTTCCGCCGAGATGCTTTTCACTTTCGGCAGTGCTGCGTGCCTCTGTGTTACAGATTACGGCTTTGGAAAGTGCTTTGTGCGAAGTGCAATATGATAGGTTCCAATTGCCCAATTGGTTGGCTGTGAGTGTTGCCATTTTACAGGTTGGGAAGGGAAGCTGAGAACCTCTTAACTTGCCAGTATGTATAAAAGAGGAAACATCTGAATTCAAACACTGTTCTGGGATTAGTTGCGTATTTGTTTTTGTTTTTTCCATGTTTTTAGACCTCCCTTCCCCTAAGGAGCTCAGGATACTGTATGTGCTTCCTCCCCTTCTTTGGTCCTCACAGCAACCCTGTGAGGTAGGCGAGGCTGAGAGATAGTGAGTGGCCCAAGGACACCTAAGAAGCTTCATGGCTGAGCAGGATTTTGGACCTGGAACTTCCAGGTCTATGTCCATTACACCATTCTGGCTCTTCAGGATGATGGTTAAGGTGGTGGTGGTGGGTGTCTCCCAAGAAAGGTATCTCTGGCCCACTCTTCCGCTTTCATTGTGTCCCCCCTTTATTCAAATCCAGAGAGTGTGGGAGAAAGAGTGGGACCAGCTATGATGGAGGAGGTGGACGGTGGAGGTGGTGGCAGTACTGCTATGAGCGTCCTAGATGGCTTTTAGCAAGTCCATCCCTCTGCAATATGGGGGTAATAATACTCACCTATCTTTCAGGGTTGTTGTAAGGAGTACAATACATATGGTGTGAGTGAACATTCCAAAGAACTATGCAAAAGCTAATAATAATAATAATAATAATAATAATAATAATAATAATAATAATAATGATTAACCCCTGCTAACTGGGCAAGAGGCACTTTTTCAAGTGGTGTCCTCTTATATTTAGCAGGGGGAGAGCAATTGTCCCTCTTCACCCCAGCACAGTGTCTTTCTCATGGCTGTCGCTGGTGGTGTTCTCCATTCTTTTAGATTGTGAGCCCTTTTGGGACAGGGAGCCATTTAACTTTAATGTTATTATTTGCCTGTAAACCGCTTTGTGAACTTTGTGTTGAAAAGCGGTATATAAATACTAGTGATTGATTGATTGATTGATAATTTACAAAAACATCTAGAAACTTTGAAGATCAATGAAATAAGAATGTCTGACCTACAAAAATCTATGCTGTTGGGAACATCATACATCTTACGCAGATATTTGGACAATTCTTAGGCTCTTGGTTAGAGCTTGAATTGCCAACAAAAAGACCAGTCTATGATATTTGTGATCTTTTTATCATTTTGACTGTGTATATGTGAATAATAATAATAATAATAAGTCGTAGTCGTAGTCGTAGTCGTAGTCGTAGTCGTAGTGATGGTGGTGGTCTGCCTGCAATTTAACACACACACACACACACACACACACACACACACACACACACCATGGGAAACAAAAACTGAGCAAATAGGGGGTAATAAAGGCACTAATTTCTGAACTGTGTTGACCTGGGAAGTAGTAAAATGGGGTGAAGCTGCAAATGGGATGCTTTTCACAGAATCAGTTCCCCTTTGCCCTAATAGCAGTGTGCCTATCCACACTAGACCGGTTGGAAACACAATTGCAATTTATGACAACTAAGGGTACAAGCCTAACCAACTTTCCAGCACTGTGCCAGTGGGGCATGTTCTGATTCTGCAGTGGAGTAGTACTCCCGAAGGCCTTCTCAAGGTAAGGGAATGTTTGTTCCCTTACCTCCAAGCTGCATTGCCCTTTTCTAGATGCTGGAAGGTTGCTTAGGACTGTGCCCTAAATCTCCAGGTCTGAAGAAACAAGGGAGAGCAACATAGAAAACACCAGCACGCAACATTTTATCAACTGCATTTTGTAGATGTATCACAAAAAGTGAGCAAACCAACGATGGCCATCAAAGAGAATAGAGTTAGTGCGAAACCAACCCTAATTTCCTAGAAGTACTTTTTAGGAAAAATAAAGGGACAGTACTCAGTTTCAACATTAAAGCTGTGGGAGGAAAATATCTTTCCCGTTTTTCTTCTCCCCTAAGAAGTTGTAGCAGCTGCTAAATCAAGCATTCCTAATTGGTAATTTAGCTGTAGTTTACTCTGACCCTTGATTGTTACAACCATTATCGCTTCTGAAAAGGTGTCATTTTCCTTTCCTCGCATCTTTGTTTCTCGCCTTGTCACAAAACACAAGAGCAAAGACACACCAAACACTCCTGGTTGCTATGGTGGTGATGACCTTGGGAAATACACACACACAACACACACCCTTCTCTTCCGCTTGTAAGACTTCCCTTTCAAAGAAAGCAAGAAAGACTGAAAGGGTAAACTGGTTTTATTTCAAAAGCATTTCTCAATGATCCAATTAAAAATCCCCAAGGAACACTGAAATCAAATTAGTGGCCATTTTTAAATAACCATCAGCATCTGTTCCTTCATGCAAAGACAAGCACGCTTGGGAGAACATCATAGAGATGACACAGTGGAAGATTTGGGGTAGGGAAACCTGGGTTCAAATCCAGTTTCGGCACTGAGTTGCTGGGGGTCTTGGGGCAAGGGCCTGCACTGGGCTCCCCACCCTGTCTTTGGGTGGTTCCTTGGGTGCCACAAGGGCCACCAGCACTGTGGGTGTCAGACAGAAGCAGTGATGTCATGCAGGGGGTACGCAGGTGTACGCGAGTACCGGTTTCTAGGATTACAGCTGGCCCTGCCCATTCGCCTGCCCACTCGTCGACTCCACCCTCTGCAACGTTTGAATTTCCTGCATGTTTGAGTTGCCTGCATGTTCTCAGAGCCAGGCAGGCAGGCAGGCAGTGAGTGGAGCCTTTCCTTGCCTTGCCACTGAAAAATGAGTTGCTCTGGGGTTTTAACATGATGCCGGGCCTCCTTAACATGTTCTGGGGGCGCTGTGGAATACTGTTGCAACTGTTGGGTCAGTTTAAAATCATCTGAGGCCTCAAAAAGGGCTTTTTGCATGTCACTTCCTGCCACGACCTCACTTCCGGCTTATGACGTCACTTCCGGTGGGCGGGTCCCGACACGTGCCAATCGAAAGTGAGTACCTGTTCTTAAATCATTTAGATGACACCACTGGACAGAAGGCCTGTAGGTTGGATGAGAAGCTCTTTATCCAGCCCATGTGATAACTGGGCTCTCCCAATGCTTCCTTTTCAGCAGCTCTGCTTGCTGAGGAGGAGATGGAAGGAAAGGAAAGGAGCACTGCAGGGAGAGGGGTAAACCAAGAGAGACCTTGGTGCCAACATGCTGGGAGGGCCCAATTATCATGCAGGCAGCCCTTTCCGCAGCTCCGTTTCTGCTGAGGCATCGCTTTGCAGAGCACATCTCAGCTGCTGAGCTGCAAATTGATGCTTCCAGGAGAAGGGGGGCTGCTGAAAGGGTGTTCTGTATTACAATTGGGCTCTCCCATATCTTGGAAATAGGCTCAATACAAGACTTGCACATTTTCTCTTTCGTCATTTGCAGCTAGTGAGTTTCTATGTGAGAACAAAGAGCTTATTTCTGGCCATCATCTGCTTAACGGCATCACTCCCTGCTTAATGACATCACTTCCTGCCCCCAGCAGATACTATTCAGCCTGATATTAAACGGGTTTGGCACCCCTGATTTAGGAGTTAGCCTTGTAAGGTAGACCATCTGGTGGTCATTGTCTCTTGGCCAACCCCTAACACCACATCTGTTCAAATCTCTACTGTGAGCGCAATCCTATACTATGCTGGCCTAGTAAGGCCGACATAGCAGGGCAATATCCTAAGGCCCATTAGGAGGCAGCAGCGGCAAGCCTCAGTCACCCCTATGGGCCTGCTCGGATCTGCGCCAGCAAAATAGCAAGCGCAGAGGAACATGGACAGGAGCAGCCCAAATCAGGGCCTCCCTGGCCGGGGACGGGGTTTAGGATTTGGCATTCGGGCCATCCTGCGTCAAAACCCCCATCTCTGCCCACTGCACCGTCCAGTTACACCCTGGAACACCTCTGGAACGCCCTCGTGGAGGCCCTGTGCCGACTGAGTGACACCGACACTTGACTGGCGCACGACTAGCATGCGCCAGCCCAGTGCCATAGCGCCGCTGCAGACACACTTTACGGCATGTTTGCAACAGCATTCAGCCAGGGCAAGAGCACAGTGCTGGCACAAGGGGAGTATAGGATTGCGCTGCCCGCCAAACAGCTCTCCGTCACTCACATTAACCTAAGATGATTGGGAACATAAAGTGGCCTAAGTGCTTCGGGCTGCAATCCTAAACACACTTTCCTGGAGAGTCAGCCCCATTCAATACAATGGGGCTAATGTCTAAGTAGATATGCATAGGATTGTATTGTAGGTGCTATCTTGGAGATAGAAAAGGAATATGACAAATTTAAACTCCCTATTCGCAATGCCGGTCCAGACTGTGAGATCCACCACCATAAGCCCCAGACAGAATTGGACTGTAAATCCCATTGAACTCAATGGGCCTTATTCCTGAGTAGACATGTGTAGACTTGACAGCTATTATAATACACCCTACAAGCTTTGGGCATGAGAGTGACTAATTTTGTGACCCAGTTCTGAATCAGCTCACAAATAACGACATGTGGATTGAAATAGTTGCTATATTGTAAACTAGCTGTAGGAAATAATGGTTCTATTCCCCCTTCCCCATTCCCTTTCCACAGATATTTCACCAATTCTGCTGATGCAGCACAATTAAAATTCAGAGCCATAAAACATCTAATGCAACCAATAAAATTGCAGGGTATTAATTTCAACTGGGTGGTTGCTTGGAATTCCAAATGTGTCGGGTGTGCATCCGTGATCACAGCGGTTTCGCAGTATAGCTTGCTCATGCAGAGGTGGTGTGTGCATTTCAAATATCGATGAGATACTAGGCCTACTCAGTGGCTCATTGAGGAGTTGTGCTCCTTGAGGCCTCATTGATTTCAATGAGCTGTTCCCAAAATCCAAACTGCAATTGATGACGCAGCAAGAACGGTATGGCTGGGAGGACTAAAAAGAGTGAGTGGCAGGCTTGCAGGAACTTTGTTTCTGCCCAAATCCCCAGATCCACCAGCTCCAGCTAGGTGCAAAATATCAGTCTCGAAGGGCGGATCCAGATTGGCCTCCCAATCAGGAAGTAACTGATGATGACATCATGTGGTGTGCTAGAGTGTCTAATCCTCTCTAGGCCACTACTCTCCTATCCTTGAAACCTAAGGTTACCAGACATCATCACCAGTTACTTCCAATGGTACTTCCAGTAAATAGGTGGACCATGCAAACTGGTGTGGTGGGGGACAAATGAGAAACATTACAATAGGGAAAAAACAAGTGGGCATGTTATATTTATAAAGAGGAGCTTTACTTTCTTTTGATTGATTGATTGATTGATTGAATGAATGAATGAATGAATGAATGAATGAATGAATGAATGAATGAATGAATGAATGGGGAAGTTCTTCTATTCTGCTTGGAATTCTGCACATTGTTTAACCTCACAACTAAATTACCTTGTTCAAAACGTACACTTGTCTCAGCCGTCAAACCACCCAAGCAAAAATGCTTTTGCCTAGCTTGGGAAGGGCGCCTGGGTGTTTGTGTGTGGGCACAGGCGGGCGCGGGAGGTGCACGCTCATTTTCCAAAACATGACATGGAGAAATACAACGGTGCATTTCAAAAACAAGTGGAAATCCCGACTCAAGCAAAATCTCTGCTTCAAAGATTCTCGCGTAAACATCTCTGGCACCGCGGCTCCTTCCCATCAAGGTGCTTGTCTCTGTTGCTATTTTCAGAAGTGCTGGAAGCCTTTGCGGCTCGGAAATGAATATTGAAAGGTGTGCCTGGGTGGGAGGAGATGCGGGCCCTGATCCCACCGATAGGCAAAGTGGTGAAAGAACACCCTACACGTGGGTAATCACAGCAGAAGCCCAGGCAGAACTGTACGCACAGGGGCCCCATCTAGCTTTCCTCCCTCTCCATTGCAATGTGCTCTCATTATAAAAGACGTATGCGCCAACTGTCCCTTATCTATCAGAGACATGGTCTTCATTTGCTGGTGCCTGTCCCTGAAAAATCACTGTTGGTATTTTGGGGCATGCCTTGTTAAATTTGTGTCCTGTGAGTTGTGACAATTGTCATCCTTTACGAAAACGCATTGTGGCGCCTGAAGCTGAGCTCCAAATGCAATTCTCCGTTTCGCCACATGTGCGCATGCCCATCCTTCCCTCTCTTCCTTCTCGGCTCAGTAGCAGCTGGACAGAACAAGGCTGCGGTTCTTGTCACACCCCCTCTGGTCTGTGCCACTAGGCTGGCAGGAGGAAGGGAATCGCGTTAGGCATCGCATTTGGGGCAGCCCCCTCGTTCCACCCTGCCCCCACCAAGAAACTCTCTCTCCCCACCTCCAAAATGCCCTCTCGCTACCCTCGCCTAGCCCCTGGGCCGCCTGGCACAACTGGGATAGGATCAGTGATGTCATGCAGGGGGTATGCGGGGGTACGCGAGTACCGGTTTCTAGGACTACGGCTGGCCCCGCCCATTCACCCACCCACTCGTTGACTCCGCCTCCTGAAACATTTGAATTTCCTGCACGTTTGAGTTGCCTGCACATTCTCAGAGCCAGGCAGGCAGAGCAAGGCAATTCTCAGGAGCCTTGCCTTGCCTTGCCACTGAAAAATGAGTTGCTGTGGGGTTTTGGAACTGTTGGGTCACTTTAACATGATGCCAGGCCTCCTTAACATGTTCTGGGGGTGCTGTGGAATACTGTTGCAACTGTTGGGTCAGTTTAAAATGGTCTGAGGCCTCAGAAAGGGCTTTTTTCATGTCACTTCCTGCCACGACCTCACTTCCGGCTTATGACGTCACTTCCGGTGGGCGGGTCCCGACACGTGCCAATCAAAAGTGAGTACCTGTTATTAAATCATTTAGATGACACCACTGGATAGGATGTGGCACCAACAGGCTGGCAGTTGAATCTTACGGCATGTCTGTGACACTCTGGGAGCCCAATCCTAAGGCTCTCACCATGGGCAGTAGTCTTGCACCACCCAGGGAACTGTTGCGCATGGCGCTGGAAAGCACCTCCAAGGCCAGCAGTAAGGCACTACCGCCAGCACTGGGACGGCACCATGGCAATGCCGACCTTCCGTGCCCTGGAGGTAGCACTGGTCGCCAGCAAGCAGTGGGTTTGCTGTTTGCTGGCATTGCAGCCTTTCGGGGCAGGGCGAGAGGGTGCTCCGGGGCAGGGGAGAAGCGGTGCAGGGGCGGGAGCAGCGGTGACTCTCACTGCCTGACCTCCAAGCGAAGCTGTGCGGAATAGCTAAATAGCCAGCACAGAAGCGAGTAGACCCATTGCCCACCCTGTGCCCTTACCATGGGGAAAGGGGATGGATGTGGCCTGGAGGCTCCTGTGCAGCAGCATCATGCAGCCGGAGCGCTAGGCGGGAGGAACGGTTGAGCGGCAGCCCGCCCGTTGCATTCTGGTCCATTTTGCCGTCTTCCCCGCCCCGTGGGGCGGGGAAGACGGCAAAACGGACTAGAACGCAACGGGCGGGCTGCCGCTCAACCGTTCCTCCCGCCTAACGTTCCAGCTGCATGACGCCGCTGCTCCTGTGGCTTCTGTGGCTCCTCCCAGGCAGTCAGCCAGGATAGGATTGGGCTGTGAGCTGGCGCAGGGATGGCTGTGCTTGCTGAAGCCAGACTTCAGGTTGTGCTGTAAAACGGATTGTCTCCATCCCTCAAAGAAGCTGAGACCCAACTCACCTTCTTCACCCTTCTGCCTGATGGCATGATGAGGCTGATCGGAGTCCAATTTTCAATGGAAATCTCAGGCCACCTCCAACGATGGCTTCCTCTCATCTCAAAGACCTCATATCACTCGAGGGCACTTTTGCAAAGGCATCGCTGTATGTGGAAGGTCACTCTGCGGAGAATTTCCATTATGGAGAGAGGCAGCTATTATTTATGTCTGGTATTCAGTATTCCTTGCAAACAAAACGACTCTGGAATCTCATTTTAAAGGTTTTTTTAAAAAAAACTTCAAGCAAAAGAAAAGAAAAGTTGTTTGTGTGTGTGTGTGTTTTTTTAAATGGCATCCTAGTTCAAGCAATATTCTTCAAGTCAATTCCAGGTAGCAAGTTCACTTCTAGAAATCTTAAATCTCTCCTTGACATTCCATTAAATATCACTTTTTATTCATGCTTAGCTGACCAGATGCTTTGTAGTGAAGAGGCAAAGTGCGAGGTGGAAAGTCCCTGATTCAAATCTCACTAGCGCTTTTTAAAGTGAAAGCCTGTGCCTACCTACTCAGAACTAAGCCTTATTGAATTCAATGGGACTTACTCCCAAGAAAATGGACATAAGATTGCAGCCCTATTTTCCATTCTTCACTATTTCCCATAACTTACTATTTTCCAGCCTCAGTTTCCCACAAGCAGAATGGACATAACAATGTAGACCAGCGGTTCCCAAGCCTTTATTACTGGGACCCACTTTTTAGAATGGCACTCAGGTTGGCACCCACCCCAAGTGATGTCATTAGCCTGGAAGTGACCCAGCGGTGTTATGCTGCCGGAACGCTGGGCGGGACATCCGGGTGATCGACAGCCCGCCTCTTGCGTTCCTCAGCGTTATGCCATTTGCGTAACGTATGCAAGCGGCGTAATTGGTTAAGCAAACGGCGTAACACTGCAGAATGCAACAGGCCGGTTGTCAATCACCCAGATGTCCCGCCCAGCGTTCCGGCAGCATAACACTGCTGAAGTGACCCTATGGGATCCATGGGGTTAGGTGCAAGGGATAACATCTGCCATCAGAAGAATCCAGCAGAGACCCTCAGGAAGCCAGCAGAGTGCAGCAGGAAGTGCCAAAAACATCTCGGAATGCTGCAGAGACCTTCCAGAGGCTGCAGGAACCTTCAGGATGGTGCTTGCAATAGACCCCTTAAATATGGCCGGTGGATGCTTCTGCTAGGCATTTTAAAGGGGTCAGTGCTGGTCACAGGTGCCATTCTGAAGGTCCCTGCAGCTTTTGGAAGGTCTCTGCATAGTGGATAACGAGGACAGGCGCAGATAACGAGGAAAGTAGCAATTCTGCCCCTTACCTCACAGATAAGCGCATTCGCAGATAGTAAGTTCGCATGCAGAGAGGACTGACGGTACAGAAATGCTATTTTAAAAAATACAGGGTAATTGGTGGGGCTGCTACTACAGATACTGCGTCGACAAGCCATTCCTCCCCTTCCCTGTTCCATTCCAAGAAAATGACATCCTAGTTCTATTTTTGAAACACACAAGATTTGCTTTGTGAGGATGTGAGGGCCAGTGTGGACGGAGTACTTAACCGCTATTAGTGCCGATTAATATAATCCCAGTGGAAAGAGAAGAAAGAGGTATCTAGGGAACGCGAAGGATTCCAAGGCAGGGGGTTCAAGGCAGCCGCTCCTGTTTGACGCAAAAGAGAACAATGGTTCAAAAAATAAACAAGCAACTCTTCAGCCTTGCAGCTCACTGGTCCTCTCATAGCAACCACATCGAGCCATGTTCTCATACCGTCATTGCATCGCGATGGTATTGTATCCAGTCTTGCAGTGTATGCTGAAGCTCAACTGGTTGCAAAAGAGGTCTTCACCAAGACTAGATTTGATCCCACTGAAACCAAGGGGATGTGCTGACTTGAATACAGTGTAGCCCCGGATATCTGAGGATCCGGCATCACCGTGGATGCCACAGATATTGGGGGGATACCAGCTTGCTTGGAAGTGGCCGCGGATTCTTTTTTCCACAGAGGGTAGTTAAACTGTGGAACTTCCTGCCACAGGAGGTGCTGATGGCGTCTGGCCTAGGTGCCTTTAAAAGGGGACTGGACAGATTTCTGGGGGGAAAGTCCATCACAGACTACAGTTCGTGATGGGTAGTGCAATCTCCATACTTTAGAAGTAAGCTAAATGCCAGATGCAGGGGAGGGGCTAAGGATGCAGGCGTCTTGTTGTCTTGTGTGCTCCCTGAAGCATCTGGTGGGCCACTGTGAGAGACAGGAAGCTGGGCTAGAGGAGTCTTTGGCCTGATCCAGAGGGGCTCTTCTGACGTTCTTATGCTTATGCCTGATCTCCGTTGGGTAAAAAAGCATTTCCTTTTATCTGTTCTAACTCTCCCAATACTAAATTGTAGTGGATGTCCCCCTGGTTCTGGTGTTGTAAAAAGAACATCGCTCAATCCACTCTTATCTATCCATCTCCATCCATCTCCATCTCCATTCCATCCATCCCAAGGACTGAGGGAAGACTTCCATCGCATAGTCCCCAGTGACCGCAGGTAAATAATTCCACTTTTTTTAAAAAAAATCTGCTCAGGAGCAGAGCAGAAGAAAGAGCCAAGACTGGTGCTAGATTCGTCAAATGAAGTGCTGAGGAACGAGGAAATCTGATGCATCCATAATACGTGGATGTCGTTCAATATGGTTGGATGGATGCCTTTGAAATAATCGCGGACTGGAGAGGAGAAATGGAATGCTCCAGTTGGCTAGAGAGATGCAAATTAACTCATTTACTTGTCAAAGTGTTATCAAGACTCCAGAGGAAGAAGGCATTGTCTAATTCTCTTCCCCCCCTTTGTCTTTAAACAAGACAGATAGCTTTGATGCAAAATGTTTTTAACACACACACACACACTACCCGCACTGGTGGATGGGTTTTCATTAAATGGAGGAGGGAGACCTTGAAGTTTTTTGCAGCTCTATCATGAATTAATCATTGGGATCCTTAAGTGTAAAATGAACACAGCTCTTTGGGGCATTCACACAGCAGAAAAAAAGGGTCAGTCTTGGCAATTAACACCCAGCATTTTGGGTCCTTGAATGAGGAGCGACAAAAACCACACCGTGCCATGACATCGATAATAAACGGACTGGGTAGTTGCAAGAGGAGGATACGGGTTCAAATCTCTGCTCAGCCATGAAGCTTCCGGGGTGACCTTTGAAGACTCGCCCTCTCTTAGCTGCACCTACCTCACAAGGCTGTCGTGAGGACACAAGGAGGGGAGGAACGATACACACCACCCTGAGCTCCTTGGAGGAAAGGCGGTACGAAAATGTGAAAAAATAAATTAAATAAATGGCATATAAATAGATAGATCGATTGATCGATCAATTGATGTGGCACTTGTTTTACACTTCCGCTAACAAAGGCCAGCATGCTGGCTCTTCCGGAATGGATCGTCTTTATCACTGCTTGCATTAAGGCAAGAATGAAGAAAGAAAACCTAACAAGACAGGCCTGTGATCTCCTAAAAAGTGGGGGGGGGCAGACAATCGTGAGAAATTGGTGCCAGTATGTCGCCCCATAACAGGCGCACTTAAGATCCATTAATGAAATGGCAATATGCATAGCAAACAGCAGAAGCTCTGCATTACTTTGGGCAGCTTTGAAATTATTTGCACTAATTAGCCAATTTAAAAAAAAAAAATCCCGCATACACGGTGTTAAGAAGGAAGTTAAATACCTGCATCGCGACGTTTCCAAACAACCAATTAATACGGGAGACCTTTCAGCCCGGAAGCCGGCGCTTGAGGAGCAGGAGAGCGCTGTTCCGTGGCTGCGCCCTAATTAAAACGTAAAGGATGCTGATCGCTGCATAATTAAACAGTCTGCATCAGGTGATCTCGTCCAGCGGCTCCAAACGCAACCAGGCCGTGTGCCGCGATGGCTTTCAGTGGGACCTCCGGGAGGCCAGAGACAGCCAAACCGTTCCCTGTCAGGGTCCGATGATCATTATGGAGATAATGGTATCCAAAGAGGTTTTTAATGCACAAAATGTTAAGGGCTGCATTTTCATGGCCCCCACAACACCTCCCACTCTTGAAATAGCTTCAGCTTTCTTTATGTTCTCCTCTTCCTAATTAGCCAGAAAGAAAAAGGCAAGTACGGCTAATTAACTCTCGGCAACTGTAATCTAAATATAAATCAACAGAAACAAAATATATATATCTCCCTCTCCCTCTCCCTCTCCCTCTCTCCCCCTCCCTCCCTGCCTCCCTCCGTGTGTGTGTGTGTGTGTGTGTGTGTGTGTGAGAGAGAGAGAGAGAGAGAGAGAGAGAGAGAGAGAGCAATCCTAACCTGGAGTTAGGCTGGCACAATTAGGCCAGTAAGGTTTGGCTGGCACAAGGGACACTAATGTATGTTTGGACCACTCTCAGGGCACAGTCCTAACCTGGAGTTAGACCTGCACAATTAGACCAGCAAAGTTTGGCCGGCACAAGGGACACTATAAAGTATGTTTGAACCAATCTCATAGTCAGAGAGGCCAGCACACAGACGTGCGCCATCCTCCCTGACTATGATAGTGGTCCAAACGCACTTTACGGTGGCCCTGGTGCCAGCCAAACTGTGCTGGCCTAACTGTGCTGGCCTAACTCCAGATCAGGATTACACCCTCAGAGTCAGAGAGGTCAGCCCCCAGACGTGCGCCATCCTCCCTGACTCCAAGAGTGGTCCAAACCTGCTTTACAGTGGCCCTTCTGCTGGCCAAGCGTAGTGCAACTATAGTGGGTGGAGCAGCCTTGTATTGTCGTTGCTGCCCAGAATGGCTCTGATGGCAAGTGGGAGGGGCCACGTACACAGGCACATACCTGGGCGAAACCGCGCCCAGGGCACGCGACATCATGACATCACGACGCCGTGACATCATGACGTTTGGCGGCTTCCTTCCCCGGGCTGCTGCTGGGGCACTTTAAGCACTCGAGCGGCAGCTGAGGATGGGAGCCACTGGCACGCGTCCCGGCTCAGGGCGCGCGGTGGCAGCTTCCTTCCCCGGGCTGCCGCTCGAATGCTTAAAGCGCCCCAGCGGCAGGCCGGGACGCCACTGAGGCGCCTCAGGGTGCGGGGGCCTGCAAATTTGCGGGCGAGGGGTGGGGTGCCATGCCAACAGCGCCCCCCACCTTATGGCGCCCCAGGGCTCGTGCCCTGGGGCGCCATATCCTAGATTCGCCTCTGCACATACACGGTGCGTTGCAGCACTTGCAATTCTTACCGTGTTTCTTCTCCCCTGCAACACTACTGAACCTACACTCCAGACTGCAGAGGATGCCACACTCCTCAGACATGGATGCAAACAGCAGTCATATTCAGCTGAGCCTCCTTTGAAGCGCCTCACAGATAAGCCTCATTGCAGGCTGCCAAAAGGAGCATCTGTTCGGCATCCAATCAATACCTGACAGTTGCGTCTCGCACCCCCACCCACCCCCCACCCCGCATCCCAGGCGAATCCCTCTCCATACCTTTCCTTCAATCGCTGGCGGTGTCAGATCCTGCCTTTTCTTCATTCCGTTTGAGGCGACTCCGCGCTCGCGGCCTTTGTCCTTTCGAAAGTAAATAAGGACGGATCTAAGCAAACTTGGAGGAAACCGGCTTGGCAGGGAAACTAACTTTTCGTTTTCTAAAAAAGAACAAGATAAAGCTCATTGCCTTTGCCAGCTTTGCAGTCCAGGGAGAGCTTAATTAAGCCGGGAAAGATAAACAAAGATGCAGCGTAATGCAACGTGTGGGGATAAATGCTTAAAACTGGCAATCATTTGATATGTGGAGAGGTTATCGCAGGGCATCTTTGAGATCTCAGCTGACCCCTCTCCACTGAGCAGCTTTTTCCTGGTTCAATGGTGGCAACGAAACATTTTGCTGTGGTTAATCCCCTTAATTAGCACTATTTTTAAAATGTGTAGCTAAAATAATAAATACAAACAAATAATCAGTTCAACCCGAGGTAGCTTCAATTCTGAACCATCGCTCAGCAAAGGAGAGTTGTGATCCATCCATCCATCCATCCAGTGATGTCATCTGGCAATGAAGAAGGGGAACGCTGGGCGGGACTTACGTGTGATTGGCTGCCTGTCCGTTCCATTCCGCGGCTGCCCTGGCCTCAGGGGGGGCTGCCCCCGGTTGGCGCACCCCGCCGCTGCTCGCCCAGACACCCAGCGTGCCCCCCACCTGTCCCCCCTGGTGAGCAGGCGCCCCGCCGAGGAAAGGGCAGCCGCGGAACGGAACAGACGGGCAGCCAATCACGCGTAAGTCCCACCCAGCGTTCCCGTTCTTCATTACCAGATGACATCACTGTATCCATCCATCCATCCCACCAATCTCCTCTCCCCTACATTTCCTCTTCGACTTCCAGTCCGAGGAAGGGGAAGATTTGCACGTCAATGCCATTTTTCAGAGCGCAAGCCTAAACTGCACGGGGACAGCAAGGCCGGCGGGCCTGTGCTGTATCCAGCGCCGCTTGGGAGCACTCAGGAGCCTCCACAGGGCAAGGGCACATCCGCGCCCTTGCCAGAGAGGAGGCTCCAGCCTCCCCTGTGTGCTCCTTGGATCTGCACCTGCTGTATAGCAGGCACAGAGCTGAGGATACCGCGCAGCCCAAATCAGGGCTGCATCGGGGTGAACAGAGCCCCGAGTGCGCCCCTGGCAGGGCGACGAAACCGCGCCCCCAGCACGTCGCCCCGCCCCCGTGCATCACCCAGCTACGCCTCCCTGCACCCGGAATAGCTCCATTTTGGAGCGGAACAGACACGAGGGAGGGCGGGAGGGCCAGACAGCGTATGGGTTACTCTGCGGACTCCGTGCAATGGCGCCCCGCTGCTGCCGGTGCCCATGGCTCATGCCAACCTGGACTACACCCAGTGATGTCATGCAGGGGGTACGCAGGGGTACGCGAGTACTGGTTTCTAGGATTATGGCTGGCCCCACCCATTTGCCCGCCCACTCATCGACTCCGCCCCCTGCAACGTTTGAATTTCCTGCACATTTGAGTTGCCTGCACATTCTCAGAGCCAGGCAGGCAGCGAGCGGAGCCCTGCCTTGCCTTGCCACTGAAAAATGAGCTGCTCTGGGGTTTTGGAACTGTTGGGTTACTTTAACATGATGCCAGGCCTCCTTAACATGTTCTGGGGGTGCTGTGGAATACTGTTTCAACTGTTGGGTCAGTTTAAAATCATCTGAGGCCTCAAAAAGGGCTCTTTTCATGTCCCTTCCTGCCACGACCTCACTTCCGGCTTATGACGTCACTTCCGGTGGGCGGGTCCCAACACATGTCAATCAAAAGTGAGTACCTGTTATTAAATCATTTAGATGACACCACTGACTACACCCTTCCTCCACCTCTGGGCTGCATGGCCTAGGGGTGGAGGATTGGGTGCAGCCTAATGGCCACATCCCACCCCACCTCTCCCCCTCGGCTGGCACCCCCCACCCAGCATGTCACCCCAAATGATGCATCTCCAAATGCACATGGGGTTAGCATGCATCTTTGTGGAGTTAGATACCTCCCCTAACCTTGGAAGCAAAAATACGGGCATCAAAATTGTGGGCCAGCTGAGAAAGGTCACCCTGTGGCAGCAGCTGACCGCCCACATCTGTACAACTCAGAAGAGCAGCGTTTGGCATTTCCACTTCCAAGATTGTGAAGAGCGCACCATGCTTGCTGGCAAGCCTGTGAGATGGCACACCTGGCCTGCCAAAGCACCAAGGCGACTGACCAAGGGATCGTTTTTAGAAGCTGCTAAATACATAAATCGAGTCAGGATCTACTGCCATATTTCACCCGTAGAAGGCTCGCACTGCAGCTGTGTTTTCACAACTGTTCTTCCGAGTGTCAAATCCTTGGAAGCAGGTGGAGTGGTATATTTGTGTCATTTCCCTTCCCCACCCCTTTTCACATGATATACACTCGAGTGCTGGAAATATACAGCGCAGCATCCGAGTGATGGATGCTTTGGATATCAAAAGGTTAGAACATCCCCACAGTCACAAGGATTCTAAATAAAATTTGCAATTATTGGTTACAGCACGACAAGCCAGGCCACAGAGTTGAGTTTTTTAGGAAAGGATGAGTCTACGCCCCTGACAGGTTCTGTGGATTGCAAGAGCGACATCAGTGATCAAGCCGTTTCTTTTGCAAAAGCTGGGAACAAAATTCAACACAACCCAATGCGTAGAGATGGATTGAGGGACTTTTTATTCTGGCCAAACAAAATTGCCTTTAATTAGAGCAGCGTTTCTCAAACAGTGGGTTAGGACCCACTTGGTGGGTCGTGAGCTGATGTCAAGTGGGTCAAGGAAACCTGGGAGCAACCATCTTGAAAGCTGCAGGCCTGACTCTTGCTCTATTGCTTTTGTGAGTGTTAACTGTTTGAATTTTCAAGTGAGGTTGTTGTTGTTGTTAATTGTTCTTATTGCAGCCCTTTTTCACAATACGTTGTCCTCATCTTGCTTTCTTTCAGGGATGTTTCACGGTTGTGCAGTTTCCGCCATCCAAGAATGGAAGTTTGCATTCATCATTTGACTGTGTCGCAATGACATCACTTCCTACGTGATGATGTCATTTCTGGCCCTTACATAACTTCTGATGGGTCCCAACATGAGTGCACTCTAAAACGTGGGTCCTGGTGCAAAATGTTTGAGATCCACTGAATTAGAGGAACCTTTTGTATAAGATGATGGGACGACCATTCTGTTCATGTGCACATTCCCCATGCATTCGCTGGGTACATGGGTGGAAAGAGTGGGTGGGTCTCCGGCATGGTGAGCCCATCCATGAGGCCAACTGAACTGATTGCATCAGGTAGCAAACTGGTAGGACGGGTACCCATCTTGGTCCACCAGTGTGCCTCCATGGATGCTCTACTTAGCTAGTGACTTCAGAGTATCTCAGAAAACGGATCCTTGCTTTGCGTTCATCAGTCATTCTGAGCCATCCACCTCTCTTGCCGGGATGCATCAAGGTAGCCTCCCCATAAACTTAAACTGTCAGCTTGGGATGGGGGGGAAACACACAAGCCAAAGCTGCTTTTGTTTTAGGTGTGAGCCTCTGAATAATGTATTTGCAGCACCGTCATATGCTGCTGTCAGCTACACCGACAGCCGAAAATGAAACGGGCTGCGTTGCTTGCAAACACCGAGAGGAGATTTTTAAATCCCCCTTTTTAAAGTTATGCTTACTAGAGCTGAAGTGAGAAGGGGGGAATGTTCAGAAGTTGAAGGTAGAAGAACCAGTAGACTGTCATTCTGTGCAGGCCTTGTGCCCCCCCCCAAGTAGTGGGGTAGCTAAGGGGGTGCAGAGGGTACAATTGAATAGCCGCCTTGTATCCCCTTCCGTGGGGAAAAAGGCGGGATACAATTTTTAAAAATAAATAAATAAGTAAAGACCATGGCATTATTCATACATACCAAGGTTTTCACAGTTTTGGCCACTAGTGTCAAGCTCAGCTTGTTGCCCCCCACCCCTAAAACTTGTTGCCCGGCGCAACTGCACCCCCTGAGCTACGCCCCTGTTCAGAAGTAAGCTTCACTGAGTTCAGTGGGCCTTACTCCCAGGTAAAGTGTGCATAGGACTGCACCTTAAAACGTAAAGCTGCTTGCTTTCAAGTAGACATGAATAGGTTTGCACTGCAAGGCTAACAGGAACAGCTTTCGAGCAGCCTGTTTTGATTGCCATTTTTCTGATGCAGGCCCTTAACATAAAGTGACTTCAAGCTCTGTGCAAGACATTCAAGTTCAGAAATAAGGGCAGATTGTGGAGCAATGAGGAACAAGGGGGAAGCGAGCTTTAGATTTCAGATCTTATTTGCGAATCAGTGTTTCCTTGATGCACGCAAAACAAAAAGGGGGGAGAAAAGGAGATGGGGGGGAAATCTGTGTGTAGAACTATGAATTAGGGATGGGAGTTGCGAGGGCCAAAATGGGGGGGGGGATTGGGGAAACGCAAAGCGGAAACAATGTGGTTTTAACTGGAGACACAAGAACCCATCGAGATTCACCCTCTGTCTCAGTACAGTTTTAGTTAACTACTGTGATAAATATAATTACAGTACAGGTTGGCCCTCCTTACCTGCGGGTTGGCACCCATGAATTTAACACCTTGTGGGTGCCAACCCACAGCTGGAGGGTCGAGAGAGACTTCGTGGATGCAACCAGAGGGCATTTCCTTTTGCAGATGTTCTGAGGGCCCCACCACAGATCTGAATATCCGTGATTTCAGAATTTTGGATTTTGGAATCCGCGGAGGGTCCGGGAACAGATCTGAATGCAACGCCATTCACAAGTCTGAATGCCTTTCAAGGGGAGGGGGGGTGAAGAAGTGCACTGAGAAAACTGGTGCACCAGGGAGAAAGCTATGGTGAACCCATACACCAGGTTATTTTTTTTCCCATACACCAATTTTCTTTTCTTTATTTCTTTTTTCTTTTTTTTGCAGGGGACCATTTGTTCTGCTGCATTTCCCACCGGTTATCCAATAACATTCTGAAATGCTGTGACGACATATTATTTGAAATGCACCCATTCCACATGCGTCAGGGAAGCACTGCATGCAATGGCGTCGGAAAAGGAGGCGATCGTGTTGCCGGGAACTTGGCATGGAACTGAGAGATTCGGTACGTCATCTTTCAGTCAAAAGGCCCGGCACTAGGGACACTGTAATATAAAGGCAACACCCTCCCTGACTCCAAGAGTGGTCCAAACATACTTTACGGTGGCCTTTGTGCCAGCCAAACTTTTCTGGGCTAAGTCCGCCAGCCAAACTCTAGGTTAGGATTGCGCTCTTCATTTCCTTGGATCCTGGGTGGGTTAGTCTTCATGCCAGCACCGGCTATTGCTATGCCATTGCAAAGTGCATTATGGCACTTTCGCGACCGCAAGCATTGGTGAATTGCTTCCTGTGCCAGAGCGCATGCTGTTGAGCACTGGGCTAAAAGTGTACTGCTGTATTTTGTGCCCCCCCCCAGCCATTTCCCATTGTTCGTGCTTCTGTGCTGCCTTGCTTGCCCCAATGCTGTCGATTATTTCATGGCCATCTAATTGTTTGACTCATAGGAGAAAAGAATAATATGAAACATTTTTTTTTAAAAAAAATGGTCATTTCCATTTTGCAGAAAAAAAGAGCACGTTTGAACATTTTAAAAATATTGATTCACCCTTCACTGTCTTCTCTGCCTTCGAGACCAGAGCATTCACTTTGCTTTCCATATGCAGACCTCCCCAATATCAAGTCCTGCCTGTCCCAGTATTTATTTTAACCAGAGTCGAGGGTAGCAACACGTACAAAAGAGTCAAGAAATGATAAATTACGCCTTATTGTATAAAGTCAAAGGTTAAACTTATTATTGTTCACCGCAGGCCAACCTTAACCTCAGAATTAATGCCATAAACAAAAACGAAATTCAGTTTGCAGGCATAATATGCCGGGAGAATGTCTCCAAAGGATTACAAAAAGGGAAAGGATGCCCCCTAGCGGCTTGGACGCAATAGCAATCGCTGGGTTTGAAGACAAGGAAAATCCTAACCACAAACCAGCCAACATTCCCGAACTTGCTTCCATTTAATTCATCTTTGTGGCCGTTTTTGTCCGTGCCAAAATTGATCTATTTCCCCTCCCCTTAAAGATTAAATTGCCATCTGCAGCATTATTTGAAGTAAGCGAGTGAGCAAAATTCTTTCAGGGATTTGCCTGCTAATGTGTGGGGGGGGGCAGGGGGGAGGTTGAGCATCAAGAACTCTGAAAGCTAAACTCTCCTCCAAATCAGTGATGTCATGCAGGGGGTACGCGGGGGTACGCGAGTACCGGTTTCTAGGATTATGGCTGGCCCCGCCCACTCATTGACTCCACCCCCTGCAACATTTGAATTTCCTGCACGTTTGAGTTGCCTGCATGTTCTCAGAGCCAGGCAGGCAGCGTGCGGAGCCTTGCCTTGCCTTGCCACTGAAAAATGAGCTGCTCTGGGGTTTTGGAACTGTTGGGTCACTTTAACATGATGCCAGGCCTCCTTAACATGTTCTGGGGGTGCTGTGGAAAACTGTTGCAACTGTTGGGTCAGTTTAAAATTGTCTGAGGCCTCAAAAAGGGCTTTTTTCATGTCACTTCCTGCCACGACCTCACTTCTGGCTTATGACGTCACTTCCGGTGGGCGGGTCCCGACACATGCCAATCAAAAGTGAGTACCTGTTCTTAAATCATTTAGATGACACCACTGCTCCAAATGCATTAATTCTAGGAGAACCAGTGTGGTGTGGTGTGATGAGAGTGTTTGTCGCAGGAACTGGCAAACTTGGGGTCCAGCTGGGGCCAAACCCACCGAATTGCGTGAAAATATATATAACTGTTTTCACCCACCTCTAGGTATGCTTCTAGCCCAGACTGCCTGTCATTCATTCCTGCTAACTGGGTAAGATGCACTTTTTCAAGTGGTGTTCCTCTTATATTTAGCAGGGGGAGAGTAATTGTCCCTCTTAGTTGTCTATGGGGCAGCAATTCTTAAAAAGCATCGCAAAGGCAATATTCTCCTTCCTAATATTCTAATACCATTAAGCTATCTCTCTCTCCCCTGCCCCCAATGGAAGTGATTCTCCCTCCGTAATCTCCATCTGAAGCCAAACTTTCTGCACTGCAAACACACAAACCAGAAAGCATGGAGAACTTAAATGCGACTCATTATCATCCACTAAATATTGATATTTTCCTCCCAAAAAACAGCTGCTCAGTTGGGATCTCTTGTAGCCAAATGGGGCCATGCCAATACACCTGCAGGTTTTAGGAACTAATTAAGGAATTCTAGCAAATGCTTGAATGTCTGTCTCAGAAACAGATGTAGAATCCATTAATTAAAATAGCTAACATCCAGCTTCTCAACCACTGAGGCTGTAATTTGGCTTCTCTCTCTCTCTCTCTCTCTCTCTCTCTCTCTCTCTCTGTGTGTGTGTGTGTGTGTGTGTGTGCGCGCGCGCGCCCTTCTTTGTAGATGTGTTAGCTTAGCAGTGGAGTGGAAACTGAGACGGCCCTAATATTAGGCAAAATGAGAAGGCTGCTTTGGGGACAGATTTCAGATGATACTAGGTGAGACAGACTGGGAGACATTGATCCATGAATAGAGGTGTGGCTTTTTTTCCTTGTTAAACACTGCATAGAAACACAAAACACCACCTTTGAGGGGTTAAAATGTTTGCATAAAAACATAAAACACCACATTTTGGTGTTTAAGATATTTTCCAGACATTAAAATAATTACTTTTTTTCAATTAGAAATCATACTGTGGCTGCAACTGCTGACACGGTAGCACCTGTATCATGGGTTTCCACACTGTGGGTCAAGACCCACCAGTGGGTTGCGAGCCAATTTCAGGTGGGTCGCGAAGCATCTAGAGCAGTCATATTCAAAATATGGGAAGATGGGACATTGGAAGGTGGGGGGAGGGGTTTCCCAAGAGGTTCCATCAATATGCCTCAAAAGAATACATGCACTTACAACATCCATCATTTGTGCAGTTAGTAACTATTTTTATCTACTCAGAAGATTAACAGTAGAACAAGAGCCTAATCACACATTAGATTTCAAAGGTTTACAACCTGATGGTCTCCTGCTGGTCTCATTTCATTGCAGCAAGTTGCAGTAACTCCATGTGAACAGAAGATGGTACCACTAACCTCAACATACTGGCCAGGGAAATGTGTACTGTTTTAGTAAATTTCATCTGAATAATCATCAACACTTTTTGCGGCACCACTTTTCAACAATAAAAAAGAGTGTGCAAGCAATTAACATAGCAAAAGGACTGAGAAGATTGTTCTGCCACCCCACGCTCACACACAATATAATAAAAGACAGCAGCAAATAGCCACTGCAAAAGACTTCATGCTGGAATAAATATAGACTTTTGCTGCTACTTTTTTTGTACTGGTGGGTAGGGGGAATACGCAGCTGCCCAGTTAAAGAATCTTGGGTTTCTCTGCTGATTTCTGTGTAGAGCTACCCCAGAGGAAAACAAAACCAATCCCAATCAAGTGTCTTGTGGCACCTTAAAGATTGAGGGCACAATCCTAAACAACTTTCCAGCACCAGGGTAAGGGATCAAACATTCCCTTACCTTGAGGAGACCTCCATAACTGTCCCCCAACTGCAGGATGCAGCACATGCCCCATTGGCACAGCTATGTCAGTGCTCGAAAGTTAGCTAGGATTGCGCCCTAACACATTTATTTTAGCAAAAGTAGAAGCAATCTTGTTGCAGGGGGATATCTCGGCTGTGTTAAGAGTCCAATCCTATCCAACTTTCTAGCACTGATGGGACATGCACCACATCCTGTAGTGGAGGTGCAGTCAGAGAGACCTCCTCAAGGTAAGATAACATTTGTAGGCAAGGCCAGAATGCCTTGCCCTCCGCTCCCTTGCACAGAACTGCGCTTGTCCGTCCCAGAAAAAACAAAAAGCTGCCTGAGAAATATAACATACAAAAGCACTGCACATTTTCCTGGAGTCCTTTTGAGTAGGATAGGATTGGGCTCCCAAATCTTGCGGCACCTTGAAGACCACAAAGAACAGGGTAATCCTATGTATATTTACTGAGAAGTCAGTCCCATTCTTCCTGATGTGGGAGGTCCCCCCCCCCCCCCGGATTCTCTCAGACATACACCAAGCTCCCCTACCTGGCTGGAAGTGTAGCTCCCCCAGCCATGCCTTGCAACTATCATGAACTCTCCTGGCTCACAGCACAGGGCTGCAGCCACGTGAAACCACCAAGCTTCTTTTCCTCCAACAGTGCAAGCCTGTACCATGGGAAAACTACAAAACATAACCCTTGTAATGTACCAGAGTAAAGCAATAGAGGTTTGGCAATTCTGGTGGGAAAAACACTTCTTGTTAGAGCAACTGGCTCTGTAATTTGGCCTTCTAAGGAACACTTGCATTGCAATGGCCAGATGTACGTAATGCAGGACCTGGAATGGGGAAGGTCAGACCAGGATGTCATGGAAGAAGGAAAAGGTTAAAAACACCCTCTCTGTCCCAAAAACATGTGGAGACCTGACTCCATTTTGGATCTCATCCTGAGAGTGAAGAATTGGTGCCAGACATCTGTACGTGACCTTTTCCCCCCAGGATCTTGTAATGCAAATCTGGTCTCTGGTCTAACAAAAGGCTTATGCCAAGTCCTGGCTAAATTCAATCAAGCCAAAAGTCAAGCCCCATCAGAACTATGGGGCCGCACCTCGGTGATTTAAGGTACTTACAACTGTTATCAAATGCGTCAAAAACTCATCTGGTCTGAATGTGTCCTATCTGCTTTTGTGTGCCAACCTATTGTAATATGTCTGCATCTCCTTAAACCTTCCTGGGAACATAGTAAAGGGGAGGGGGGAGTAACAACAGGGATCAAATGTCTCATTTGCTGTTAACAACTCCACATTTTTGCATACTCAACTGTATAACTGACGAACCCAAAATGTACAATGGTACACAAGTCCTGAATCACCTGGGAAGCATGCTGTACCTTGTGTCCGTTTTGCTAATGTCTTGCACATGAGTAAAATGTATTTCTCTTCCTGCAACAACGAAGTCCTGCTGGCATTCTTTTCAATCAACGGTTTCTTGGTAAGGCACAGTAAGGGAAACCCAGACCGGCCGGGATCAGGGAAGTTGGGCTGGGAACAGCAGTAATTCTTAGGATGCAAACAGGATAGGAATGCACATCGGGTAAACGAAACCTCAAATGACGGCCCCTGAGCTTAAAGGCACAGGGGCTTGGAGAAATCACTAAATTGGCATGATTTCCTCATACATCATTCCCAATGAGGTTTACTCCAGGAAAATGTGCAACACTTTTGTATGTTACACAAACTGCATATGTATGTATGTATGTATGTATGTATGTATGTATGTATGTATGTATGTATGTGCCTTATATGTATGTATGCATTTGCACGCAGCAACACTTTAGAAAAAAATTGAGAACAAAAATAAGATGAAAATAATTTTTTTAAAAAATAAAATAATTTTATACAAAATAAAATTATATAAAAATAATTTTATATAAAAATATGATTAAAGATTAAAAATAAGATAAAAGCAGCGGGGTGTACTGGCTCGGTTCCACTGAGCACAAGCTTTCTCAGAGCGCGCGTTATGCTGGGGCGGGCATGCGCAGTCGGGCGCGACGGCGGCTGCACCCGGAAGCGCGCTGCGCGAGGGCGGGCGCGGCACTCTGCCCTTGCCTGCGTCTAGCGGCCGCTTCAGCCAGCCAGCCCAAGAATGTTGAATAGCTGGATATGCCATGACGTCACAGACTTGAAGCCGTGGATTTACTAAAATGGCTGACTGAATCATTGCCGCGAACGACGAGGTTTGTCGCCGGAAGGGCTCGCTCGCTCTCTCGGCGCGCGTGTGAAAGTTAATTTTATGGGGGGGGGGGGTGAGTGTAGAAGTTTAAAAAAATACTCTTAATAGCCTAGAAGTAAAAAAAAGAATTACTCTCCTATTGACAACTACTTGTGTTATGAAGAGATTTTAGAGTAATATAATTACGCGGAATTAAACCTTGGAATTGCATATTAACTCATAATATGGTTACCACTGATGTTTCTCCACGATCACACGTTGTTATTTTGGTAAGTTTTTACTTCAGGAGTAAACGATTAAGCGCTAAACATCATGCGAAAACCCATTGGAAATCATTGGAATGAGCAATGTTTTGGACATACTGTCATGGCCGCTAAGCCCGCCCCTAAGCTTCAACCTTCTGGTATCAATTATTAAAGCAGGGCCACCCGCTGAGCCAGCCAGCCAACGGCCGGTGCCTTTTGTGCGTCGCGCCGGCGCCTCATGGTGACGTCAGCGTTGCATAGCGATGAGGCTCGGGCGCTTCCGGGGTGGGGGGCGGAGGCGCGAGGGGGAGTTTCCCCGGCGGCGGAGGTAGTTGTCCTGACTCCCGGCGGGCCCGGAGCGATGGGAAGCGGCGGCTGGCGCGGCCCCCGCGGCCGTGCTGGACGGTGGTGTCGTGGTCGCCGTGCCGGGGCTCCCGCCGCGCTCTGATGGCGGCCTTCACCGTCAGGCCCGCCGCGCCGCCACCGCTGGAGGGCCTGGACGGAGCGGCCGCGCCGGTGCTGGACGAGTTCACGGCGCCGGCGGAGCGGAGCGGCTGCCTGGAGCGGAGGCGCGCCAGCATCGAGCGCCTCTTCCGCGTGCGCCTGGACGTGCTGGGCGCGCTCCACGGCGGCGGCGGCGGCGGCTGGGCGCCCCCGCAGGTCGCGAGGCAGCAGCCCGCCGGCCGCAGGATCTGGCTCGGCCTCCGCGGGCAGCCGGGGGACGTGCGCAGCGCCAAGGTAGGCCCTGGGCGAGCGACTGCGACTGCGGGCCCCTCGGGGCGGAGACCTGCGGGCGCCTCGCGCTGGGCGCTGGGCGCGTGGCCCTGAGTCGGGCGGGCTTGCGCGGGGCCCGCTTTCCGCCTGGCCCGGAGGGGGCTGCCCGGAAGGTGGAGGGGCCGCTGTGGGCGCGCGAGCTGGAGACCGCTGCTGCGGGGCAAACCTTCCCCTGTACTGGGCGGGTGGCGCTTTGCCTTCTGCCGGGGAAGCTGTGAAGGGAACTCCCGCTGCAGTTCCCAGGGGTCTCCGCTGCCAGCCACCCGTGCATGGAGAACCAGGCCTGGGGCTTGCTGGAAGACTCCAGAAGCGGCTGGCCCCAAAGACCCCCGGGAGCTACAGTGGGGTTCTTTGCTGGCTTCCCCAGTGGAAGGCGAAGCGCTGCTCTTGCCGGGTCAGGTTCGGGGAGGCACCGAATCAGGTCCACAGGCCAGAGTTTGGTGACCCCTGCTCTACGTGCCTGCCCAGCCGTATTGAGTCTTGCAGCCCCTTATTTCAGCCTAAGCTTTTGCAGTGGGTTTGGCAGCCGTGGAGGAGGTTAGAGTTCCGTCTTCTCAGGGCAGAGACTTTGGAGTAGAGAAGTGGCATATCCAACTTGTAGTGCTTATGTACTCCCCAGAAGAGAGTCTCATACCTAAATGAGAGGTATACCTAAATGAGTATGAGAGTCTCATACTCACCTTCCCCCAAGATGAGTGCTTCTGACAAACACCTTAATACAGTGGTGTTTAATACACCTCACTCTTGGTGCCAGGCGAGCGGCCTTTGATGAGCCTGCGTTCCTGCCCCTGATCTGGCAGCCTTGCAAGGAATACACTTGCCTCCTCGCCCAGTGGAGACTGGCTCAGAAGGGGTTAATGCACCTGAAGATAGAGGGTTCCAGGATGGCTTTTCAGGAGAAGGGGGCCATGAGCGTATTCTCTTTACCCCTGTCCAGCTGTAGTAGACATGCCTCAGATTAGGCTCTAGCCCAGCTAGCTGGAGAGAAAAGTTAACTGTTGGGAGTGGCGCGGAGAGAGATTGAGAGTAAACAACTTCTCTGTATCAATAAGCAAATACAGAGGAAGAGAAGCGTAAGATAACACAGCATATAAAACTGTGACCCGCTTTGAGCCCTTGTGATAGTCACAGGCTAAACTGCAGGTTTAGTTTGCTTTTCCCAAAGTAACTTATAGTTAGGTTCTTCCACCAGACTAAGTGTTTATGCAGTGTGGAATTTGGGGTAGGGGTGGGGTAGTGTCTGAATCTTGCCTTTCCAACACCGTGTTTTTGATCTCCTGCAACTTTGAGTGGCTCATTCTGTAACTTCCCTTTCTAATGTGTTCTTCCTGGGTGTTGTATGTTGGGTGTGTGCAGTGCACACAAGCAGGCACGTGCACGGAGTTTTATTCTAAGGATGATTTATGATACTCAACAAACAGTGAGACATGACTAACAAACAGCACTTAATCATAACTATTTTTATAAGGTGCAACCCATGTATACTTTCCCCGTATGCTGTGGGTAAATTGAAGAGGGGCACCTGTAGCTCAGTAGAAGACTTTCTGCGTTGTATCCCAATTCAATCCTCAACATCTCTTGCGGAGTAGAGAAAAATTCCTGCCTGGAATCCTGAGGAGCTGCTGTCTGTCAGTGTATCTCCAGTATTGAGCGGCACAGAGTTGATAGTAGCCAGTTTTGTATGTTACTGTGTCAGTGCTGAAGCGTCTAACGCATTGTAGGGACAAATGTGAAATAAAACCACATTGCCTGCCGATAAACAGCTTTATTTCCAAGGAGCTTAATTATTGTGTTTAAGTACTTGACATTTGCAGAGCCCTGTGCAAATAACACAGTTGGTCTCCTGTCATAATAATACACAATCAATACAAAAACCTCCAATGTTTTTTGGATCCAGGGCTTGACTTTAACCCCAACCTGTTACATAAGAGAAACATTTACGTATTTTAAGTACTGTATGTCAGGTCTGTGTTGTTGCTGTCATCTTTTGTTGCTCTTCTCCCCTGCCCTTCCCTTAAAAACAAATACACTAAGTAAATAGTGCAGTATTGCCTTCCCTCCCCGCCCCTTTAGGGCCAGTTTTGGAACATGCCCCAGTGTCTGATGGTAATTTAGCTAAAAAAAGGAGAAGGAATGGCAGAACTAAGGAGAAGCAAATTCAGGTTGAGTTACCCAATAGAATGGTTGAGAAGGACCAAAACAGATATAATAAGGTACACAGGAGATATATTAATATTTCCTGAAAAGTAGCCATGAAGTTGCCTCATTGAAAGGGGGAATTTGGATTAGGGGAGGGGTTAAAGAAAAAAAACACCTCTTTAATGCCACTGTACTAATCCAGTTTTTTTTTGGGGGGGGGCAGTGGCTGTGTTTTGAATTTAATATCCGGAATACCATTCGCAGGACTCTTATATCTTGTTTGATTTGGCTCTCGTAAAGATGGTTTTGAAAGGGTGGAACTGTTGATCCCAAACAAATGGAAGAGACCGTTGTGTTCTTCCCACTGATATCTGTTGCTGATTGACAGTTCTGGCTAAACAGGCCAATTCTGGTCCCTAAAGGGCATGGAACCCTGAGTAATTAACGTACACTTATGTAGGATATCCTTTGCCTAACCTTTTTGTTTTTGTCCTCCACCGGAGTCTCTTAGTAACATTGTCCCTGTGGATTGTTAATTGTGGGTACTGCCGCTGCCCGAAACAAAGCTACTCTGAAACTGCCTCTTGGAGGGAGATGCCAACCTTACCACATTGGAGTCTTGGGAAATCAGCAAAAGCCTCTTTTTTTCCTGCCAGTTGACTTTGACTATACCAACCTGTGTCTAGGATAGCATCATACCAGTACTACTGAGACTGTGGCAGTCACTTTGTTAGGGACACACAATGTGCTTCCATTTCTGGGTACATGTTTGGGCTCTCCCCTTATACAAACATTTGAGGTGAGAGTATTGAGGGAGGAGGAAGAGGCTTCTAAAAAATGCAGGACAGGAGAAACCTGAGTCAGTGACTGGGTTGCCCAACCTAGTACTTAAGTTGCCACTTGCAGGAAAATAAAGGGCACATGAGGATAACAGGTGAAGAGAGAGAAAAGGCAGTACCTTGACAGTCCTTCCTTTATCTAGTATTGCATAGTTATCTCAAATAGACATCTGGAATCTACATTCTTGGCAATTACTGGTTTCGTGCACACCAAAGTAATGGTTCCGGCTGGTTCTGGGAAGTAATTTGTTGGTGATAATTGTTGGTGGGTTTTGGAAGAGATGCCAACCCAAAGACAGGGCAGCCAATTCAGAATGTCCCTGATGAGGTAACAATGCTTTCATGTGTGGGGGAATACTGTGTGCTTCTCTAATAGAGGAAGAAGTTTTGTGAATTTATTTTTTGCTTTAAAAAACAACAACTCACGTGTGGCAAGGTTGGCATCTCTTTCCGAGAGGCAGTTTCAGAGTAGCTTTGTTTTGGGCAGCCGCAGTACCCACAATTAACAATCCACAGGGACGATGTTACTAAGACTCCAGCGGAGGACAAAACCAAAAAGGTTAGGCAAAGGAGATCCTAAATAAATGTTTGGTTAGAGATTTCAGTTAGACTTCTTCACATAGTGCACTTAGGGAATTGACTTCTTCAAGGGGAGGTGATGGTTGTCAGCTTATATGGCTTAAGCATTGGACAGATTTGTGGAGCAGGAGAGCCGTCAACAACTGGAAGCCTGTAACCCTTTATTATTGTGCAGTTGCCCAACTGCATGACTAGGAAAGCTTCCCTGTTAGTTTTTAGGGGTAATACCAAGATGTTGCAACTGGCTGTTGCTTCAGCTGCTGACTTGGGAAAGGCAGCTGCTTTGAAGCTTTACAACTGGTGGTGGGAATGTTCATATTAGAAATGTGACCTCTTTTGAGGGCAGGTGGTGTAAAACAATTTGCATGCATCATGGTTTTTTTTTTTAATGCCCTGTGCTTTTTGTGCATTTCTGGAATCCAGCCTCTCTCCTTTATACCAGATCCGAATGGCATCGGGACAGATCGGGTATCCTATTGTTTTGCAAACTTCTAAGAAGAAAGTTCTTTTTTGCCATCATTAAAATTGTCGTCCGCTCATTTGCGCTCGAAAAGCAAGCTTTCATGTGAAAGTGTGAGACCTGGGAGTAAACCCCCCCCCCACTTCCTTGGTCTCTGCTTCTGCATGATTCTGTATTAGAAGAGTGCCTCCATAATGGAAGGAGGTGAGACCAGACCAGTGATTCATGCAGAGGCTCAGAAAACAATTTCTCCTGTCCGAGTGTTGGTTCTTTCGTGTTACTGCATCGGTAGTAATAAAAGGGCCCGGTAGCATCTGGTGCTGAGACTAGGCAAAAGCCAGTTGGAAAAAAGGCAAGGCCCGAGCACTAAATCACGCCAAGATTGTGCACACTGAGCTTATGCCAAGACTGTGCTCACTAATCCCCAAAAGGCAATGTTTAGTGTTCTTATGCGGTGTTTAACAACAACAAAAATTACTGACCATATATGTCTATTCTACTTCCTTATTTTTGGTTATTAAATATTTAAAAGGGGGAAAGGAGAAATTGATGGTGGTTGCATTCATGATTCAGTGATGGGTGGTGACCAGTGTTTGGGTAGTGACCATTGGTGTGCAGAAACACCAATGTCTGAGGTGACAGTCAAGGTCTGACAGTCTTGTGAACATCTTAACAGGTGTGTCTTAAGTCTTGTGCTGCTTCTGGGACAGGTGGAACTTAAGGGTGGTGCATCGAGGTGTTGGCATTGTTAAAATGTCGCTTGCTCTAATTTTTCTTCTTTTCGTTGTAGGAGTATATTAAAGGTCTTTGTGAACCCGAATTGGAAGAGAGGGAGTGTTATCCCAAAGACATGCACTGTATTTTTGTAGGAGCCCAAACCCTCTTCTTGAACTGCCTCATTCAGGGCACCTGTGCCGACATTACCGTAGCGGAGATAGGGACACTGAGCATCAGGGGAGGGGCGGAGCCTGTCGTCATGGCCCAAAGTCGTGTCCAGCAGTTTGTGAGCCTCTTCCAGAACAACGCGAGCCTGTTGAACTGCAGGGAGTCGGACGTGAAGAAGCAGTTCAAGCAACTGGTGGAGGCCCATGCCGATAAGTACACGATGGACTTGCTGATCCTGCCGAGCTCTCTGAAGAGGGAGCTGCTCAGCCTTGCCCTGAACGAGAGCCTCAGAACAGAAAGCAAAGTCATAGATCTTACGGGCGCCGATGGGGTGCCTGAGCTTCTGCCGAACGAAATGCAGAAACGATTCACGGTCAATCACGATTGTAGAGCGGGTCAGGATGAAGCGAGGCACAACGCAGGAACGCCCGTCACTGAGCTAGCAAAGCAAATGGAGACTGTCTTCCCTGACGCCCCAGAAAGGCACTTCGAACCAATCAACGGCCTAAATTTGCCAGAGGCATCTGCAAGCAAAGAGAGGCAGTCGTGCAAAAGGAGATCTTCTGAAGCCGAAGAGAGGCTTCCAAAGAAACAGTTTTCTTTAGAAAACAACCAGGAGAGCAAACAGACTGTATGCAGCGCGCCTGGTGGTGTTGAGTTGACGGATCTGGCCACCGATGCTGGTGATGTGTTGGCCGATCCGAACTTGTGTGCCAAAGAAGGCGACGAGATAAGTGAGGAGATGGAGTACAAGATTTTGGTGAACTTTTTCAAAAGCATGGGCTACTCGCAGCAAATTGTGGAGCAGGTGATCGGAGACCATGGGCAGTCGGCTGAACCGCTGCTGCTTCTGGAGGAAATTGAGAAAGAGAGTAAGAAGGGCCCCGAAAAGGAAAGCTGGGCTGCTGTGCCTCGGGCTGTTGGAGCGCAGGCGGCGAAAGGCGGTTATAGCAAAAAAGGCTTCCAGGATCCAGATCATCAGTCAGAGCCCCCAAAGCATGCAAAACACGTTGCTGTCTTTCCACAAACGCAGGGCAAGGCCGGAGGCAGAATGCACGTGTCAAATCTTGACACTAGGACTGTTCTTGCACCTGGAAAAAATCCCCAGTACAAGGAGTGCACTAAAGTACACGGGAATTGTTCTGAGCGGCCCCGTGTTTCACAAGCAAGCGAGCTAGAAAGTGACGGCCACGTGAATGCATGTGACACTGCACCAGTGTTCTTGAAGGAAAGGAAAGCGAGAGATCCCTGCCTGGTGGCGAGAGGGACCCCAGAGACTCCACACTCATCGATTCCGAGAGAAACTCTGGTTCTTCAAAAGTGTGCCGAGCAGCCGCCCGTGCACTATGATCCGCAGGGGCGCTGTAACCCTTCGCAGTTCAGAGCCGGACAACTCCCATCCCCAAAACCAAATCCCCCTGAGCATCAAGTGCTGCACCCCATACAGCTTCCACAGTTAAGCACTCCTCATGTGGAGCAGAGAACAGGGAGGTCATATGGTCACCACGTCGACCCTTCGGTCACAGGAGTTCAGAGGTTTCTCGAGTCCTTGAAAACTCCATACAAGCTGGAGTTGAAAAACGAGCCAGGCAAAACTCACTTGAAGTACATTGTCATAGACGGCAGCAATGTGGCAATTTCGTGAGTATGGAGTGCTTTTATTTTGTCTTCTCTTGAGAGCATTGCAGAGTGAAACTAGGCAGGAGGGGAAATGACTGAAAGTGTGTGCATTTGAACTGCAGCTTTTCTTGGCGAGAGACGTATGAAACTTAGACCAGGTTCTTTTAGTCTCACTCTCTTTGAGTTGGAGGACCTCTCTGAACACTGTGCAGTGCTGAGTAATATCCCCGTGAACACAAGCCTGTGTTTCTGTCTCCACCGTCTCATGAAGAACGGCCTGGCTTTTGCTCGGTAACCCTTTGCTCTGGCCAATCACATGCAGTTTCTGAGGGGTCTGAGCAAATACCTAAACCTGTAATGGGGAAGGTCCTTTCTATCAGCACGTGCCGGAGTGGAGCATCCCCTTTGGTTTGAAGCTGCTCTAGGCAGCCCTTCACAGTTATCACTGCTGTGTTGTGACTTCCTGTCAGTCAGAACCGTGACTTCCTGTACGTTGCTCTCCGCTTGCGCTGCGCACTCAGAACTGTTTTTTCACCATTTTGATCTTGCCTCTCAGACTACCCCGTGCTTAAGCTTGGATGACGGATTCTGCTTCTCCCTTCCGGAGGTTGAACACACCAAAATGTCAAACCGGTGTTATCAGAGTGCGGTGGGCTTCCTCAGTAGTTCTGTGCCACGAGCACTTTTGCCCACGTTTCTGGTTTTGGGCTATGGTGCTGTGTGCCTTGGTGACATTGCATTTGGGTTACTGCAGTGCACTGTCCAGGGAGCAGCCCTAGAAAGGCTGTTCGCAAGCTTCAGCTGGCCCAAGATGCAGCAGTTCAATTTCTTGTATGGGATCACATAACCCTGCTGTTACAACAGCTTCAGTGTGCTTTTGGACACCTTCAGAGTGCTAGTTTTGGCTTTTAAAGCCTAGGCAGGTTGGGGTATTTAAATACCAAGACTGCCACCTTTCCTACAACTCTGTCTGCCTGTTCAGAACAGCAGGGGAGGCCCTTCTGCATGGCCTGGATGTTTGACTGGAAGGTGGCAGAAGATAAACTCCAAGGGGCCTTTGTGCTCACTCACTCCAGACAGCTTCTTAAAACCCACTTTTTCCCCTTTGGCATTGCACCTTTTGTTCATGTTTCCTACCCGATGCCTTTAAGAGGGGATTGGATGGATTTCTGGAGGAAAGGTCCATCGAGGACTATAGGCAATGATGGATTGTGCAACCTTCCTTACATTGGTGGTGGGCTACTTCAGAATACTGGGTGCAAGGGAGTGGCAACAGGATCCAAGCATCTTGTTGTCTCCTGTGCTCCCTGAGGCACCTGGTGGGCCGCTGTGAGATACAGGAAGCTGGACTAGATGGGCCTTTGGCCAGATCCAGCAGGGCTCTTCTTATGTGCAGTGGAAACAATTCCATGTGCTTTACCTCCTCTGTTTTGGGTGTGCCTTCACCCTCATTTCCTCCCTGTCTCCTTTGTGTCAGTTTCTAGATTTGAGTTGTTCAGAGCAGAGACCTCTCTTATCAATGTGTGTGATGGCATTATAATGCTATCTCTGCCCTGCCCTGCCCTGCCCTGCCCTGAAGGGTTTACAATCCGGACTTAATAATGAGCTACTGTCACACCTGAAACCCCCTCCCTAGGGAGGGACATCTGGCCTCCATTTCTGTTGATTTTTCACCAAGTGGATAAAACTGAAAGTAAAAGCAGCAGCTGTTTTTTAAAGCTTGCTGCAGTTTTTTTTTTAATGTACTCACTGCTCTTATCATTTTTCTTTTTTGTTACATGATTGTGAATGAGTTCTTTTCAAGGTGACTTGAGGGTATAAGAATCTATTAGTTGCTTTGGATACTGACCACAACCTTGTAAGGCAGAACAGTGTTACCCTCCTGTTGCAGAGCTGGGGAGTGGGGCTTGCCTGGTAGTCCAGAGGACTCTGGCCCTAGAGACTTCTGAGCTGACCAGCTTCCTTGCTCCTGTCCCCCCAAGTGTTGCCATTCTCCCTCGGTTCTGTCATATCAGAGTACATCTGAAAAGCCTTACCATTCCTGGGCCTCATCTACTTCACTCAGAGTTCCCTGTAGGAAGGGTGGGACCTGATATTGACATAAATAAGTTGAACATTTGTTTATCTTGTTCAAAAAGGTAGAGGCAGGATTGCCAGTGGAATTTTAAGCATGACTGGGAAAAACCCAGATATTCAGATATCGTTTCAGAGCTGGAAGTACATCTCATGGTGTGCTTCTCCCCCCCCCCGGATATATTTAAGGCCCCCAAACAGTTTTGCCCTTGGTTATATACATCTGCGGTTCAGTGGTGTTGGTTTGGCCAGGGCATGGGTCTCTGGCCTGGCCCTTTTAGGGACCCCATCATGCTGAACGAGGCAAGGCATGCAAACCGAAAAACCTTCCTCCGTCTTCTGATCTTTCTGTGTGCCCCAGTGGTCCTTCTCAGGTCTTCCAGAACCCAGGAGGGAGGCACTTGGCTATGCTAGCCCTTCTAGCCAGGGCTACAAGGAGCCTCCCTTTTGAACTAGCTCCCAACCCACTTTTGGAATAGCCTGTTGCAAACGCTCTTCCTCTAGTAAGTGAACACTCCTTTTCTATGAACACAAAAACCCAAGGAGAATCCTGCGGGATTGAACCAAAGGTTTGTCTAGTAGTCCAACTTTTTTGCAGAAGCCCTTCCTTAGGGTTCCTGCCCAGCAATTGATGCTCAGTGGCATTGCTCCTGAATGTGGCGGTTCTTTTTGGTTGTCATGATATGCTTGATAGACTTCTTTTGGATTTTAGAGCCACCTGAGTCAATGGCCGCCATCCCACCTGCATGTCAGTGGATTTTTGAGAATTATGGTATCTGAAGAAATGTTTCCTTTTCTCTGCTCTGAACTGGCTATCGGCCAATTTCATGAGGTGGCCCTGAATCATGTTAGAGGAGAGAGAACCATCTCTCTCTTATGCAGATTGTGCTGTGTGGCGGCAGCATCCTTGCAGTAGGGTGGAACCAGGTTTCTGCTTGATATCCATCTCTTTGCTTTGCCATGTAAACCCTGTAGGAAGTGGAGGGGATGGTGATACGGCATCACCTAGAAGGTGGTGGGGAAAGTGCCCATTCAGAATACTACCAGACATAGCAAATTGGTTGGATGTGCACAGGCAGGGCTTTGAATCCTGGCTCTATGGCGATTACTTTCAGATAGGCAAATTTTTGGCCCTTCCTGCTTGCTTTCTGCTTTTATGGCCCCTTCCTGCTTACTTGTTCGACTCGCTACAATTAGCATTTTCTTCTAGTGGGAAATCAAGTTCTGATGTCCCTCCCCCCCCCCACACGCACGCACACATACACTCTTAATTGCCATCACTTTGGGGGGAAAGAAAATTAGTAAACATCTGCTGATGTGAAGAATTTCCTCTTTCTTCAGAAGGTTCAGCAATTAATGATGTAAAATGAAAGTCGCAATTATGATTCATCTTAAATCCCAGGCAGATTTTCCCCAAACTGGACCTAATGGGGAAAGCTATGCAAATAAGCTGGAGCTGGGTGTAGTAACCACTTATCGTTAACCGTGAAAAGGAAGTGTTTGGCCTTTGCACCTTTCAGGTCCACTTTTTTTTTCACTGCCGCAAAGGTGCTAAAACACACACAACAAAATTCTGCAAAGGGTAAAGTGGGTGAAATTAGAGTGGTTTCCATTCATCATTTGGGGGGGGGGAGAGGCACATTGACGTGATTGGCTTTTTTTTCTTGAAGGAGGGAATTCCTTTTCTTGACTTTACAAGAGGGAGAGTGATTTGGCAGCACTTAGGGGTATAAAAACAGCTTGGGTTTCTCCCAGCACCTGTACAGGCTGCAAAGAAATGCATGAACCAACCAAAAGTGAAGGATGAGGTTGAAGGTGTTAAGTGTGACTGAGGCAAGGCATGCAAACCAAGCAAGCCGTGCTTGAGATTCTCAAGACGTGCGATTAAAATTCTGAGGTGAATTGTGAATTCTGCAAAACGTTCTCTGCTCTCTCCGGGACTTGTGTAGCTTTTCCTATTCAGCTGTCCTTTTCTGCAAGGGGCTTCTGGGCTTGCCAGCCAGTCACTTCCTCCCTGTACCCCAGATCCATCTGCAGATCCTCTCTCTGGATTTGGGAAGAGCCTGGAACTCAGATCTCTATTGCATCACCTGCCCGGGACTAGAAGAGACTGCCATAAACTCTTCTCTGTGTCCCGAGGGAATTGTACTATTGGTGCAGTGTGCTTGAAAGATGCTTTGGGAACCAAATTTGGCTGAAAAGCAGGGTGTAAATAGGGTAGCTGTGAGGAGATGCAGGGAGCGTGAGAGATTGGGTGATGACTAACCCCAAGTCTTCAAGAACACCAGGAAGGAAATGTAAATAAAAATAGAATTCCTCCTAACAGTCACGCAGTTCCTGCTGGTTTGGCTCCTTCCTCTCAGTCCATGCTTACACTCCCCTTCCGTTGCAAGGGTTTGAGCCTGTACCAAAGAGGGAAATACAGAGATGACCTTAAAGACTTGATAATAGGCATGTATAGCTTCACCCCTGCCAGGTTTGGGGCACTTTGTTGGATGTGTTTAAATTTTTTTTTTACCTAAAGTCCCTACCCAGGTTGCAACTGTCAGCCAGAGTGATGCAGCGATTAGCATGTCAGGCTTGAAACTGGAGGTACTTGGGTTCAAATCCTCATGGGGTTCACTGAGGCTGTCTTGGGTCAATCACAATGTGGCCCACCTCACAGGGTTGTTGTGAGAATAAAATAGGGGGATGCAGAACTTTATACACAAAACTGGGAGAGAGAGCAGGACTGTGTAAAAACATTTCAAACAACAGTGCTGGGAGCATGCCACATTGCGTGTACAGGGTAGGTTCTGCCATGTTCTGTCTACGCTGGCAGGCAGTGACTCCCCAAGGTTTCGGATGGAGAGGCCAGGAATCGAATCTGAGACCTCCTGCATTCAGATTCTTCAGCTACGTTCTAGGCCAGTGATTCCCAAACTTTTTTCGACTGGCAGCTCCCTTGACCTACTTGGCCATTGGCTGTGGCTCCCCATTAGGACTACAATCCTATACATTGTATAGGAGGCAGGTTTTTCGTGAGGATTCTGCGGCTCCCCTGACTGGTTTCTGCAGCTCCCTGGGGAGCCACAACTCTCAGTTTGGGGGCCTCTGGTCCAGGCTGAATTCGGAGAGGGCGCATGTCTTCACTTCTCCATTTTCCACTTTCAGAATGATCCCCTCCCCAAGTTACTTTTGGCTCCATGGGGGAAAACATATAGGTATCCAGTTTCCTCCATGGAGATCCTCCAAGCTGCTGTTGTGGACGTTAAGATTAGGTGCATTCTCCCTGATGCAAGAAAATGAAACGGGGTGGTGGAGCAAAATATGCCAACGAAATCCTCACAAGGGTGTGTGTTGAGGTTCTAGCCACTTACCCTGGGCAAAGGGGAATGGCAGCAATGCTTTGCGCACCTCCGGGCTGTCACACAGTACACTTAGAGTGACCTTTGCCAAGGGAGTTCCTGCACAAATATGACAGGTTATATAAGCTGAAATGTGCCTCTGTCGCGGGTTCACAAGAGGGACAGGGCTGCTGTATTGGTGGTGATCCCAACCAAGTGCGGGCAGGCATAGCTTTAACTGCACAAGTCTGTGCACGTTGGGGTGATGGGGATTATATGCCCACCCCACCTCTGGGCTTGCCTGGGATTCCTGTGTTCCAAAAGCAGGGTGGAAGCCAGACCTCTAGTTGATGGGTTAAGGGATTGCATGTAAATCAAAGATCAATGTATTCCTTTTCTGCAGGCACGGTCTAAGTAAGTTCTTTTCCTGCCGGGGTATTGCGATTGCCGTTGACTACTTTTGGAGGCGTGGCCACAGAAAAATTACCGTCTTTGTCCCCCAGTGGAGGACGAAGCGAGATTCCTCTGTCACAGGTAAGGCAAACAGTGGGGTCCAGTGGTGTCATCTAAATGATTTAAGAACAGGTACTCACTTTTGATTGGCACGTGTCGGGACCCGCCCACCGGAAGTGACGTCATAAGCCAGAAGTGAGGTCGTGGCAGGAAGTGACATAAAAAAGCCCTTTTTGAGGCCTCAGATGATTTTAAACTGACCCAACAGTTGCAACAGTATTCCACAGCACCCCCAGAACATGTTAAGGAGGCCCGGCATCATGTTAAAACCCCAGAGCAGCTCATTTTTCAGTGGCAAGGAAAGGCTCCGCTTGCTGCCTGCCTGCCTGCCTGCCTGGCTCTGAGAACATGCAGGCAACTCAAACATGCAGGAAATTCAAACGTTGCAGAGGGCGGAGTCGACGAGTGGGTGGGCGAATGGGCGGGGCCAGCTGTAATCCTAGAAATCGGTACTCGCGTACCCCCGCGTACCCCCTGCATGACATCACTGGTGGGGTCCCATTCTGTGCCTTTGAAACGCTTCCCTGTTTTGCGGCCAGATCTGTGCAGCGAAGGGCCCTGCTCTGTATGCCAGGAGCTCTGTCCTGGTGGTGCATCCCGGAAGGGTGAGCTCATGCAAGGTGGGGACCCCACTAGCGGCACACTCTGCGTGGAGCCTGCATGTGTCCGGCTTGCTCCGTGTGATCAGGCCAAATGTCTGCCAGAGCCAAAGGTCTTCAGTTAGTGAGCAAAGAGAAGGCTGTGCAGACCTCCTGGAATAGGGCTTCCCGAAGGGAAGTAGGCTCCTTTTTTACTTTCCCAGCAGTTGGGGAGTTGTTCTATCCCGAATTCAGTTTTCAAGTGCCTTATTTCCTCCTTGGGGGCCCTGGAGGCTTTGGCCAGTTTCAAGGAGGGGGGCAGGACCAGAGAGGGAAACGTGGTCGGTGCACAGGACACCTTCACCTTCCCAGCAGCCCTTCCCGTTTTAGTGAGCAGAACACGGACTGGCTCTTCTGGTGTCGTGACTCAGAGTGAGCCGGGAATCAGGACTTTCCCAGTTCCTCCCAATCTCACCTCTGCCGCAGACTCTCTTGGTGACTTTAGGCAACCTACTTCCTCTCGGCCTGAGTCTTCCCCATAAGGGAACAATCATAGTGCAGTCCTATTCATGTCTACTCAGAAGTAAATCCCACTGTGTTGAATGAGGATGACTCCCAGGAATAGGTGTAGGATCCCAGCCTATATCGCCTTACTCAGGGTGGCCGTAAAGGCAGCTTCAAAATATTCTGTATATGTTAAATGCTGAGAATGATGGATATTGTCCTATCTGGCAGGATAATAGTAAAATGACTGTGGTCAGGTGTAGAGTGTGCTTTAGCCATTCTAATACTGTAATGCATTTTGCCCGATGCCAAACAGCATTGCAGTATTTGGTCCTCTTTCACCAAGATTTTTAAAAAGTCTGGCAGAAAAGACCTGTCTGGCTATTCTGAACACAGTTCTGTCGTTTCACTCCTTTCAACAGAACAGCATTTCTTAACCCAGCTTCAGGATGTCGGTATTCTGGCCCTCACCCCTGCAAGGGTCGTACTGGGATCCAGGATTGCTTCCCACGATGACAGGTAAAGAGGCCTCCCTTCACGGTTGCCTTCTCTATTCCTCCTGGTGGCATGTTTTTATTTTACATTTATATACCACTTTTCAGCCTAGACAGGCTCCCAAAGTAGCTTGCAAATGATAATCAGAAGGTGCAGCCTTTAGGGGAGGCATTTTGTGAGAGTAACTGAAGATGGAGTTAGGGGCTGGCTGATGTCAAAGTGTCCCCTAACAGAAGCATTTCTGTTTGCTTCCTCTGAAGTCTTTTGAGCCCTGGTGGTGGGTTTTGACTTTACTGCCGATTTGGGGAGGGGGGAGCAAGTGGTTAGTTTTGGACTGCAAGGAGCAGGAAAACTCAAATGCCTGCTCCGCTCTAAAGCTTACTTGATTGGCTCTAAAGCTTACTTGATCAGTCAGCCTAACCCAGTGGTTTGCAAACTCTGGGTCAGGACTCACCAGTGGGTTGCAACCTGATTTTTGGTTGGTTGCACAACTGACAAGGAAAATGTATCGAGCCCTCTGGACACAGCAAGGAGCAGCATGTGTGCATTTACTCAAGAGTAGGGCAGGCTAAGCGGCACACGCACCATCAGGATGGTCCCAAGCTGTTGAATGCAGTCTCCAAGCTGACAAGGAAAAATTTATTGAGCTCTATGAAAAGTGAAACTGAGCCACATGCTTGTATTTACTTGTGAGTAGGGAAATGTGCCTCCGCTCTTATGGAAGACCAGGCAGAAGGGGAATGCAAGGGGAATGCACTGGAATGGTCCCAAGTCAATGAACATGGAATTCAACACATGTTCCAGAAGGCCATTATCTTCCCTACCCTCCCCCCCCCCCGATAAAAACAGAGGCTTGAGTGGAACCTTTTTCATTTTTGAAAAGCTGGGCGGGTCCCAATAGGGTGTCATTTTAAAAAGCGGGTCCTGTGCTAAAACGTTTGGGAATCGTTGGTCTAGCCTACCTCTCAGGGTAGTTATATACACCATCCTGAGCTCATTGGAGGGCCGGCAGTATATAAGTGCTCTAAGTAAATAAATAGAATAATTCAGGATCCAGAGAATATTTTAAGGCCAGTTCTACTTTCTTCCCCAAATCCTGCCGCAGGTTTTTGCTACACCTGGCTGAGAAAACTGGCGGCGTAATTGTCACTAATGATAACCTCCGAGAATTTGTGGATGAATCGACATCCTGGAGGGAGATCATTCAGAAGAGGTAACTGTGTGTTGGTCTGCCAGATTTGAAAAGGGAATAGTGAGCGCCTGGCCGCTTGGCTTATTTTTCCAGACAGAGTACCTGGACCATGCTAAAGGTGTCTTCCAGTCTCCCACCCAAGTTCTTGAAAACTGCACCGGTCAGAGGGACACTGCGCCCGCCACATGTTGTTGGTCCCCCAAGGGGTGGAGGGAGGGCTTCTTTTTTGTCATGGGATACATTATGTATGGTTAAACTGATGCATCTGGTTAGGTCCTAGAACTGTGTAGGGGATATTAATAAAATGATGACTGCTGGGGCAAAACTAATGAACTGTAATGATTATGGGTCTAGTTCAGTGGTAAAGCACATGCTATGCATAGGAAAGGCCTGAAGTTCAGTCTCCAGGTAGGGCAGAGAAAATTCCAATCCAGAACCCTGATATGAAGAGCTGCTGCCAGTCTGTGTTTTTAGCGCTGAGCCAGATAGACAGAGGGCTTGTCTCCGTATAATTCACATCCACCATCTAGGTAACCAGAATGCTTCGATGAACTCACTGGTGTTTTGGCAGTCAATTCAGTGTTGACGCAGTTCTAAGCCTCCGTGTATCCTGTTCGTTTCGACTAACCACGATTCTGACCAAACTGCAGTTCAGTTGTAGCTGTGGCCTAGTCAGAAAATGAAAATGAAAGCAAAAGCTTCGTGGTTGTCTCATGTACAAGGAGGAGGTGGAAGCCTGTGCTCTTACAACTTGCCTGGGCTTGTTCTCATAGCAATAACCGTGGTTTACATTACACCTGAATTGGGCCAGTATGTTTAGAGTAAGAATTTGTGGACGGATGTCTTATTGTCATAATTTTTCTTTCTGATTTTATTTTCAGTGCCAGCGGTTTGTAACTGTAGGGCGTGAAATGTATGAATGTATGAAATACTGTTTAATCCTAAGTTTACAGGTTATTTTTTTAACCACTGCCTTGCCTTTTAACCACAGCATTTTTTTAACCACAGCTTTTGCTTCCTGTTGCAGGCTGCTCCCATTCACGTTCGCTGGGGACTTCTTCATGGTTCCCGATGACCCTATGGGGCGGAAGGGTCCAGGATTGGAACGTTTTCTTCAAGATGATGCCCATTTCAGGTATAGTGTCCTTTGGGTCCTTCCAAAGCTGTAACTCGTTTAGAGGGGAAATAGATTCTCCTCCTGAACCACGAAAATTCGTTCCAGGACTGAGAAGTTTGCAGCACCCAAAAAACACACAAGGCAGTAGATCAAACAAAGCAGTGGCTTGGCAAGAGGATGTGCTTATCTTTGGTTGTCGCAGCTGGTTCTGTGTGGTTTGTGTGGAAGATAAACAAGGCAAGTGTCTGGGCAGCGGCGTCATTCAGCTGGAATGCTGGGCGGGAGGAACGGGTGAGCGGCAGCCCGCCCGTTGCG
>JAJKFI010000011.1:2857928-2926127 GCA_029204185.1 Lerista edwardsae
CGCAACGGGCGGGCTGCCGCTCACCCGTTCCTCCCGCCCAGCATTCCGGCTGAATGACACCGCTGTGTCTGGGTAACATCCAGTGAGGTTAGATTGTGAGGGGCACCACATGGATGTTGGCTGTATGGTGCAGTTTCGTGGAGAACTGATCTCAACACTCCAAAGATCCGCTGCTTAGTGGCCAGCATTGTGGGCTGACCTGGCGCTTCCTTAGGTTCCACTCCTGGGTTGTGGCATATCAAGGGAAGAGAGCGCCTTTGTTACGTAAATGACTCCAGAATGGTGGAGGTTCATCAAACCTTAAGGAGGTGCTGGGGCTTGGTGATAAGGCTTTGTGTGCAGGAAGTCTCACCGTCTGTCCCTGACATCTCCAATTCAAACAGACCTTGGGTTGCAGGTTCCTGAGGCCTTGGAGAATCTCTGCTGTGCTTCAGAGGTTCAAGCATTTCAGAATATGTTAATGATTGGGCCTCTCTTGCCAGAAGATAAGAGATCAAGATTGTCTTTTCCTGGCCTGAAATATTGGAAAGAGCAACCTAAAGCATTGTCTATATTCTAGTTCAAAATTAAAATTATGAAAGCAAAATACACCACTTTCTAGATCTTTAGATGAAGGACTGTTTCCTAGTTGGTCCCAGAAAGTGATCTGAGGGTGGGGTGGGGGGGCTGCACACGGCCTCCCTGACCCTCAGAATCCCCATTTGGGCAGAAAAAAAGATACTTCCTGTTTCCCCTCCAGGAAACTGGAAGTGATGGTTTTATGCCCTTAAAAGGCATTCTGAGGCCAGGGGAAGCCCTGCATGGAAAAAGCAGGTTTTTTGCCCAAAGCGGGCATTCTGAGGGTCGGGGAGGATCTGCTCAGCCTCCCGGTCCTCGGATCACGCTCTGGATGCGACTGGAGAACAGTTTCAGTTGCGTTGGGGGCCCCAAATCCTTGGATCTGAATATCTGTGGCTCGCGGGAGCTTCTTGTGATGTTAAAATATGGTCAAAACGACCAAAAGGAGCTATTGATAAAAGCCACGTATGGGCCCACTCTATGGAGAATTTTGCAGGGACCACGTCCATGGCAATGTGGGTCTTGTCCTCTTGCTTTCAGATGACCTTGGGAAGGGTTTTGCACTGGATGTTGTGTATTTGCTCCACAGGGGTGGTCCATCGCAGTTTGACGTTGCAAGCGCAGGACTTCCTCCTCCCGGTCCCCCTCACTTCCTGGTGCAGCGTGACGGTGGCGGACAGTCGGTGAAGAACACACTACCTGGTCTCCTGCCTGGCTTGCCTCACTCTCCCCCGGCCCCGCCAGCTCACTCGGCCCTCCCCCCACACCCCAGGTCTGCAGCAGAAACAAGCCGCTTAAAAGAAGCCTTGAAAAAAATATTCCCTACCTCTGAGCAGAGGGAGAAGATTGAGGACATCCTCCTCCAGCACCCCCACATGAGGGACTTGAATGCTCTGTCTGCCATGGTCCTCGATTTGAGCTGACCGGTGAAACGGAGCACGTTTTGGTTTTGCAGTTTGGATTGTTGCTGTAAAGTTGTGCTCAGCGCTGGTGTGAGGCCACCTGTGAATAGACAAAGCTTAATCCTTTTTATATATATAAAAAAAATTGTGAATATTCAAAGGATTTGCCGGCACCAGCTTTTTTTATTTGCGTAAATTATGTTGCTTTTACAGACTTGTACTGCTTCGTTCTTTTGAAAGAAAACGGATCTTTATTTCCGACCGACTTGGCGATGGTTTGTGACCGCAGGTAGTCACAAGGTACTTGGGCAGGAGCTGGATCTGACCGCAGATCTACTCGGGTGAATTTGCACCCTTTCTTTTAAGGGAAAATGGCACAGACCTTACTTCCCATCCTGAGTGTACCATGGGAAAGGTTGCCTGATATATAGTAGAAGGCGGTGGTCCATGACGTCGCTAAGGCTTGAGCAGTTAATAAGGGGAAACTTCTTAGCTTTCGCAGAGCTAGGTAGGTCCTGATAGTGTCATTTTAAAAAGTGGGTCCTGGTGCTAAACTGGGAGCCACTGGTATAGCAAACACTATTGGTTTTGCACACAGTGAAAACTTTCAAGAGGAGAAGAGGAAAATTTAAGTTTCTGTTGGGGCCAGTTTTATTTTGCGTTGTTGAGAAAGGCTATTTGCAGGGGGAGGAAGAGTACTTTCCCCCAGCAGTCTTTCCCCCACTGCTTCGTAGTTCTGCCTAAAACATGCGAAGCTTCTTCAGAGTGTTTTGGCTTCTCAGTAATTCCCCTGCACTTAAAAAGCGACGGAGAGATCAACCGGTCTGTTTAACCACAGATGTGCTCACCAGCTGCTTCTGTTTATCTGTTTTGCCATCCACTGCATAAAAAGGATTTGCCTATAAAACAGCCACGCTGAATAGATGAGATTTCACAAGCCTCTGTCGGAATTTGCCGGTGTTTCTACCCGAAAGCAGCTGGATGGAGCTTCTTGGAGTGCACGACGGCTATTGAGCCACGCTAATTAAGACGCGCCAGCTAATGGTCAGCCATGTGACCCAATCCTTAACGGTCCATGAAATAACGTTATTGAGGAGCGAGCTGTCAACACAGCCTGGCTCGACAGCAGGGTGACCCAAGTTCAGCGGGAGACTCTACTTTGGATTACGCAAACTGCTGTGGACCTCTCATCCTCAAAACTTACAAATCAAGAATATGTACTTAGAAGACCTTAAGGCAGGACTAATCTGCAAGCTCAAAAGCCCTTTTTTTTTAACTTCTTAGATGTTCAAGAAGTGCCCTGCAAGATACTAAGGGTTAATAAGACCAATCCAAGGTGTATCTACTCAGACATAAGTCCCATTGAGTTCAGTGGGACTTATACCCTGGTAAATGTTTATAGGATTGCAACCTAACTCGTATTTAAGTGAGAGCACAATCCTAACCTGGAGTTAGGCCAGCAAAGTTTGGCCAGCGCACCGTAAAGTATGTTTGAACCACTCTCAGAGCGCAGTCCTAAACTGGAGTTAGGCCGGCATAAGCTAAGATAGCAAAGTTTGGCCAGCTCAAGGGCCATCATAAAGCGTGTTTAGACTACTCTGGTCCAAACATACTTTACGGTGGCCCTTGTGTTGGCCAAACTTTGCTGGCTTAGTTTATGCCGGCCTAACTCAGTTTAGGATTGTGCCCTCAGCGTCGGAGAGACCTGCACACAGATGTTTCATCCTCCCTGACTCCAAGAATGGTCCAAACACGCTTTATGTGGCCTTTGTGCCAGCCAAACTTTGCTGGCCTAACTGTGCCAGACTAACTCCAGGTTATGATTGCGCTCTGAGCGATATATGTACAAAAATGTTGGGCCATGTTCCACCCCTCTCCCCTGTTCAATGGGCAGTCTTACCCAGTGGGAGATCCCTGTTGGTTATAAAATATATATGTATTTATTTTTTGCAGGGGCCAATGAGTTGGTGGTACATGTGCTTATTCATGCTTATCAGTTCTGAATATCAGCTGACATGGGGTTGATAAAAGCATGATTCCATGAAGTGAGGTGCCTCCTCTCCCCGCTCCATTTTTCTCAAGAACATTTTTATTAGAGTCAGCACACAAGCACTGGTGTCATTTCGTGACAAAGAGACCGGGTTGTGAATCAGGACTTTCCCAGTTCAAATTTCAGCTCCACCATAAACTTGTTCGGTGGCCTTGAGCCAAACCACTTTCAGTTTTCTCTATCTGCAATATTTGTTTTAAAAAATATGTGTAGCCTTCCTCTTCTCAAAAACACCCAAGGCCTTCTAACACAACATAACTTTTGATACTTACCCTTATAGCAGTGGTTCCTAAACTCTTTGAGCTGTGGCTGCCTGGGGTGCTGTGGAATCCACACGATAAACTTGCTGCCCTACACAATGTATAGGATTGTAGCCCTAATAGGGAGCCTGCAACCAGTGGCCAAGTAGCTCAAGGGAGCTCACCAAATGAATAAGGTTTGGGGACCTGTGCCATACAGGCTTGCAGAAAGGGCCGCGTTGGAGGTGCGTCACACACTCAAGTGCTTACACAAATGTGAAGTATACAGTACTTCTATTTTGTTGTCCCGCCTTATCGCCAAAGATCTCAGGGAGGTATGCGTGACCCTCTCACTTCAACCCTTTGGAGTAGGTTTAGAGTGCAATCCTAATCTGGAGTTAGGCCAGCAGTTAGGCCAGCAAAGTTTGCCTGGCACAAGGGCCACCGTAAAGCATGCTTGGACCACTCTGAGTCAGGCAGGATGGCACACATCTGTGTGCTGGCCTCTGACTCCGAGAGTGGTCCAAACATACTTTATGGTGGCCCATGTGCTGGCCTAAATGTGCCAGACTAACTCCAGGCTAGGACTGTGCCCTTGAGACGGTGGGCCACCCAGGCCAGCACATAGTTCAGTAGGGAGTTGAACCAGATCTCTGTGATCTTAATCCCACACCTTAACCACAACCACATAGTATACCGTTGTCTCTCTTTGGGCTTCAACCTCCAGGTGCCTTTCATCTATTAGTCCTGCCAGTGAAAGCCTCTGACATGAACACATCAACAGGAAATATTGCATGCAACAGTTTTGGCAGAAACCCTGTATACGTTTCTGAATCTCTCAGCCTTGGTTGGCTAGTCTGAAAGGCATTTGGGAGGAGGGGAAGTGTTTTTGAGGCCAAGCCTGAATGCCATGCCCCTAGATTAACTGCATGGCCATCTAGGTTCTGTTTTCAGTACATGTTCAGCACCGGGGCAGTTATTTTGCATTCTTGGTCTGTTGTGTTTTCTTATTAACTCCATCTGTGGAAACGCAGCCTGGTCAATCTTGCAGGAGGAAGGGCTTGCTCGTTTTCTGACTCTTGAAACAAGGTGATGCTGCACAAAGCAGTTTAAGTATTTGGTTAAGCTAATTGAGTCGACTGGCTTAGTGCCAGCAGCTCTGCCTTAATTGGTCTGCAGGTCAAGCTGCAATGGAGCCTGTGCTACAAAACATCTAAGGTAGAAACCAAATTGGTTGGGGCTGGCTATTTCGGTTCTTTACTTGCAGCAGGCCCCTGGATTTTGAGTGCCCCTGAGAATCTGGGCATGATGGCTGTCCCTATGAAATGGACATGTTTTGCAGGTTGCATAATGCATTCCTCTCTTAGTGGTGAGCCATTAATTTGAAGCTGCAATTACAGATGAGTCCCTTATCCCCAAGTCCTTTTAGCAGGTAATCCAGTTACCTGCTGGATTAGGGCGGTGAGTGTTATGAAGAAAACGTTATTTGTGCAGTGGAAACAAACCATGAGACTAAAAGCTTTGCCTGCTAATGAAGCCCTGGGCTGAAAACACGGTAAGGCAGAAAACCACAAAACACACTGGGGACGCAGGGTAGATGATACTCGATTTCAAAAATTCAAGACCCCCAGGTATGGCAGGAGGTTGAAGCCAGGATTTTAGAATCAGACTGATGTGGTTATAAAGAACATCCAAAGGCCCCTCTATTCCAGCATCCTGTTGGGTGGAAAAGCAGGAAAGAGGCAGAAGAAGAAAACCAGGATCAGGGCCAGAATATTACCAGCAAAATAGAGGACGGTGAGCCGTAATCTTGCATAGAAACACGGTTGTGCACAGTTTAACCAGCTGATTACGTAACCATTAATTGGTGAGAACTGCATGGCTTTACGTCGATTGCATCACCAATTATTTGCATCTGAAGAAAACAACGGCCTGGAAGAATAAGTACAGGATCTTATTCTTCCGTACAGGAAGAATAAGTACAGGATAAGTACAGGATATGCATGTGTCACATGTGTGCATGTGTCACAGCAGGTGCCATTTTTGAGGCATTGCCCCTTGTGCATGGGAGAAGGGGGAAATCATGGCTCTTCTGCATGTTGCCCTGCTGGATGCAGTTTGTATGGAATGCACATTCAAGAGGATGGTCAGAGGTTCACACAGATCTTTGGTCCAACAAACTTGTATTCAGTCCTTATTGGCCTCTACTTGGCCCATGGTCCAAATCAGCGGTGTCATGCTGCCGGAACGCTGGGCGGGAGGAACGGGTGAGCGGCAGCCCGCCCGTTGCGTACCGCTCCGTTTCGCCGTCTTCCCCGCCCTTGGAGGACCAAGGGCTGGACTCATCTGGCAGCTTCCTATGTTCCAAATCTGTGCAATTCACCAATTAAACATTGCAGTCTCCGGGCGCCAGTCCAAGGCTCTTTGAAATCCCTTCTGACTTTGCCAAGTGGGTGTCAACTAACTGGCAAGGCAATTGCCAATGGCCTTAATTTTCCTTCCAGAACAACTGTGTGTGGGTGTGAGATGCAGCCCTGCTTTCAGGTAAATGATAGGGTATTGCACAGGCTGGGAAGGGGCAAGGCAGGTTTGGAAATTCTGCAAGGAAAAGCCGGTGATTCCTTATACCAGCAGGGGGCGATAAATCCTTAAGAACATTCATTCCTTCTTACAGACCTTATTTAAAGAGTTCCTGGTTAGGTCTCCTGTCATGTTGCTTCTCAAACCATATAACATGAACTTAAAATAGGATCTTTTTTTTTTTAATCTTGCATCATGGGAGCCAATAAATGAGGTTTCCCATCTTTATATACTGCATCAGGGAAGTCCCGTAACTCCTGATCAGTTTGATTGTTCTGTCTTTTATTTATTTTCACCTTTTTATAGCGCCCTTCAAGGAGTTCAGAGTGGTATACATGGATCTTTCTCTCCTTTTTTCTTCACAACAACCCTGTGAGGTAGGTGAGGCTGAGAGAGTGACTGGTCCAAGGTCACCCAGGAAATTTTGTGGCTGAGCTGGGAATTGAACTTGGATTTTCCAGGTCGAAGTCCAACTCCCAAACCATTGCACCACCTCGGCTTGCCTGTGCCTCCGGCAGCTCTGACAGATCATATGAGCATGCAGGTAAGCAGTGAAACACACCCTCTTAGCTTGGCTTGGAACCTCCAGAGATCAGCATCAATTTCCAGGGAATTGCAGGAAACAATCCTGGAGATTTTCACAGGGCATCCAGGAATTTCCCACATTGTCTTAGGATAAGAAAAAATATTCAGGGTAGCTTCAGTCAATTGGCATCTTAAATTTCTGAAAGAAGCAAAAAGAGGAGAAATGGGGTCATTGGTGACACACAGGACTACTTTAAGCTTTAGCAAGTCCTCTCTCTCTCTCTCTCTCTCTCTCTCTCTCTCTCTCTCTCCCCCCTCCCGGTTTTCCTCTTTCTTTTAACTAACAAAACTCAAGAGCTCCACTGTTCCAGAGGTCCTGGAAGATCAGGGATTTTTAATGTTATTTTTGTGGCTATGCCTGTGAATGCCTAGGGAATCCCCTGTGGATTCTCAGAGCCAGAGAGGCCAGCCCACAGATGTGCGCCATCCTCCCTGACTCCGAGAGTGGTCCAAACATGCTTTACGGTGGCCCTTGTGCCAGCCAAACTTTGCTGGCCTAACTAGGCCAGCCTAACTCCAGGTTAGGATTCCATGGACAGAGTTAAAAGTTCTAAGCGTTCTTAGGTTTTAGTGGAGAAATGTTTCAGGCCCTGTTATTAATAAGGTGTGGTCCCTACACTTCAAACAATATCATGGGCCTTGTCTGCAGGCTTGCAGTCTAATAGATAGGATACCAAAGGGGAAAAAGGATGGATAGAAGAAAACAAGCTTGCTTGGATTCCAAAGCATTCAAATTATATAATGGCCAGGTGGAATGGCCAGTTTTGGAAGAGAAAGGGATGACTTACTGTTGGTCCCAGGTGGAAGGGGCAGGGCCACCTTACCTTTTCATCAGATACAGGCCGGTGTGATGGACACTAAGGGTGATATTTCTGGGAGCGCAATCTTAATCTGGAGTTAGGCCGGTGTAAACTAGGCTAGCACAGTTTGGCCAGCACAAGGGCCACCATAAAGTGTGTTTGGATTATCCTCGGCGTCAGGGAGGATGGCTCACGTCTGCGTGCTGGCCGCTGTGACTCCGGGAGTGGTTGAAACATACTGTAGGGTGTCCCTTGTGCTGGCCAAACTTTGCTGGCTTAGTTTATGCCGGCCTAACTCAGTTTAGGATTGCGCCTTGGGAGTGGAGGAGCCAGTTGTGCATCCCAGCCACATTAATTCAGGACCCCATGAAAGGTTCAGCACCATGGACAAGGCAGGCTGACCCCATTGGAGAATGCCATTTTCTTGCAGTTCCCCACAACAGTGGTGTGCAGTACCTTTGTGGTCTCTCTGCAATTCCGTAGTGCTTCGCTCTTGACCGCGGATCCCAGCCAGGCCACTGGAGGATGGGGGAGGAGGGCTGCCTGCCTCTTCTCCTTGGCTTCCATGTTTGGAAGGGGGAGAACCAAGCAGCAGTTGGTTCCAGCCAGGCCAACAGAGGGGGCTTCACAGTCTCAGCTGACCCGCAGATGCAGCCAGGTTGGGATGACCTAGAAGTAGGGATGATCTCACCAGACCCACTGAGCCAACATTATCTCGCCCCCCTACATGTCCCGTGACTGCTAAGGGGGGCAGTTACAGAAGGAGAGGACCCAAAGGAAGACTGTTCCAGGCAGGCCAATGGCGTGGGTCTTGGCATCTCCTCCCTCTTTATTTTGCGCTGAACAGGCTTGCCTCAGAATGCAGTGCAGAACATGGCCATGGCAGAGTAAATGAATACAACATCTGGCTGATACGGACCAGGAAGGTCTCTGTGTTAAGAAGAGCAGCTATGTGTTAAAATGTGTGTATGGGGCAAGAAGGGAAAGGGGGAGTCAGGGCTCCGGCAGGTACCCTTCCTGTGAAATGGGGAGCGCTAGAAGGCGCAGAAGCAGATCTAGCATTTCCAACTGTGCAAGGATATGAGAAAGTTGCGTAACCCTCTTTTAAGCATCAGGCCACGATGTTGCCAAACTTGCCCTACTGTTGTGTAGCTTTTATTTTTAGCCCCCAAAACCAGCACACTCCTGATTTCTTGTTTTGGTCTTTGAAATGAGAAGGGGAAAAGGATCTGGCCGCATACATCTGGCATGCATCACATCGCAGAGGGCACAGGAAGCCTTGTTTACTCCAAAAACACCCGCGAGAAGCACCAGCCGTCGCTGTCAAAACGCCCAACCAGCATTCCATTGTTGCGTCCGTCCGAGAGGCCTTGGCTCGTTCTCCAAGCGTGTTATGCAATCAAGGGGTTGGGGCCCCTGTGCTTGGGGAATCTCGCCCTTGCATAACATGATATGAAACCTGTGCTGGATTGTAAAGATCTGTCCCGAGAGAAATTTTCCATACAAAAAAAACCCACTTCAAAATATCATGTTTTATTATAGAAAAGAGTTTTTATTATTATTTTACAAAAAAATACAACTGTTTCTTAGGAAAATGATACTCTAAAGAGGCCCAGTGAAGAGATGTTTTTGCATTGTTGTTGTTGCTGCTGCTGTGTTTGTTGTTGTTGAATTTCTATCTGCCTTTCTGCCCCATATTGGGGCACCCAAGGTGGCTCACAACATTAACATTACCAACAATTAAAAAAGGTAAAACAAGACAAGACAAAAGATTAAAACTATAGCATACAACCATGTAAAAACGAACAGGCCCCCGTGGATCCCACCACTGCAAGTTAAAAATGCTAAATGCCTCCTTAAATAAAAAGTCTTAAGGCCCCATCAAAAGATTGCCATGGGGGAAGCTGTTCTTAGTTCTAAGGGGAGGTTCCAATTTCATGGCTGTGGAGCCACCACTGAGAAGGCCCTCTTTCTGGCCACCATCCCCCTCACCTCACCTGGTGGTGGCACAGTCAGAAGGGCTCCCTCAGGTAACCTGAGAGTACAGGTAGGATTGTGTGGAAGGAGGCGGTCCCTCAAATACCCTGGACCCAAGCCATAAAGGGAGTACTAGCACTTTGAAGTGGGCCCAGAAATGAACCAGCAGCCAGTGTAGCCGGTGAAGCAACGGCCTGACTGCTATACCATTTTCATTTAAAACGTCCAGTGCTCTCTGCTCAGCTCAATGGTGGTATATGAGATCCCTTAAATTTTCAGCTTAAAAGCACGTTCGGACAACAGCCGAAGTATCTGACCCTTTTAGAGCAGCCATCTAGCACCCCATGGATGCTACTGGTTATACAAACCACCTGGTTTTATAAGTAGCTGTCTCTGAATACCAGATGCAGGGGAGTGGCAATGGCATGCAGGCATCTTGTAGCCTTGTGTGCTCCCTGAAGCATCTGGTGGGCTACTGTAAGATACAGGAAGCTGGACCAGATGGGCCTTTGGCCCGATCCAGCAGGGTTCTTCTTCTGTTCTTATGCTCCAGGGGCAAAACAACAAGATCAGCCCATCCTTCGTAACTCACAGTGGCTCTACCCTTTTCCCCTTTGAATTAGGGAGTCTTCGGGACTAAACAATCTGAGGTTTAGATGCAAGACATTTCCAACAAGATAACAAATTGCTTGCCCGGGCAGATTATCTGCTTATCAGTGGTAAGCTGCATGGTTTTATATCTAAAATATTGCTTGAAAGAAAATCAAAGGAGCTTCAGAAATAGCCGTGGCCGAAGCCAGATAGACAGCTCTGTTATTGCATTACTTGGGAACTCATGTATTAGTAACCAATGCCAAGATATTTCTGCGTAGCACATAAGAAAGTAAGTGGAAATGTCTATTTCTGGGGCCTGCTTTGTTGCAAGCTCGTAATCATGCGAAATGTCAAGATAACAAAGACTGCCTCGATGACCCAGTTAATTAGAAATAATTATTTTAATGGTTAGAATCTGACTAAATGGATTCCTTTAAACACACACACACACACACACACACACACACACACACACACACACACACACACTCCAAAGCCTAGTACAAATGAATGCAAAATGCATTTTGCAAAGGAAATTGCAGAATACTGGATAGATACAAGGGCATTTTTCATTTCCAGCAATATTTTTTAAGAAATTTTCTGCTGGTGCATTTTCTAACCACAAGCCATTAAGTGCCTGGGCTAACGAGATGATGTTGAGGAGAGCAAAATTAGTAGCAGGAGAAAGTTGTTCATTGTGGTGCTACCAGGAAACTCTCAGAAAATTGCCAAGATGTGCTGGTGCTTCTTTGGTTTCTGTTCATAGATGTGCAGCAGCTAACCACGCAAGCACGTTTGTATAGGTCAGATCCCTGGTGGATACTGAGGCTGCATTTGTATAGTGCTTTCTCAGTGTGCAAACTGCATCACAGGTTTTATCTTGATGTCATCCTTATAGCAACTGTGCAAGGTGAGTAGTAGTAATTCCCATTTCACAGATCCAGAAGACTGAGGCTGAATAGGTTGCCTAAGGACTACTTCATGAATTCATAGCAGAGGTGAGATTTGATTGAAGGAAGACCTCCTTTCACAGCAGACTCTTATAGGCAATATGTTATAGCATAATTCTAATCACATCTACTCAAAGTAAGCCCCTCTGAGTTCAACGGGACTTACTCCCACGTACAGCCATAGCGACGACATTGTTCCAGCTTTGCTTCAGTCTGCCATTCCAGTACAATAATAGGTACTGATTTGACAGCAACAGTAATGACTGTAAATTGGAGCACCATTAAAAACCAATTACATATTTCCCATATTAAGAGGGGCCTAATTACTTTTTAATATAATGATCGAAATTGGTGCCATCATTAATATAATTGTTGCCTTTATTTACACATTGGTTTTTAATTGCAAGGGAATGACTGGACTCATCCCATTTCTGATGTGAAACAAAGAAGCCGTTATGTTGTAAGGATTTTGGACGCAATTTCTGGGAATGTAAAAATAGAGTTAAAGTGTTGTAAACATTTGATTCAGATGCATAACAAACATTTGTAAATTGAGACTTCCCCTGCCTACATCTCCCTTCTTTCCTTCTGTTGTCTCCCTTTTGTCAATATGTTGGGCTATAAACTTTGGGGGCAGAGACTTGTTCCTTCACTCTGAATAGGTCACATAACAAGCGGCTTTATACTGTACTGAATCAGACCATTGGCTTATCTAGTTCGGAGCACAATCCTAACCTGGAGTTAGGCTGGCACAGTTAGGCTGGCAAAGTTTGGCCGGAACAAAGGCCACCATAAAGCATGTTTGGACCACTCTCGGAGTCAGGGAGGATGGTGCATGTCTGTGTACTGGCCTCTCTTGACTCCGAGAGTGGTCCAAACATACTTTATGGTGGCCCTTGTGCCGGTCAAACTTTGCTGGCCTCTGGTCTGCATGGACTGGTGGTGGCTTTAGGCTGGCACTTCCCAATTCCCTAGATACATCAGAAGGTCCAATTTAGGACCTTTTGCATGTGGAGGATCAACAATCCGGTGAGATTGGATTTGTTGAAAAGAAGTTGAGAGATATTTGATATAGAATCTTATCTAAAGCTTAGTACTAGAGTCCTTCCCCCTCAAGCTCATTGGCTGACCTGCTGTGGTGTCATAGTATTTCAGGAATGTTTGAACCAATGACTGAATAGATGGCGTGATGATAGCGTAGAAGCACCTTACAGCTGTGAGGCTTGGAAAGGCTTCAAGGTCGCAGAGCTCTGGCGAGGAATCACTCAGACAACAGAGATTAGGGTAGCAGGAACTTCTATATTCTCAGAAGAAGGCTTCTTGCAGCAAAGAACAGCAAACAGGCACAGCAAAGCTCCTCCAACAGCAACACTTACATCTCCAGCATCAAACCACAAGTGTTTCTGGTCTTGATTAAATAGTCCCCAGCACCCAATCAGAGATCAGATGATCTCATCCCCAGGTTGAAGCTGAGTCAGAATGACTCAGCACTTTACTACAGGTCTGCTAGGCCTGAACGACTCAGCACTTTACCCCCTGAGTCAGCCTAGTGCTAGGCCTTTCCCCATTCAGGCCTGTAAATTTCTAGGGACTTCCTTCAGTATCCCAACATGGCGTAGAATGCTGGCAGGCAGGGCAGCTTCTGCAAGGGGACATGAAAGGTTGGTTTATGGTGAAATTCTAGCACAGGATTCATGAATAGGAGGACTGGCGGTGCAATCCTAACCTGGTGTTAGGCTAGCAAAGTTTGGCTGGCACCAGGGCCATCGTAACGTATGTTTGGACCACTCTCGGAGTCAGGGAGGATGGCGCACGTCTGAGCTGACCTCTTTGACTTCAAGAGTGGTCCAAACATACTTAACGGTTTCCCTTGTGCTGGCCTAACTCCAGGTTAGGATTGCGCCCTGGGTCTTTTTTTGGCAGGAAGCCAAGGGGGGCTTTGGAAAACAGGATGAGGGGGCTGCATTTCACAGACTGGCAAAACTGACCCCAGGTGTCTATATTTGTCAAACTCAATGCATCATGATTGAGTGCCCCACACTTGCTAGTTACAAACTAGCCGTGTCAAAACGTGCCCCCGCCTTCTTCCCTTGCATTTCCAGGTCTCTCTTGTCCTTCACAGGACTGGAGCAGGCCCTGCATTTCAGATTTCTCGCCTTCCTCCTGCCAAGGATGTGTAGCTGAAATCTGACATTTGGGAAAGGGTGGGGGAAGGAAACTGGGGGACGACCTTGAAGCGCAGTTCAAGGAGACAGATTGCCTCTGTGATGCAAGTGGCGTTTCCTTTTCCCGTGCAAAGACTAGCGCTGAGCTCAATCTACTGCTCAAGTTCGTGGTGGTGGTGGTGAGAACAGTTCCAGGTGCAGGGGAGAACAAACACGCAAGGGTGCTGCCCACACACCTCCAGCCCTGGCTAAACTTGCTGTGCCAGTTTGATGCATGAGAGAAAGACTAGGACTTTGCCCAAGGGAGGGGAGGAAGAGGAGTAGCGGCGAGTTTTCATGATGAAAGACTGCAGGTTACCTTTGTCCTATGGTATGGGCAGAGTGTGGCATTCAGCCCAGCACTTTGGGAAAGGATAAGCAGAAGGATAAACACAGGCTGTCAGCCTTCATAGTATACATCTGATAAGCCCGAAACCGGCCCTAGTGTGGGACACATTTTGTCATTCTTATCCTTTCAATGCTCCACCCAGGCAAATAATTTTCCCATGATCCCGGGTCAGGAATGCAGGAACTGTCCAAGGGAAGGGAAGGGCAGGGTCCCCTTTTGTTTGTTTGCATTCCTTATTAGAGCAGCCGAGTTGTATATGGAGATTAACCAGTTAAAAGCTGCTAAACTGGAAGGTGTGGCAATTGAGTAGCAATTTTTAATGTTTTGTTTACTGTTAAAAGAAAAACGAAAAGTATTTAGCAAACCTATCAGCAGCAAGAGTGCTATCTCAGATGTGGTATTCTCTCCTTTTGTATTGGAGAGAATGCCTCTTCTAGAGGGGTGTCTTCTAGGAATGCCTCTTCCTGCTAAGACACATCTCCGCATTATCGAAAATGGAAGGAAGCAGAAGTGTAGCCAGAGGGAGGCTGCCCGCGTAGTACTGCATGTGCCACAATGCACCGTGAAAGTGCTCCCTCCCACTCACCATTGGAGCCATTCTAGGCATTGCTGTCACTGCCTGGGATGGCTCAGATGGCAAGTGGGAGGGGCTGCTTACATGACGCATTACGGCATGTGCAGTTTTACTGAGCTTCCCCCCCCCTCCTGTAGCCATGCTACTGGAAGAACGTCCATGGGCGCAATCCTAAACTGGAGCTAGGCCAGCATAAGCTAAGCCAGAAAAGTTTGGCCGGCACAAGGACCACCGTAAAGTGCATTTGGACCACTCTCGGAGTCAGAGAGGATGGCGCACGTCTGTGTGCTGGCCTTTCTGCCTCCAAGAGTGGTCCAAACATACTTTATGGTGTCCCTTGTGCTGGCCAAACTTGGCTGGCCTAACTGCGCTGATATGACCTAAATCCAGGATTTAGGATTGCACCCAGTGATGTCATGCAGGGGGGACGTGGGGGAACTCAGTTCCACTAGTTAAAATTAGGGCTGACTCCGCCCACTTCACTCTCCCCCCTCCCCCCTCCCAATTCCTCTGCAAAGAGCTTTTCTTCTTGGTTGGCCGGCACTCAGAGGGTTAAAGGGAGCAACTCTGGATTCCTAGGGGGGCGAAGGCAGTGATGTCATTCAGGGGGAACGGACCAGAACGGGCGTTCCAGATCCTAACGGGCTTCGTGGCTGGTTCCGGGTTCCCGACAAGTGCCAATCAAAAGTGAGTTCCTGTTCCTAAATCATTTGAATGACACCACTGATTGCACCCTTCATCTAGTTTCAGAATCTGTGTTTTTGGCCCTATAAAATTAAATGTGCATTTAATCAACGGGTTCATCTGAGGTTCATCTGATCCAAACACATACAATTAATCAACTAGGGGCGCAATCCTATACTATGCCAACATAGCAGGGCTGTATCCTAAAGCCCATTAGGAGGCGGCATCAGCAACATGCAGGACAAGGGGAGGCGCAAGCCCCGGTAGCCCCTATGGGCCTGCTCAGATCTGTGCCCGCTGTTTTGCAGGTGCAGAGGAACGTGCACAGAAGCAGCCCGAATTGGGGCCGCCCTGGCCGGGGACGGGCGTTGGAATATGGCACTACGGCCATCCTGCGTCACAACCGCTGTCTCCACCCACTGCGCCACCCAGTTACGCCCCCGGAATGCCTCTGGAATGCCCTCAGGGTGGCCCTGTGCTGACCGAGCAATGCTCACGCTTGACTGGCACATGGCCGGTGCTGCTGGCGGTCGCGGTGGTGCCTAAGCGCTGGCACTGCTGCTTGCGCCAGTCCAGCACCACAGCGCCAACGTAGACACACTTGACGGCATGTTTCCGACAGTGCAATAACTTAGCACTGGCGCAAGGGGGGTATAGGATTGCGCTGTAAGATTCCATTCAGTGGGTGGTGACCCTGTTATTTACCGAACATATATAATATATAACGTGCCTGCCTGCCTACCCTTTTGTTGCCCCTACTGTAAGATTGAAATAGAATAGAAACCATCTCCGACACCTAATTTAACTCTTAATTTAACCAAATTAAACCAAATGAGTTGGGCCTCTCTCTATAAAGTCCTTAGCAGAATGGTTAATCCAGCTTTCCGTCTCGGTGAAAGAACACTTTTGAGAAAAGACTCCAAAACAAGTCGTACAACTGCTGAAGCTTATTTGCTCCAACAAACTCAGTTCCTGCTAGTTATTCAGCATAACTTTTTGGTAATAAGCAAGGCAAATGTTACCTTAAAAATCGCTGTAATTAATTAAGGTAGAATAACACATCCGGCCTTATTAAAATAAATAAGTCAAGGCCAATGTTTGGCTAAAGACTCGGTTGTCACCTTAATGAATTTTTTGTTTTGCTTCGTTTATTAATTTACCAGCTCAATAACTATTGGCTGCCCCTGGGAGATGTTTGTTAATATTTTATGCCATGTAAACATCTGGATCCAATTTAACCACAGAATGTGGAGAGTGAAATCTGGCGCCACGCCAAGCCACTCCAAGAAGGAGCCTGGTGATTTGCGGGGCTCCATGTGTGCAGCGCATTGGAGATAAAACGACTATTGGTCGAACTTTGTGGAGATTTATTTAAAATCTCCACTGCGATTTCCTTTGTGGCACCTGCCCCAGCACTAAGTGTCGTATGGAAAACTAGGAAACAAAATGCCTGGTGCGAGCGACAGTTCTGCAGTGTCTGCTTTAGGAAATTATTGGTCATACAGCTGATTAGTTTTTGGCCACTGAAAGGGGGAAAACGGGCTCCCCGTAGGCAGAAAACTAGCATGTCAGGGCAGACAGCTACAAAGAGAGGTCCCGGAAGCACTTTGGTGATGCACATAATGTTGTGATGACACAAATGCATCACTACCCAGTTACTTCTGGTGGGCAGAGAAGTTGCTTGCTCACCAGGTGCCAACAGGCCCGGGACCAGTGTTGGGGGTTGTTGCCACCCAAGGGGCGGGACACTCCAGCAACGCCACTGTATTGGACATAGGAACTTTTAGCGCCGCCATCAGCAAATTCAGTAGAAGGGGATGCTGGGGTGGAATATCCTCATGTGATGGGCAAAAGACAGGTGCAGCATGGGAGTCGGCCACCGAGGCAGGTTGCACGGGCTGAGCTTTGTAGTAGCAACCATACCGAACAGCTAATATAAGACTGCAATACATTTCTCATAGCGCTTTCAGAAGACAACATTCCCCACCCCTACAGTAAGCCCTTCTCCCCACCCCCCAAAGTGCTGCATTCACTTGTCTACCATTGCCGACAGGAATGAGAAGTTTCCTTTTAAAAAATAAAAATGAAAGCCGGCTCGTAAATGTGAGCGATGGTGTCATTTCAAATCCATGCGAGATCTTTCTACCTGGCAGTTTAAATTTAGACTCCGATGTTGTCATTAAATACGAAAATGCACAATTGTTTGTCGTCTCCGTTGCTTCAGGCACTTGTGAGTCAGTCCCAGACATAGCAATTGCTTGCCTCTTAAATCTGGAACGATAAAGATATAATGGGGTTTTGCTTCTCTCCCCCCCCCTCTCTCCCTCCCTCTCTCTCTCAGAGCACAATCCTAACCTGGAGTTAGGCTGGCACAGTTAGGCCAGCAACGTTTGGCTGGCACAAGGGACGCTGTAAAGTGCATTTGAACCATTCTCAGGGCGCAGTCCTACACACCGCTGGGGTAGGAGCGCCAGCCAGCCAGCGCCCTATCCAGCACTGGGTAGGTGGAGGCTGGAGCCTCCCTGTGGCAAAGGAGCATGCGCTCCCTTACCTTAGGGGAGGCTCCAGCCTCCCCTATGTGCTCCTCAGATCTGCACCCGCTAAAGGCTCGGATCTGCGGCCTCCCTGGCAGGCTTAGGATGTGGCTGTATGGCCACCTCCCAAGCTTGCCCATGTCATGCCCAGGTCCCACACCGCCACGGAGCCTCCCTCCTGCCGACTGGCTTTGGTTGGTGTGAGAGCAGCTCAGCGCAGATGCAGCAGGGCTGGCGCTGCCTGCAGCGCCGGTCCTGTTGCCTTAGTGCCAATGTCGGGGTGCCCGATCGGCGCTCCGGCGTTGGCACCAAGGGCGCAGTGTCAGCGCAACAGAGTTGCGCTGACGCTGCACGGGGTTTAGGATTGCGCTGCCCGAGTCAGGAAGTTTGGTACACATCTGTGTGCTGGCCTCTCTGACCAAGAGTGGTCCAGGCTAAGATGGTGTGCTCTCTCTCTCTCTCTCTCTCTCTCTCTCTCTCTCTCTCACACACACACACACACACACACACACACACGGAGGGAGGGAGGGAGGGAGGGAGGGAGGGAGACAGACTCCTCTCCAACAGTCTCTGTGTTCCAGATAAAAGTTTCTTACTGCAGCTAAATGCAAGGAAGTTTACATAGCAAGTGGCCTAGTTTTAACACTCACTTTCCACAGCGGACTCTTTTTCTGGAGCACTAAGGATGAATAATAAGGATACTCTCCTCCACTTGATAGTGTCTCTGGAGGATCAGGAGCAGAACACATGCCTTGCATACTGAACATGCCCCAAGTTTAGTCCCTGACATCACCTGGTAGGGCCAGGGAAGATCCCTGCCTGAAACTGTGGAGAATTCCGGGTAGTCAATATTCATGTATGTATATAGTTTTTATCTGCATTTTTAGACTGCACTTCTTCCAAGGAGCTCAGCGTGGTGAGCATGGTTCCTCCCCTCTTGTCCTCACAACAACCCTAGGAGGTAGGGTGAGGCTGAGAGATAGTGACTGGCTCAAGATTACCCAGGAAACTTCATGGCTGAGCAGGGATTTGAACCTGGATCCTCCAGTTCTGTCCAACACCAGAACTATACTATTCTGACTACCTTAATTTGTACTTTGTTGGGTATCCTTGTGTTACATTCTGATTTTTCAGACTTGGAACACAATGGGGGTTGGGTGGGTTTCAAACCTTTTAAATTAAAACAATGGTTCCCAAACTGTGGGTTGGGACCCAACAGTGGGTTGCGAGCCAATTTCAGGTGGGTCGCGTAGAACCTAGAGCAGCCATATTGAAAATACGGGAAGCTGGGATGTTGGAAAGGGGGAGGGCTGTGTGGCTGTTTTGCTTGTGTCAAGTTGTAAATAAACATTTTCCTTTCTGATTCACTTTGCTATTGGGAAACGGCTGAGAAATCACTCAACTTCTTGCTGCGATCTTGCTGTGGCGTCACAGTGACGGCACTTTCGGCCATGACATCCCTTCCGGTGGGTCCTGGACAGATTGTCATTCTAAAAAGTGGGTCCTAGCGCTAAGAAGTTTGAGAACTACTGCTCTATGGTGTGGTGGTGATGGCTCAGATTTCCAAACTGGTATGAAATTCATCTTGTGGATATCAGCCCCATGTCATCTTTCGTTTGGAATTAACCCACAGAAATTCCCCATACGAAAGGTTAATAGGACAAAGCCACAGACTGATGACATTTTAATTTCCTGTGGCACGTTCCCAGACCCACGTCTCGCTGGCCTCTGCTAATTCATCAAAAATTCTCTCTGACTTTCCTTCTTTTCCCCTGGTGGGGATCTCATTAACAAGGAGGCTGTGAGAAGTAAAAAGACAACTAATCGCATAGTAACTGCGGGACTTAATTTACAACTACTTAAATGTAGGGCTTTATTCCCTTTGTTGCCCCAGAGTGACTCCAGAGAGATGTCAGGAGTATGCATGCGCAGAACTCATGAATTCAATTACAGGTAAGAATGTTGGATTTTTTCCAGTGGGGAGATTTTGCAGTCTGAACCAATTAAGTTTGCCCATTAGGCTCAAAGACCTGGCAGCAGCAAGAGGGGAGATCCCAACATCCACCATTTCCTGACTTTGCTGTGATGTTACAGGAGGTTTCTGAAACTGAGAGCGCAATCCTAACCTGGAGTTAGGCCGGCACAGTTAGGCCAGCAAAGTGTGGCTGGCACAAGGGACACTGTAAAGTATGTTTGGGCCACTCTTGGAGTCAGAGAGGCCAGCACACAGACGTGCACCATCCTCCCTGACTCCAGGAGTGGTCCAGACATGCTTTACGGTGGCCTTTGTGCCAGCCAAACTTTGCTGGCTTAACTGTGCTGGCCTAACTCCAGGTTAGGATTGTGCTCGCAGCCATTTTGATGAGGCTAAGCAAGTCTGGGAAACTCCATCTACCTTAACTGGAAACAAGCGTGCAAGTGGGTTTAGGTCACAAAGACAAGGCACAATGTATGGTGGGGAAACTCTGCATGATAACGAAAGCATGCCACCTCTCCGTGGCCAGTGAGAGACATCCAGCACTGACTGGCCAGAACACACACACACACACACACACACACACACACACACACTCTTTGCCTGAGGATTGACCTATGCAATGCGTCAGTTTATCCCCTCCTGGCCATCTCAGGATTTAGTCCATGCATTATTAAAATGGATGTTTATTTTACCCGGCGCAGATGTTCAGACAATGCGCCAGCTTTAGCTCGTTTAGAGCAAAATTCACTTTTCAGCAATATCACTGAAGGCATGGACAGGAGCTTACAAAGGATTTCAGGTTTATTGCCTCATTGAACACTGCTGCCATGTTGCTCACATGCATGCACACACACACACACACACACACACACACACAGAGAGAGAGAGAGAGAGAGAGAGAGAGAGAGAGAGAGAGAGAGAGAGAGAGAGAGATCAACATACTTTGGAAGAGAATCTTTTTATGCAGCTGACTAGTGATAAATTGTCTCTCCGGCAGAGCTATAAATGTATCACCTTCTTTCCGAGTTATCCATTAAAAAAAAAAAACTAGAAGGAAAAGAAAGGCCTGAGATTTATTTCAAATAGCAGAGCTTAAGGGATTTTTGTATTTAATTTTGTATTTACTTTGGGACATATATTTAACTTTCCGTGGCTGAAAACCTAGACTGCCTTGGCTGGAACGCAGAAAAGGAGACCCCCCTCCTCCTGTGTGGAGGAGGACACCAGTCAGAGATTCAACACTCAGGGGACAAGGTAATAAAACATCAGAGCTATCTGGAAAGCAGCAGTTTTTTAATAAAGAGAATTAGGGAGACACTGCTGGCAAAGCTCGATATTACCATACTAAATTGGATGGCTAACATAATCCTGCTGTATTAACTGTCTTTGAATGATCCTGCTGCCAAGTAGACAGCACTACTTTCAAATGATCTCTCACGAGACCAAGATCATAATAGTATTATGGTGACTCCATAAAATAAAAGGATGCTGGTGGTTCTCAGATTTCCAGTACAGCAGTGCCAAGCAAGAAGTAATCCAGAAGGCAGCAGGCTAGTAAAAAGAGCTTACCTTCTTTGAACAAGATTTACAGCGCAATCCTAATCTGGAGTTAGGCCGGCACAGTTAGGCCAGCAAAGTGTGGCTGGCCCAAGGGCCACCGTAAAGCACGTTTGGACTACTATGTGAGTCAGGGAGGTTGGCACACGTCTGTGTGCTGGCCTCCCTGACTCCAAGAGTGGTCCAAACGTACTTTACGATGTCCTTTGTGCCAGGCAAATTTTGCTAGCCTAACTATAACTATAGCCTAACTCCAGGTTAGGATTGTGCCCTTACAGTGCAAATCTTACAGTGCAAATTAGTTACTTCTAATTGTACCCAGTATTGCAGCCATAGACACTCAGTTCTTTGTATATGTAGACGTTTGTTCACACTAAACAGAAATGCTTCAGCTGCCAAAACACAGATGTGCTTCCAACATGGCAAGGCTGCCTTTTTACTATTTCCTCCTGGCTCTGGTAACATCAGATGTATTAGGATAATATACATACTTGGGATTTATTGTTTCTTTTTCATGGCCACGTGTGTTGAACATAAGTATCTCCAGGCGGACAGATCTTTGTTGGACTCTGGCCTTATCCAATCCTCCAAACCAGAAACTGAAGTCAATTTGTGCAGTCCAAAACTGCGATCTGTCACTATTCGCAGCCCAGTTCTCAGGTTTCTCTTTTTAAAACTTCTGTACAAACTTCTGCAAGATTGCGCTGCCTGTTGACCCCCTTTCCAGCCATTGACCAGCTTTCATGGTCCATTTGCATTCCTGATTCGCTCAACAACACTGCAACATCCAAAGCTGTTGCCAATCTCATTGAGTCAGCATTTAAACATGCTTAACTTGCCTTCAGCGTGTTGGATCAAGTCTAAGGGCCATCTAATCCAGCATCTTTCCTGATGGCCTACCAGATGTCCACAGGCAGAACTGGAAGGCCACTCCTGTTGGATCCCAGCAGCTGGTACTTGTTAGCACAGTGGTTCTCACACTTTTTAGACTGGGACCCACTTAAGGGAACAAAAAGAAAAATAGGTTTTGATTCTGACATATTACTGAGTTGTTGCAAGGACTAGGAAAAATGATCATTGCGGTTGACTGTTCAGGGAAAGGAGGAGCACATGACTGTTGTGAACCTCAGGCACATCAATTCAGTGCCTTGTCAAATGCCACTCAGCACCACCGACAAGGCTGCAATCCTATGCACACTTACTGAGGAGTATGTCCATGGATCAGATTACACTGTAAGAGCATGAAGGGCCATCCATCCCACCCCAAAGCAAGTGATCCCAACTGAGGCATCCCCCCTCCTGCATTTCACCACTGCAATGGAGACACTCAGTTCTCCAACACTTCCCAGCCTCAAGCAGTGAGAAACCTCCAGCCACGTCTGCCAAGTCTCAGTCACAGTTGGAAAGAGGCTCATTCATTTAGCCTTCGTTGCTTGCCAATTTCTGAAGTGTTGCACGCTCAAGATAAAGGGTTTTGCAATCAGTCTCAAGCAGAGACATTTAAAACATCGCCTAATTGTGTAAATATTTTCCCTCGTTTTTTTTACACTGGCCGCCCAAAGCTCTATTACAGTAGGGTGGCCACTCTATGAGATATAGGCGGAAAGCAGAAGATAATGTTGACACAGGGGGTCCTGAGGAATGACTGAGGTCAGCTGAAATTCCAAATATGCAAAGTTGGCCGGCCAAATTAGCATACCACTTGCATTAGAAGCAACAGGTCTTTTATCTCTGTGACTCAGAGCGCGAGATCTTGTCCTTTTAAGCAAGAGTTCTGGGGCACAATAGTAGCCTTGAAGAAATGAACGGGAGTCGGCAAGTAGGAGCTTCCATTCAGGATCATCACCCATTCTCTTATTTATTTATTTATTTACAAGCCTTTATACTGTGTATCTTTATTTATGTAAAAGAACAAGCCTTTACACAGAGTAACACCGTTCAGGACATAAAGAATTATGAGATTTCAAAGGAAAAAAGCAACAAAGTGACAGCAGATATTCTTATTAGCAACAAAATCAAACAATCAATCAATCGCTTTTCCATGCTGAAGACAATCAAATTGGCTCCCAAACGCCTAAGAACTTACTGAAACAATGAAATACTGAGACAGTGATGCAAACTACTGTATAGTCACCACTGCACGTTTGGAAGCAGCACAGCATCTGAAAAGCTGCTTTAGCAAATCTTCTGTTCTGTACAATGATGCCGCGTTTTCTCCCTGGTTGCCTTTTCTGCCTGAAGCAGCCTCCAGGGATCCCTCTCCTCCTTCCTTCAAATCCTTCCTCCAAAGCCTGTGAAATCCAACCTAATAGTTCCACTAGCCTACTTGTCACACACCCCGTCTTGGCACAGCGCCTGGGGCAGGGGCAGGTGCCCCTCAGGCTCCACCCTAGCGACGCCTGTCAGTGGAGGCAAGTGGCTGCCTGCCCCCCCCTTGTGCCTGAGGTCAGCTGCCTCAGTTGGCTTCATGGATGGACCGGCTTCTGCCCAACGAATGACGTCACACCCCCGGGGTGGGTGGGAGAGGCTGGAGCAGCCACAAATCCTCTCCAGAAGGAGCATTAGGCGGAGTCGGCCAGTGCCTGCGCGCTTCCTCTTGGTGCTTTGAAACGTTCATTTATGATAAATGGGTCTTTCCACTGGTAACAATGACATCACCACGTCCTCCTTGCGAGGAAGAGGAAGGAGGAGAGCCTTCCGTTCCCCCTTCATTCCTCCCTCCCTCCCTCCCCCCCCCCCGGCCCTTCCGAAGGAAGAGCAGCGTCTCCACAGCCGAGCGGGGCCCGCCCCCACTTTCTCTCAGGCGGCCGAGCCCGGCCGAGCGGAGGGCGCGTGCGCAGTGGCGGGCGAGCCCGCGCGAACGAGGCCAAAGTCTTTCCTGCTGCTGCGGCTGTTGTTGTTCGAGCGGGCGCGCGCACGTTCCTGGGTCGGCGCCGGCGGGAGGAGGCGACGGCAAAGGAGTCGTCGCTCGCTCGCTTTCTCTGCCCGCCCGCGTGCTGTTTTTCCTCCACGTTCTCTCCGCTCACGCACGCCACTTGCACCGGGGCGTCAACGAGCCACGCAGCTGCGCGCGCCCGGCCGCCTCTTTCTCTTTCCCCCTCCCCTTCCCTCCCCTCCCCTCTCCTTCTGCTTCTCCGTTCTGTGTCTGGCAGCAGGCTCGCCCTCGCAGCGGCCCGTCCGCGGTTGGGAGCCAGGCCGCGGCTCGCCGCCCAGCCCAGCCCAGCCCCCACAGGTGAGGCGGGGGAGGGGGGAGAGAGAGTGGTGCGCGCGCGTGCCTGTGAGGGAAAGAGAGAGAGAGAAGTGCGCGCGCGCGCGTGCGGGGAGGGCGGTACGCTCGGGTGCGCGCGCGCACGCACGCACGCCGGAGGGGCCTCGTCTCCACAGCCCGGCTCGAGACTGCGGACCAGGCCCGGCCGCGGCCTAGCGGAGCCCGAGAGGCCTGTGCGGAGAGAGCGGCGGCGGGTGAGGAGCAGGACCACGGTGAGGCCACTGCGGGGAAGGAGGGAGGCCGGCCGGCCGGCCGGACCCCCGCGCGCAGGCCCCGCTCCGCCCCCCCAGCGCCGCTTCCCTTTGTGATTGGAGGCGGCCCCGGCCCGGCCTTCGCCTTTGTGCTGCTTCCCAGGCCTGCGCCGCGGTCCCGATCCCCCCCCCTGCGCGCGCGGGCCTCCCGGGCCTTCCTCTTCCTCCAGCGCCCCTGAGGAGGGGGGGGGAAGTCCCCGCATGGACTTCAGCCTGCGCACCGCCCTCTCCTCTCTTGGAAGTGGGGCGCCCAGGAGTGCGGCTGCGCAGCGCGATTACCCCCCCCCCCCCCATGTGTGCGCGTCTTACTCCAAAGTAAACCCTGCTGTCATCTTCAGCTGGGGTCGCTCTCCAGCCAGGGAATGCTGAACTTTTGTTGGAGGGCGGAGGGAGATGAAAGTGGAGAATGAAAGGTTAAGCTGCACTTCCCCCCCCTTTAGCTTTCTGTTGTCATTCTTCCCCCACCCCCCGGTTTCTCTTTCCCTTTCGGTGCCCTTCAAAACTTCTTGGGAGTTTGTACCTTTCTATTCCCCTCATTCGTTTATTTACTTATTTAAGCATGTGCCACCTCGCTTTCCCATTGCTGCAGCAAGTGCTAGGATAGTTGGCATTTTTAAAAAAAAATAACTTCCAACAAACATAAAATCAGTTATAAATATATATACTGTGAAATATTGTAATATATTATAGAATATCGTATGAAAGTCAGAATTTCCCTCTGGTCCACTGGCATTTGCCTCTCAGTACAATTCCTTGAGATTGGGACAAAAAAGGGAGGGGTAGGAAACTGGTAGTCTCTCTCGCAATGTTTTTTTACTTAGTTATACTGAACAGATATTGTATTTTAAATACTTTAACGGTATTTTACATTCACTCACATGAATATACAGATGCACGCCACACAATCTCAGTAAGTCTTGCTGTATTCAGTGGGGTTCACTTTTTGGCAAGTGCACATCCTATTGCAACCCTGGTCTCACAGCCCAATCTGGTACATGTTTACTGGTCCCCACTATGTTCAGTGAGGCCTCTTAGGAAAGGGTGCATAGGATTGCATTCTTAATCTTTGTTGTTCTCCTTCATTCTCTTCTCCTGCTTGTTCTAAAAGGCTGAGATATTCCACTTGCCCCTTTTCACTTATCTGTTAGTCTCTCTATTGTTATGCACTTCTCTTCCTCCCCCCCCTTCCATTCTTTGCATTGTGCCCTTGTGTATTTGACTGCACTTTCTGTGCTATTAGGCATGGCTACTGTTTTTCTGTGTATAATGATATGTTGCTGCTCTAGCTGTATAGAGTGTAGGAATTGGATGGGAAGTGCTTTTCCTGCAGAGTGTGTGGTTTTTATACCGCAGAAGTGGTTCCTGATCAAGGCCACTCTGGGACAGTCCTGGGCCGGTTTTGCAATGTAAATTGCAACTCCCATCACTTAGAGAGAGGTGGCCTTATGGTTGATGTGTGCTGAAGTTCTGAATACAAACATTTGGTCATGCTTCTGTTTTTCTCTGGTTTTTCTTCAACACAAGAAAAGTCAATTTCAGGCATGAAATTGTCTCTTATGCTGGGGCTATGTGATATAGGTTGCTCACTTACTGTGTGAAAACAGCTATATGCAGCCATTTTTTGTTAAGCCTCATGAGAAGGGTGCAGAATTGCATAATGTATTACCTCACCCTTAAAAAACACAAAAGTTTTTTTTAACATTTTCTTGCCATGGCCTAGTTCTTCCTGTTCTCTGCTTATATGAAATATGCTTACTTTTCAGTAAGAAACTTTTGGAATCATTGGCCTTTCAAGTAAATATATTTAGGACTGGGATGGTTGCATCAGTATTGCATGGATCTGTTGGTTCATAAGTTACATAATAGGAAAGAAGTTATGAGGCAATGAGCAGGGTGTATGTGAGAGCAAACCTTTCTCGTGATATAGCGGAATAACGTGATGCTTTGTGTTTCAGGTGTTTAGAGTTGTGCCCATACACCAGTTATTTTCAACCAGTGGACCACTGTAAGTTGGTGCAGGGGAGGGGGGAAGGCAGCAACATGATTGTGAAGGAAGCACTGCTGCTGGGGAGAAAGGGTCTTTTTTTTAGTACTTACCTGACACAGCACCAGCTTCATTGGGGGTCTTTACAGAAACTGTAAATGGACTTTAAAAAAAACTTTTTTTAACTGTTAGGAGGTGTGGGGAGCCCTGCAGAGCAATCTGCAGACCCCCTGGGGGGCCCAAAAAGGCTGATGCGGAGTTGGGTAAGTACTAAAAAAGACCTTTTACCCTTTGTAGAAGTGCAGTCTTCCCAATTTTGTTGTTGCCTTCCTGCCTCCCCCCACCTCTTAAGGGCCAGAGACAGGCTGCCCCAGTTTGAAAACCTCTGTCTGGATTGGCCCTGGAAAGTTGGATAGGATGGGGCCCAGAATGTCACAGTTCAGTCTTACAGTGCAATCCTATGCATATCTATTCAGAAGTAAGCATGGGTAGGATTGTAGCCTTTGTTTCTACATTATGTTACTGGTAGTCTTATTTTTTTTCTTTGTGGCCATGACCTTCACATATGGGTTTTTAATTAAAGAACCCATTGCTGAATATGTTAGCAGTGAAGTCTAAATTACAAATATACTACAGTTATCTGTGGCAATATCGGAGCATTTTTGGTATGAAACTTTTTAGTTGATTACAAAATACTCAGTTCAAAAGTTTAGGCAGGGCAATTGACATTGTTTTCTTAAGCTAAAATGGTAGAGTAACAGAACTCTGTGTTCCAATAAACTAGTTGTTTATACCAATCAAGATCTCAACCACCCTACTAAAAGGTGGCTATTATAGTGTAATCTACAAACTGTCTTTAATTCATATCTTATTACAAGGAAAGTTACAAAACTGTCTTCAATTATGTGTTCAAGGTGACAGCCAAACTTCACTCAGTGGATTTCAAGATCCACACAAATATGTAGAAAAATGAGACCAATCATATTAAGTTGGTGAAATAGTCCATGCAATACTTTGTCTCTAGCATCCCCTGTTATCTTCAGTAGTTTTTAGATGCTTCAGAGTTTTAATTGCCCATGGTACTGGGGAAAAACAACACACCCTCCTTTCCCTTTGTCCCTTTTCCATTCTAACAGTTTAAGGTGGTGGAAACACTCTGATCTAATAGCTGTTGATATTTTTTCTCCTTCCATGAATTTGACAATGTTCTTGACTCTTTCCTGTGAACATAGAATGAAGCTCAGTGTTGAAAGGGACACTTGATTTCCGCCCCCCCCCCCAGGCATAGCAGCTATGAGCTCTACTGTATTGATGCTTTGAGTTGGGTGCAAGAGCTTTCTCCCAGGCCTGGGGAACAGGATTAGTGCCTCACGCTTATCTTAAGAGTTGTCAGAATAGCTCAACTGTTACTGTGTCAAAACTTAGTTTAGAACTTAGTCAGGTTTAACTGTCACTGATTGCACTCATTTATCCTGTAAATAGCAAACTGCTTGTTTATCTGTCTAAATTAAAAGAGATATAAATCATTGTCAGGACGTGGTGGCGCAGCGAGTTAATCCGCTGTTGCTGGGCTTTCAACCGCAAGGTTGGGAGTTCAAGACTGCGTGACGGAGTGAGCTCCTGTTGCTTGTCCCAGCTCCTGCCAACCTAGCAGTTCGAAAGCACCTAAAAAAATGCAAGTAGATAAATAGGGACCACTTCAGTGGGAAGCTAATGGCGTTCCGTGCGCTATGGCGTAGAGTCATGCTGGCCACATGATCGGACAAAAACGTCGGCTCTACAGGCTTTGAAACGGAGATGAGCACCGCCTCCTACAGTCGGTCATGACTAGACCATTCGGTCGTGGGGAAACCTTTACCTTAAATCATTGTCACAGTTTAGTTGTCATAATTGCAATATAAAGAAAACTGAGAATAATCTTTAAAACGGGTCTTACAATAATTATCACTGTTAGATTGAGCAGCAGGAAGCTCAGCAGCCTTTTGGGGGTTAGCATTTTTTTTCTTTACTAGCTAAATAATATGTAAATCAAACAGTTAGGGAAAATTAAAGCACATGGATGAACATTTTAATTTCATCATGTTCTGCAGCAGCAGAGTGCTTGCAGGATCAAGTTGTGATGCTAATTTGAAGATTTCATTAATAGACATGCCACTTAAGTGCACCATATGGCCCTTTCATCTTATCCTTGGTGATTTCTAAACTGTGTACTTCTGAAGTGCATATTATACTGTGGTGTTGGTGGTGCCCTGACATGAACTTTTGGCAAGAAACAGTAGAGCTATTTAGAAATGTGTTCCCAAGGACTTGAGCCTGGATTTTTTACTTTTCTTAACCATCATAACATGATGGTTCCTATAGCCCTCATCCCCCTACCATGACACATTTCCAGCTAGTTTTAAAACTTCTGTTCCCCTCTTTGTTTATGCTTATCACATGGTGTTAAGGGACAGCTATTTGAAACAGAAGACCAAAGCACTCTCAAGCAGAACTAGTTACATGGTTCTTTGGCTTCTGGAAGCTGCTGTTAGAAAGATAGAAGTACACTCAGAATTCTTCAAAATAATAATAATACTAAATACTACCAATGCAAAAGTGATGGCAAAGGTAGTAGCTATTCTTCATTATTTTCTGTCTTTCATCCCAAAAGCCCCAAATGCAGCCCTAGGTAATTGTCTGACTCTAGTGAGGCTAATTACCATGTGTCTGCTTAAACTCCTTCTGTACTCCATGTTATAAAACTGCAGACCTTTAGGGCTGTTACACTATGTCCCTCTACCCACCACACAACACCTTTTTTGCTTTTAATGTCTCATCAAGAGTTCTGGAGATATCAAAAGTTTGCTTACGATTTTGTGTCCACTTCACAAATTTTATTGAAATCTTTGTTTTCTGTAAGTCCCTCTTGAGCATAGCTTTTGAATTATTGCTCATCTTGATTCATTTCTTGGCAGAACAATGTGGTAACAGCGACCATTCTCAGGTGTGTATTGGTGCTTTCACTTCATTGTGGTTGCCTTTGTTTGGTATATGCCCATGAAAGAGTTGCTTGAAAAAATTGCAAAAATCAGAAAAATCAGAATATCTTGATGGAGCATGTAACAAAAACTGTATTGGGCAAATAGTGAGGGATTACCCGGTGCCAGTGTTAGATTTTTGAGAACCGGCCTTGGGTTCTACGTGCTGCTTGCTGAAAAAATGTTTGATTCTTAGGTATCTGTGTCAGATTTGTAGACACCTAAATAACTCCATGTTTGTAACTTATCATGTTAGTCTTAACTTCCTAATTTTACCTACCTAATTTACATACCTAATTTTAATCACTATGCCTCAGGATAGCTAGTTTCACTGCTAGGTGCAAACCTTAATCACTGTCCTCCTTACCTGCAGAGAAACTTATATAGCATAGTCCAAGTGCATGAGCCAGATTGGCCAGTGTTGTATATTCTAATGGAGAACAAATGTCCATCAGGTGTGGTTTTTTATTCAGCACTGAAAATTATATAGAAAATGTCTACAGTTGTGAGACTTGAAATGTAATTGAATGAAACAAACAATGCAACCTGAAAGCTTTTGCTTTCTGGATATTTGTAAACAGAAACCTGTATATAGCTGAATTGATTTACTCTAGAATTCACAGCTTACATATTTCAAAGAGAAACCCATTTGTTTCAAACAGTTTTGAAGTTTCTTCTGTTAAATTACAGCTTTAATTGGGAATGACCAGTTTCAGTTCCTTCAAGCTGTAGTTTTGTGGAGAGTTGCCCAGAAATATTATAATTGCTATGTACTTGCAGCAGTCTGATTTTTTTATGGTCACTTCGAGTAGTGATAATATAATGAAACTAATTTAAAGAATTAAGCTTGGAACTTCCTTCTGGAACACTTGCAAGATGTTTCCTCCTTTCTTAAAATCCATCTTTCTTAAAATCCATCTTCAGATCCTTTCTTAAAATCCATCTTTTCCAAGAAGGCTTTGGCACTATAGTATAGTCTCTTTCCTTCTGTAGCACAGCTAAGTATGGGTAACATTTCAGTTACTGCATAAGTCTTCTATTCCCTGTATTTACTATCTCCATTCTGTCCCCCATCTGTACCTAGATTGTAAGCTCCTCAGGGCAGGGACCTGGCTTTTCACCCTGTGCAAAGCACCAGGAATATCTTCTTCATTCTATAATTACGATTTTTTTATAATGTTTGTCAAATTGTACTTTACAGCTTGTCCCATCTCAATTGGTTGGGGTGGGGTAACTATGTTGTCTACCCTGTCCCTTGCCACCAAAACATTTACGGGGGAAATGCAATTTCCAGAAGGTACGCAGGTTTTAGCGAGCCTTGTGGGTGCAGAGAAGAGAATTGTGTTTCCATGAATGCTGCTTTTCATGCCCTTAGATGCTGATGGTGTAGAGATCTGTATAATGTGGTCCTTTTTATTTTCATGGTTGTGATGGAACATAAAGTTGAATGTGATTTCTTAGGTATGTTGGACCCAGGCGGTTCCAGGCTTCCAAAGTCATCACTCGGTCTTTGAATTGAATCCCTATGCTCATTATTATCTGTTAAGTCAGGCTGTTTATCAATCCCATTGTGATGCAAGGCGAAGTAAAAACTTGTTGCATCATGTAAGTTGCAAGCTGAATGTTGGTGTGAATCCTTGCAGTGTCTGGGTAAGTGTTAGAGTGGTGAGTGCATTTCAGATTTTCAAATAGACTGGATTTTCCTTAAGAAAAGACCATTCCAGTTAAGTGACACAGCATTTACATCAATCAATCAATCACTAGTATTTATATACTGCTTTTCAACACAAAGTTCACAAAGCGGTTTACATGCAAATAATAACATTAAAGTTAAATGGCTCCCTGTCCCAAAAGGGCTCACAATCTAAAAGAATGGAGAACATCACCAGCAACAGCCACGAGAAAGACACTGTGCTGGGGTGAAGAGGGACAATTGCTCTCCCCCTGCTAAATATAAGAGGACACCACTTGAAAAAGTGCCTCTTGCCCAGTTAGCAGGGGTGAATTCACTTATTCAAGAATAAATCTAACTTTGTAAAAAAAATTTTGTTTCTTGAGCAGTGAAGCTTGGCACAGCATGCAATTTTAAAACTATATGGTCCTTTGAGCACTGAAGTGCTTTTTAAATTGTTTGTGCATACAACAAGTATGAGAACAGGTACTCGGATGCTTGCCATCAGTCCCTGAAGTTCGTACACCTGCTTGTTTGACACTAGCCTTGAAGTGTGTAAGTCCTCCCAAGATTTGTCCATCCCCCCCCCAAAAAAAAACACCCTTCTGAAACCTTTAGAGATCTGCTATGCACATTTATTCCTCCTGGAAACAGGTTTCTGTGATGCAGTGCAAACTGCCCCAAACTTCAGGAAAGTTTAGCAGTATCCTTTAACATATTGAGCAGCTGATGTCGGGGGCGGGGTGGGACTGGGGAAGGGAACTCCAGGGTGTTCATGCAATCCATTATACATGTCAAAAGGTCTCTTTCACACTACTGTTGATGGCATCAACTCTTTCAAGAGAGTTGTTACTTGGAACTTTGTTCTAACAACATCAAAAGAACGTTTTATTCTTAAAGACTGCTTATTTAACATCACAGGAATTACTTGACCTAACTACATGGGAGACTAAGTATGAAAGGAGAATAAATTGCAGTATCTTAATTTGTATGCCGATAATTTTGTAGATATATTTGGATACTGTAACTCTTTATGTTTTAATAGGCTGTGTAATGTCATTATTTATGTCCTTAATCTAATAAATGTACTGAAAGCTAAAACTTGATGGAACATTTTCTGATGTTGGACACACTATTTTGCTTTCCCTGTTAAATGTTCTTATTTTGTGTAATTTAAAAAATAACTAAATTGCAGCGATTCAGTAACACATTTTATTAGGTAGATGTTTTTTAAAGGATTTTTTTTTAAAATTAACTGGTAGCATAAATATAATAGTGTTATAAATAAGATGGCATTTATAAGATGACACTATATTATTGCAACATAGGTGTTTGAGCAGTCCATAACATTGTAGTTACTAATGTGTGTCATAACACACTGCTCAATGGATTATGGAGTGCTTATGGACTGCTCAACATGTTATGTTGACCATGTTATGGTCTTATGTAGATTTCTATCTAGTAGGGAGGTTGCAGAGAAATCATTACTATTTTGGCAAACATTTGTGTGTACATTTTTTTTGCATTGTGATTGTTGTTGAGAGATACAAAGATAGCATAAACTTTGTCTAGGTCTCAAAATGTGACATAACTTCTGCTTAAGATCAAAATGCATGAATCATTTTGAAAATTTGCCAGGGTGTTACAGGCAGATATTTTAACTGGGAAATTCAAGCACCTGAGATTATATACTAAAATTGGAGCCCTCTGTCCTTTTTTTGAGCATTGTGACTGGGAGTAAGTGAATTGCTCTAGTTGTGCGTGCTTAGATATGTGCATGTCACTTAGATATATGTGCATTTTAAAAAAATCTCTCCACCCATAATCTGCAAAATACTACATGTATCGCCTTAAGAGTGAATAACTAGGCATGTGTAGGTTCTCAGAGTATGCATTTGAAGCAAACCTGGAAAAGGCCAATATGAGAGGAGTTTTGTGGGTTTTTTTGAAAGGGAATTTAGTTGACAGATTATCTGTGGGGTGGAGCCTCAAAGTCCTTAGGCATGATCATGAACCACATCTACTCAGGGCAATGTGAGAACAAAGTGAGGCCACAAGTTTGGTCCTGGTCTGGTCAAGTGAGAAAACTTGAAGGAGATAGTGGCCCTTGGGCCCCTTTGGCTAAATAAATGGATGACTGCCCCTCCTCAGTAGCTGGTTATTTTTAGACAGAGGTGGGTTGCTCCCACACTGGGTGTCAGCAGGCAACTGCAACCTCCTCTTATGACTAGATATGTTTCTTCAGCCCCCTTCCCGCCCCCCCCACAATCCTCACTGTGATGTTCTGGACTTGGGTTTGTTGGCAAGATAATCTACCCATGTAGATGATCTAATTTTCTTCCTAACAAAATTATTCATACAAATTCCTTAAAAGAAGTAAAGGGATAGGAATAGGTTCGCTCTGAATTGTCAGAGCTTGCAGTTGTTTCCTCCATGTGTCATCACAGCGTAGCACATTGCCGTCGCTGCTATGCCTGGCATTTTGTGTACGGTAACTGTGGGCCTTTGTTTACTGCAGAATACGCAGCGTACATCCCAGGGCTGCAGGCCCCTGAATTTGGGCTCCCTACAGACACTGTAGTTCTGCTAGCACAAGTTCCTCATACTAGATGCGGCTCATTCCTCCCTGGCTGCTCGTGATATCCCTGGAATCCTGCCCACCCATGCTCTCTTGGAGGCGGAGGGTCATTTTCTGATGCTCCACTGGAACGTGTGGCAGTGCCCCAGTCAGTTTCGCTCAGCGTTGCTGACTCTGGCAACCCTCTTCAGGGCCACAGGCACCTGCTGCTCCGAGGAAATGCCGGGTTGGGATTGGAGACCTGTGCACGCAAAGCATATACTGCGCCCCCAGCTACGATCTGCGCCAGATCCGTGCTTCCCTCTCTCGCGCATACCCACCATGTGCCGGGCAGGGGACTCGGCCTGCGAAAGGGTCGCGGTTGCTGTGCCCAGCACTTCGGCGTGTGCCGGTGTGCGCATGTGCGGGCCGTGACGAGGTGCCTTTAATTCCGCGAAGTGCCCCAAGCCGGAGAGTCGAGCTCACACGCGACCTCGATGTCCCCGCTCAGGCCGGCCCCGCTCGCCGCGCCTGCTCCTGCCTTCTTTTGCATCCTAATCCTGCCCCGCGGGAAAGAGGTAGTCATTCAATTCGGCCCGCTGCGGCCGGGAGACGGCGTGATCGGAGAGCGGGGCGGCCGGGGCCCTCCTTGGCAGCGTGGCAAGCTGAGGGCAGGGCAGGCCCTGCTCTGCCGTGGCTGCGCTCAGCACTCGGCTTTGATGGGTGTTCGCGTTCGCGGCCGCAAGCGGAGTCCGGCTGGTCATGTGAAGCTGGTACGCCCGGCCGGCAGCCAGCCAGCCAGCCTCTCCCCCTCCCTCGGCCGAGGCGGGCCGCCGCCTCCTTTCCCCTCCCTCGCGCCGCTCCTTGCAGCCTGCTGTTAGGAGGAGCTGGAGTCGTGCAAGCAGAGCAGGCTTCCTTCGGCAGCCAATGGCTTGGCCACACGAGGCGCCGGGCTGAACTCGCGAGTCCCTCTTGCCGCCTCCTGGAATTAATGGGGCGCCCTCTTCCCTGGGGCCCCTTTGTCGCCAGATCGGCCTCGGGACTGCGCCGTGGACCTGCAGCTCGGGCAGGAGGAGATAAGAAGCCGGCGCGCTGGCTCGCGTGGGTGGGTGGGGGCGGGGGCCGTCCGCGAGTCCATTTTAAGGCAGCTGGCTAATCAGCGTGGATCGAACTGGAGCCTGACCAGATCGGCAGCTTCGCATAGTTTTGTTTCTCCGTCTTCGGGGCTTTTACTTTGGATTACTTTGGAAACTTGACTGGAAGGAAACGGAAGGGGGGAGATTTGGTGTTTACGCCCTTGCCTTGTTCAGTGAACTGCGTGCCTTGCGTGGATTTGTGCCCCCTTCTGGGTATCGTGTTAGCGCTGGCGGTCTCCAAGCCCAGAGTTTCCAGGAGGGGCCTCTGTTGTGGATTGTTTTTGTTTCTATGGAGAAGCGCAATGAACTGTTTTACTCCTCATGACGGGGAAATCCGCCTTCAGTTTCTTATACGCATGGAAAGGAGTCCTTGATACGTGCCTGCCAGGAAATAAAACCAGCAAAAGAAAAGGTAGCAATTCTAAAGCTGACAGATTTGGAAGGGCCTACTGCTTATAGCAAGAATATCCATTCCCGGGTTTAGAAACATCTTTTTGTGTGTTAGTAGGCAGGTATGCTAGCTGGCTCGGCAATTTTTGGTACAAATGACAGAGCTGTATTTTGTTTCCAGGTACAAGCCAAAGAACGTAATGTGAAATGGAATTTTTTTTCCTGCACTCGAGTTTTTATTTTTCTTCAGGTTCCCTCCACATGAGATACAAACGGGGGGGGGGTGCCCCCCCCGCGATTCTGCTAAATTCTCCTTAGCTAATACACACGCTGTTTGCAGTCTTCGCATCTGCACACAAATTTGCACCACTGTGAAATCGAGTATGCTTGGTGCTATAGTGTCAGTGGCAACTGATTTAGAAGCATAGATCCAAACCCATCTTTCTTCCTGAAACCCTACCAATTATTGATTCAGTTAAAATGCATTTGTTAGTATGTCCAAAACTAATTCTTTGGAGAAAATATAAATGAGGGTTTATTTGGCTATACCAAACGCAGCATGATATAGTACATTAAACCATTTTCTGTTCAGCGCAAGCAGTCATCCTACAAATACTTTTGCACAGTGGAATTTTGCTATATGTGGGTGGGAAGGAACAAAATAGTTGTGCTTCTCACGTGATTTCTGACTCAGTCTGATTCTTGCACAGCAATATCAGGACGTGATGTGAAGTCGTGGAGCAGTTAGAATACAAATGTAGTATAGTTGGAATTTGACTTTTGAGATTTGTGTTTTGCTTCTCCACACTCCGTAGCTTTTGTTTTGAGAGTGACTCACTGGCTGCCCAAGATTCTTCTGCATAGATCAGCTTTCTACCTCCAGCACCCAAAATAGCTAGCTCTTGCGTACAAGTCTAACCGTACCAATCCATTTTGCACTTGGAGAATTGTGTAAAGGTTTTGGTGGTCGAAAATGGCTATGGTTGTAGTTTTTTTTAAAAAAATAATGTAACATATTAAATATCATCTAAAAGTAGGGATGAAGGAAGTAAACTGGAATCTGTTACACATGTATTTGTTAAATCAGGTGGTGACATTAGACAAGCTTTGCTCTGCTTGTTTGGAACCGCAAGATAACGTCAGAGTCCAAAGTAGTACCCTTGACAGAGTCAGCATTATTTGGTTCCAAGCTTGTGCTGGAGGCCATCATAAGTGAGAATAATTATTACTTTTTATTAAAATAGTTACGTGCTTTAAAAAACACTATTTTCCTTCAAGAGTGTTGATAGCTAAGCAGAAACTATGACATGGAGACCCCAAAAAGGGGGGAAGTACAGCTACCTTATTTACCTGGTTGCACTCCTATGGTAACTTCAGGACTGTTTCAGTAGTCTCTGCAGCTGCATTTTAGTTAACATTTAATTCTGATTTTTGCCCTGTTCGTTCTCATCAAGAAAATTTAGCAACTACTCTGCAAGTCATTGTAATGGATAAAAGAATGTGGAGATGTAAGCATTGGGGGGGGGGAACAGTGTGTGTGTTCTGAAGTTACTCTATTCCTTTAATGTTCATCTTATTAATAAAATCGATTTAACAAAAAATTATAGTAAAGGGTTAATGCTACTGTGGCAGGGCTAACTCTGGCTGTCAACTAATAATAAAAGTGCTAGTGTAAACACAATATCTTTTTCTCACTGTGGCTTAGTTAATTCTGTTGAATCAAATACTATTTTGTTTTAAACTGAGCTTTCAGATCTTAATGGATGATGGTTCAGACACAGGTGTTCAAAGCAGCAGTGAAAAAGATGGATAAGTTTTCATCTGATAACCTAATGGTCAGGACTTATCAGGTGCCTAGAGAACAAAGAAAATACTTGGGCAGACTATATTGATTGAATTGCAGTTCACTTGGCCCTGTTCAGAGAGAAAGACTTGAGACTCAGCTATCAAGCTTTTTTATTATTATTATTATTTTTAACAAACCTTTGTAATATTTGAGTTCCTTTTGGGGTTTACAGTTCTTGTAATACTCCTATATTAGTCAAACTGGAGATTATATTTGCAAAGCACACTTAGTTAAAATGAGATGTGTTGTAGTTCAGTGGTAGAGCACTTGAAGGTCCCATGTAGAGGGTCCCAAATTCCTTGGCATCTCCAGGTAGGACTGACAGAGACCCCTGTCTGAACACTGTCCATTGCCGTCAACAGTACAGAACTACACGTGACTAGTGGTTTTATTTAGGGTAAAGTAACTTCCTAGACTGGTAGGTCAATTCAGTTCTGTGTATGACATTCCAAAGGACTAACCAGCTGTCAGGCTTGGATCCAATATAGGGTCTGTTCTCATAGGACATCTGATGCTCATGATTGTTTTAGATGATGTAGAGATTAAAGCTGTATTGGAACAGGTTGCCCACTGGTCTGGGGTTAGTCTTATTAGCAGAGTCCTGAATACAGTGTATTCAAATTCATATTAAAATGTTGTGAGAATTGGCCCAAAACCTAGGGCTGCAATCCTGCACATGCTTACCTGGGAGTTAGTCCCACTGCACACAATCCTTGTGTAGGATTGCACAGTAGATGGTTTCTCATGTCTACCAAAGATTACAACTCCAAAACTGAATGTTCTGATAGGATCAAGATAGTTGGGATAACTTGCTATTTGTGGGTGGATGTATTGCACTTCCAGATTAATATGATAAAGAGATGTGGAAATATGATATTACAAAATTATTGTTTGGAATTGAGAAGCTATTGTGAGCTTGCTGGTGTGGGCATGGCGTATAGTGTTCGGGCATGTGTGCTTGTAGTGATGGTTGCTTTACATCATTATTTTTATTATAATAATGCACCCAAATAAACACATTGTTTTCCCAACATTGGATTGTATACAGAGATCTTTCGTAGGGCTGTTGCTTGAAAAGATTTCTTATGGTTCATCTGTTGATCAATATAAAAATATAGATGGGTTCTGAAGGGGTGAGTGGCTGTGCTTTTTAGATGCATTCACAGGTCCTGCCTGAATGAGGGGAAGGAATGTTTCTTCTAAGATGATGCCTCTCACCTATGTTGTTGGAAGTGCTTGCAAAAATCAACTTAGCGTGCAATCCTAGCCTGAAATTAGGCCGGCACTGGTCCTTTGTGGTGACCGAGGAGTGTTGCAAATGCACTATAAAGCATGTTTGTGCCACTCTCGGAGTCAGGGAGGATGGCACCCAGACATGTGCCATCCTCCCTGACTCTGAGAGTGGTCCAAACATGCTTTGCGGAGCATTCACAACACTCGTGGACTAGCATAAGGGACTTGTGCCGGCCTAGCTCCAGGTTAGGATTTCGCCCTTAAAAATGTACTACTTGTTTAATTGGGAATACGTTTATAATGCAAATGATGCTTAATCCAGCTAAGTCATTTAAATATTACACCTCTAGTTTTCTTGTGTTGCTTAAAATGGCATTGTAAGCTTTTTAGCCTGTATTATACATCATCTAGCAGATCGTTGAGGCTGCCTGCATTCTCTTAGGTAGCTAATGCCACTAAAAATGTAGCCATATGGCTAGGGAGATGTTGCTAAAATATTTTGACTAATATGAGAAACCTCCTGTAAGTAAAGCTGTTACATTGCTTATAATGTGAAAAAACAAACAAACTATTGAGACTTTGCTTTCTATAAACCCTTGGAAAATAGTTTTATTGATAACATACTTCAGGAGTTTGTGTCATTCTTTTTCCTTGTGACATTGTTTGCTTGCCTTCATAAGTGCCCATTGCTAAAGCAATAGTGATCTTTGGCTGCAAATGTTGTAGCAAAATGGCTAATTGCTGCCTAGGGGTGTGTTGAACAAGTGGATTGAATCTGTGGAGGAGCAGGTTTCTTCAGACATCAGAAAACTGATGTATCGAAGCTCTGTGTTTTAACAAGCTGGTAATTGGACCAATTTTGCAGTGTTGGGAAGCACATCTTCATCTTTTCTCAGCAAGCTCTTTCTTGATTGCGTCCACAGGTGCTTGCTTAAGCTTTTCTATTGGATAAAAATGTGCATTAAAATAGGCCACACTTCGGTACTGCAGTCACCTGTAGCTTTTGCTTCCTGTTGTTCTGTCAAGAGGACGATGGCTGCAGTTCTGGTTTTCTTGTTACCACACCCTAAATAGTGCGATCACATGTCTGATGGAATCAACATACCACAAAAGTTATCTAAGGGAGTTCCAGAAGCAGTGTTATCTTTTTCTTCAGTGAGATAATGTTATCTTTTTCTTCAGTGAGTAGGTCTTCATGCAGAAAGTCTATCTGAATTTCTGTGCTACTTACACCTAACTTCATATGGCTAGTTGCCAGATATTTTTTTTTAAATTCCTTTTTTATCCTTCATAGATACTTTGGTTGCAGTTCAGGCTCCCCTGAACACAATTAAATTACATTGCTGTGTAGTTGTATTTAACACAGGCCATGTCATGTTTTCTTTCCAATTAAAAAATATTGTTAAATATAACGATATTTCATATTTATTGGCTCACTGGTAGTAGATTTAGGGCAAGCAGAAAAATGTATTGGCTAGAGAAGCCAGGAGGCAGTTCCTAGCTATCATGCGTCGCTTTCCAACCTCATGGTTCTTGTGGGCTCCATTACTTGGGAGCCTCATTGGCAGTGTAAATGGGACTGCTTCTGAGTAGAGAACTACAAAGGATTGAGTTGTACTAGTAAACCTCCCAGCTCGGCTGCTGCGCTTGACCCTGCTCTCACTTGCCACCTCCCCCTTTCTCATGCTGTTTGGCCTGCCCCTCCCGTCTTGCAGAGTCCCTTTTGGTCCAAGCCCTGGCGTCCTTGCTTCGCGAAAGCCCCTGACTCATGTCAAAATGACTCGAGTCATGAATGGTGGGTAAGCCTCCACAGGCATGCACTAGGACTTATGCCCCACGTCTGGGGGCGGGGGGCTCGACTCAAGTTTTGCCACTGGCACTGTGGCAAAATCCTCATCCCTGGCCCATAGTATCAATTAAAAGCCTTCCCAGATAAAAAGGTCTTGAGGCCCTGCCGGAAGGTGTCCTGTAGCAACGGGGCTGTTATTTGAATCACTCCAAACCATTTGCTGCTGCTTAATTCTCCGCAAATGTGGAGACAGTGGCTTTACATGGTTTGAAAGAGAGCTCTGTTGGTGGCTATTGACTCTGTGTGGAACTTCCGTGTTGAGAGGTTGTATGCCCCTGGCCAGCAGTTGCCAGCAGTAGTAAGGGAGGGTATTGCCCTCGTGGCTTTCATATGGGCTGCTTGGATCCAGGGGCTCACGCTGGTTCTTGTCATGGTGAGTGTTCATCATCCTATAGTAAAGAATGATGAGGACACCCAGGCGACCTGCTTAGCTTGGAGGCAGGAAAGATAATCCCTTTAGTTGCTCTGAGCTTCATCTTCAGCCTTTTGTGTACTTACCTGGAAGCAAGCCCCACTGAACATAATAGGTCTTACTTATGTGTACACGTGCATATGGAGTTTTGTTGAAGGGGCAGTTTAATGGAGGCCAAGGCCCGCCAGGATTTGTATGGTCATGCCCAGAGGCATCTCTTTGACTGTTGTGACAGAAGATGTTGGACTAGGTGGACCTCATCCATGAAGGCTACTCTGTATTCAATCATCTATCTTACCCTTGCTGAAAGACAGGCTGAAGTCTTTTAAATTAATTTGCAAGACGCTGTTGCAATTAAAATCATTTAATTTCCTCTTTGTATTCATTTTCTGTTCTTTGTGTTTCCCCCCCAGAAATGAGCCGACAGACTGCTACAGCACTTCCGACAGGTACCTCCAAGTGTACGCCATCCCAGCGGGTGCCTGCGTTGACTGGCACCACCGCTTCCAACAATGACTTGGCTAGTCTCTTTGAGTGTCCTGTATGCTTCGACTATGTACTGCCACCTATTCTGCAGTGCCAAAGCGGCCACCTCGTTTGTAGCAACTGTCGTCCCAAGCTCACATGTTGTCCGACCTGCCGAGGCCCATTGGGCTCTATTCGTAACTTGGCTATGGAAAAAGTTGCCAACTCTGTACTGTTTCCTTGCAAATACGCCTCCTCGGGCTGTGAGATAACTTTGCCCCACACCGAAAAAGCAGACCACGAAGAGCTCTGTGAATTTAGGCCTTATTCATGTCCCTGCCCTGGTGCTTCTTGTAAGTGGCAGGGCTCACTGGATGCTGTCATGCCCCATCTCATGCACCAGCATAAGTCAATAACGACACTACAGGGAGAAGATATAGTTTTCCTTGCAACAGACATTAATCTTCCTGGTGCAGTGGACTGGGTGATGATGCAGTCGTGTTTTGGCTTTCATTTTATGTTAGTATTGGAGAAACAGGAGAAGTACGATGGTCACCAGCAGTTCTTTGCAATCGTACAGCTGATAGGAACGCGGAAGCAGGCTGAAAATTTTGCTTACCGCCTTGAGTTGAACGGTCACAGGCGGCGATTGACTTGGGAAGCAACGCCTCGATCGATCCATGAGGGAATTGCAACTGCCATTATGAACAGTGACTGTCTAGTCTTCGACACCAGCATTGCACAGCTTTTTGCAGAGAATGGTAATTTAGGCATCAATGTGACAATTTCAATGTGTTGAAAGCGCAATCCCAACGTTTTCAGGCCAGTGAAACCCTCCATTGCATTCAGTTTCATAGAAACCATCTTTTGACTGCCGGGCGTGAACAATTTGGTAGGAAGAGACTAGCGCATATGAAGGTAAATGAATGGGAAGGCTGTTAAAGTACAGGAAACAGTTGCATGTAATAACACTAATATATTTAAAATAAGTCAGCAGTAAACCACTGAGAAAAATATATATATATGTGTGTGTATATATATATATTATATATATATATACCCAAAATGGGCATCTTTTTGTATTGAGAATTGATTCTACAAAGTGTTGTAAAATAATTCTAAACTTGTTTGTAGATTGATTGTACATTTGACAAAGATACCGTTTTGTGTTTCATTTATGTTCTTTTCCTTTGACTGACAAGCCATGCAGGGCGGCCTGGTGTCTAGCCGCTACTCCCCCCTTCTCCTTGCACTTCTTCCTCCCTTTGTAAGTCACTACATAGTATTGCTGCTGTTCCTGTGTAAATTTTCCGTGTATTTGCTAATTTTTATTAACTTCTAGTTTTTCATTAAATAAATGACTTTCTTTTCTGTAATTCAGGTTTTTTCTTTATTTTGTATCTTTTGAAATTTAATTACAGGTGCCCTCGTCTGATAACATAATTGCTTATGGTAAAGTGTATATTTCTGTACGTTTTGTTAAAAAAATTTTTTTTGGGAGGGGTTGCAATCTTGCGATTGATACAGATAAGCCCCATGGATCAATCTGGAATTTAAGCTTGAGTCACTGTGGGATTGCAGCTCTCCATCTCTTTCCAGTAATCCATTCAAGGATACTGTTTGTTCATTCAACTATTTTGTAAGTGTATTGGTCTCTAAAGGAGTCACTATTGGACAAATTCCTATGAAGGCATTTCTTAAATTGTAGATGCCATTGCACTTGAGATCAGACATTAACTTCTGCAGATTTTTTTTTTTTTTTGAGAATGTTCTAATTTAAATAAGTGGAAGTTCAGGCACATTTTCAAAGGAATTTAGAGGCATTTAGACATTTGAAGTCATTCTTGTATTTATTGGTGATGCTGTACAAGAAGGCGTTGTCTATACAGCATTTGTGTCTATAAATACAGGCCATTTGTTTAAAAGAAGCAATTGAAAAAAGCTGTTTTGGGTCTTTTTTAAATTCTGTCATTAAAAGAATTCCTGGCAAACTGCATCCGCTTAGTGATTTTTCTTTTTGCCTTTATGGAATAGAATATTCTGAATTCCTTGTCCTTCAATCCAAGGATGGTGCCTGTTTGTGCCCTAAAAGAAAGCTGACAGAGTCAAGGCCTGTAGAGGTTCTCTTTGTTGCTGCAGGCCATTGTCTGAATGTTTGCCTGATCAATTTTTTCCTGGGGCTGTAATAGTTGGTATTTCTGGGATTCAACATGCAGGGCCTGGGCTGCATCTGTTTCTTAGAAATTAAGCCCATGTGCTTTCCCATCTTGGTTTTGTTTGTGAAAGCCATGCCAGGTTTCTGTGGATTTTTGCACATATTTTGCAGTACTACTCTTGGATTTTTAAAATATTATTTGCGGGGGGCGGGGCAGGCGGGCAGGTGATAGCTTATAAAGAATTGTTTCTCCATCAACGTGCTCATGTAGTGCTATAAGGTGGGGTGCATGGAAATGACCTTTTTGAAGGCCAAAGGGGTGCTATATATGAGGTTGGGGCAACCAAGGTCTCCTGCCTTCAGTCTAGCAGGAATGGGCAGGCATATTTCAGTACACCTGGTACGAAAAGGGAGGAGATTGTTGCATGGAGGTCACTTTTACATGTCTGCAGTATGTTGGCTCATACCCATTTTTAAGATGATTGTTAAGCTGCATAAATATTTTGTCACATTATTGTGTTCCGTAGATCATAATGTCCTTAAAGTAGGCATTGACTAACCAGTTTTGTCTTCAAAGTAGGAAAGGAACAAACAGTTACAAATGGTAAATTTGGAAAGATGTTTGCTTAACAAGGCGGTCATGGGCACATGGCGATGAAATGTGTGTGGCTGCATTCTTATTCAAGCCACTTCCAAATGGTTGCCAAATGACTTTTGGCTAATTAAACTCTGAGGCATAATTTTGAACATACCCCACTTGGCAGTCTTGTTGAGGCTCAGTAACTGGGGCCAGCCCGACTTCACAAGCAACTCAAGGGTTGCTGTGAATACCAATATGTTTAGGGATGCCAGTGAAGTAACATGCAGTCTGAGAAAGGGTCCGTTGCTAGCTTTTCACTGTAGCAATATTTCATCTTATAGGAAGTACTGATCATTAACTGAAAAAAGTCCCATCTTGCCCAACTGAGAAGCAAATACATAGCTAAGGTGCTCAGATCTTTGTGTTTGAGAAAAATCAAGATCTGTGAGAGAATGGGTAAGGTAACAAATCCCAGAGTTTTCTCAGCCTGCCTTAAAACAAATAAAAAGTGAGCAGAAAAACCCAGATGCTTCATTGTCCAGCGTGTCTCCAACACTCTTTGTTCATGCATTTCCAGCCTGGCCTTTGATGTGCAAGTTATTCCGGTTTGGATCTCTTGACTTGTTGCACAGACTTGCTGGGCTGAATGGAGTATGGAAGCAAAACATTAGCATATGGGGGTGAGGCTTATAGCAGCCTAGCTTGGAATGTAATGAGAGGGTGAGATACTGGCTAATCCAGAGCAGCAATTCCACTTAATTTCAATCTGAGAATTGAAGGGGGGGGGCACAAGAAAATTAATTTAGGTATGAGGGTTGGGGACAGGCCCACAGGATCTGTCCTTGGATGCCCTCAACATATGTATGCAATAATGACAGGAAAAGTGTTCCTTCTCTCTTCCTTTTCCAGTGCACTGCTGGCCAGACGGACTCCCTGATAAAATTCAATTGTGTTTTAAAAAGGAAGTGGCTGCTCAAGTGCTTGCCTTGTTTCAGCCCTCCAAAGCAGCTGCCTAGGCAGGCCTTGGAACAAAGTGGAAACATGGCTGTAGTTGAGGCTTTTGCTGTTAACATCTCCATTAGCCAGTGAGAGAGGGGAAGAAGAACGTGCATTTGGATGTTCCCGTGGGGTACAACTTCCCTGACCAGACTTCTTGTCCTCCCCATTTGCACTTTAGCAAGGAACGTTTTTTTTCCCCCTTTTTGTGGCAATACAGTCTTCTGGCACTGGAAATAATTTTCCCAAAGCTTACCTTTTTGTTGCATAGTCCCTTTCTTGGTTCTATATGCTACAAAATTATCAGGCATGCTGTTTAAGAGCAGACATTCACCCAAGTACAACAGAGAAGCTAAACTCTGAAGAACTAAGAACTGCTGGTATGTTGACTCTTACCTTGCTTATGCAGCAATGGAGTGGAGAGAATGGTAGTCACACAGTTGTCCTCCCACTGCTTGCTATGAATCTTGACCCCTGGTTGTGGTGTGAGCTTGTTGAGCCTCTACAGTTCTCCCTGTTATGTTTCTCGCCTACCCCGATTGCTAGCATAAATGATTTGGTATGGTATGTGTTGGTATGGAACTTCAGAAAGTGTGGCTTCTCATTTCAATAGTGGAGTGCTGGCAGGATTTTCTTGTCCAGCATTCCCAGACAGGCTAAAACAACGCCACAAAAGCTTGCATTCCTTAGCAGTGGAGGTAGGAGGACACTAATTCGCACAAAATGTGGGTGGAAGATGATCATCTCTTCAATTGAAGCAGGAAAGAGACAAATCTAACAGGGTTTGAGAACAATAAAACTAAACTGAATAAAGTGGGGAGAGAGCAAAACACCACCACAACATTCTGTTCTGAAGTGTAATAGTTGTTGGTGTGCCTGGAAAAAAGACTATGCAGAGGAGAGGAATACTGTTTTTCCCTAGATGGTGAAGATATTTCATTTTGGCTGCTCCCATTCGTCTGTGGAGTTTCATGATGTTGCGATAGTTATCCTGGGTAAGTATTTGAATAGCTTAAGTCTACAGCCCAATTCTATGTATGTTAATGTAAAAGTAGGGCCCCTGAATTCAATGGACTTGCTTTTAGACAAGTGTGTGCTCAGATGCCTATGTAACATGAGGGCTGCCACTCCCAACTCCCATGTTCAGCCTTCAGTGCAGGAATAAGGCAGCAGCACCTTACCAGGCATTTATGTCCTGGGAATCTCACTGCAGTAGGAGGAATGCAGGACGTTCCATGATTGGGGTGTATCATTTGGTTAGTCTTTATGAAATGAAAAGCCAAATGTTGTTAGCCAAATGAAATATGACTGGTATTTAAAGACCTTTGTAACTGGCAAATATGGCATCTCTTGTGGAAATGAATGGGTTTGTTCTAAAAATACCACAGGATAAAACTCCTGTAGTTCCATAGGAGGTTTCATGTGCTCCTGTATGTGTCACTCGCATATATGCTGAGCAGCTGGTACTTTGCTAACAAGTCTGTGTTCAGGCATGCCTCTGTAAGCCAGCTGGCATCTTGAGGTACTGGAAGCTGTTCAGAGAATGTTCTTTTTTTCATTGCATTCATGACCTCCGTCTCTGCTTTTGCTTAGTTCCCTCAGTGAAAAGTAATGCATCCTGCCAATGTTATTTGAGAAGCCTCCCACCCACAGTTAAAAGAAACTTGCCTTCCATGTGCCATCAGTACCTTGTTGTATGGCTGTCAAATTTCAGATTTGAACCCTAAATAGCACTGTTGTAACAAATTAGGCAGACCACTTTGTAAATTACTGCTGCTGTATCATAAGTAGATTACAACACTTAATTTAGAAATTAAAGTAGTTACAGGCCTACCCCAGTGGTTCCTAAACTGTGGGTTGGGACCCAGCCGGGGATCATAAGCCAATTTCAGGTGGGTCCTGAAGCACCCATATTAAAAATGTAGGAAGATGGGATGCTGGAAAGGGGGAAGGTTGTGTTATTGTTTTGCTTGTATCAAGGTTGTAAATAGGCTTTTTTCTTTCTGATTCATTTTGCTATTGGAAAATGACTGAGGAATAACCCAACTTAGTGCTGCATTCTCAGGAAAGCAGCAGGCTCTGGCATCTCAATGACATCAATTCCAGTGGGTCCCAGACAGATTGTCCTTCTAAAAAGTGGGTCCCAGTGCTAAAAGGTTTGAGAACCACTGGCCTAACCATGCAAGGAGACCACTACAGTAAGTGCACAAAATTATTGAAGTAGTGTTTTTCCACTGAGTAAACCAGTGATTTTCAGATTCTGCATACGTGATCGTAGTCTCCCTAGCAGCCACATCTTGATATGAAATCAAGCAATGTTCGCTCATAGCATAAGTTGCAAGGGTAAAGCCAACATAAGTTTGACCCAATTTTGTAAATTAGAGGTGTGTTCTCAGGGGCTGGGGTGGGGAGAAGCAAGATCATCCCCACATTAATTATTTGCAGAACCCACACTAAATCATTTGCACAAATTCTTCAGCTTTTTTTAAAAAAAAATGAACTATGATATAGCTTAGCATGAATGACAATTTAATTACAACTTTGAAAAGCAGACAAAGGTAAATCTCAATCTTTCTTAGCAAGCTTGGGGTGAGTAGGTGGGGGAGAATCAGACTCTATTAATTTCAGAGTCATCATGAAGGTTCAGGTGATTAGATGTTGCACAGAAGCTAAATAGTGAGTATACGTAACAGAATTAGAGCAGCATTCTCCAAACCATGGACTGCTGCTCCATGGAAAAACCTAGTGCAAAAAGAGTACCGTTCTGTCAAACAGCCTGTTACCTTAATCCCCATCTCCCCCAAAGTTTTGGGCGCTAACGTACTTGAGCAGAAGCGACTGAAACTTGGAGGCGATCAGGGACGAAGATAGCAGGAACACACACACACTGCAGAATGGTAAGCTCCATTCACTTAGGGAAGGGTTTTTTCACAGCTGCTGGATCTGGCCTGTGGTGCAGGATTTGGCACCCACTGCCACAGAGGAATAAAGATCATTAAGAGCTTAATATTGAATTCTCATTGTGGACTACTCTCCATTAATAACTATAAACGCAACGTCCTGGTGAAAAATAAGCCTCTTTCTGATAAGAACCAGGTGGCTACTCACAGTGTTCCACCACTACCCTTTTTATGCTGTCACTTTATCACCTGCCAGCTGACCAGCCAGCTTTGTACTTTGTTCCTTGAGCAAGCCCCATCAATCTGCTTAGAGTTTACTATCAAAGTGATCAAGCCTGGCCTTTGCAGAAAATCCCCCATCAAAAGCTGCATTAAGAACTTCATCCAGGCAGCTTGTCATGACAAAATTCAGATCCTGCCGCACATTCGCTGCAATCTCCTCAAGGTCTTTTTCATTTCTTTGAGGAATGATAATTCTCTTCAGGCCGGCTCGGTGCGCTGCTAGGACTTTGTCCTTAATTCCTCCCACCTGTTAAATACACAAAATGAAAGATGTTTCAACTTTCAGTTGAGAGAATTATGACATTTGGCTGTTACAGCTCTTCCTTGTTTCCCCAGCTTTACTTCACTGGCACTGTGAAACACTGCAAAGGATTCAGAAACCCGATCCCAATCGACTCACCTGTCTAGTCACTGGCAGCCCCATCCTAGAAGGGGGAGGCCTGCCCCATATCCAGTGCAGGGCTGTGGCTGGCTGCAGTGCAATTTGTGTAAGGGAATTTACTCCCCTTACCCATGTTGCACCGCAGCCTCCTCAATAGGCTACTCTGATCTGCACCAGTGAAATTGCTAGTGTAGAGCCGAGTGGCATGTGTACTGGACTGAGTATGGGAGTTAGGATTTGGCTACGTGCCAGACACTTGTTTTTAGTCCTAACTGTGTCGATATCCTGCCTTAACTTCTGTGATGGCATTGTAAATGGGCTGCTCAGACTGTCCCCCATTGCTGCATTGGCTACCTTCAGGCCCTGGTCTGGAGCCGCAAACTAGCAGAGGGATGAGTACACAGAACTTGGGGCAGCGGGTATCATGTTCCATGCCCTCTTTAATTTGGCTCCTGTATGTGACAAGACGGTTCTTGGTCTAGTTTCAGTTCTCCTGCAGGTCCTGTCTTTTCAGGCTCAGTCCAAAGAAACTCTCTTTCCAACAACTAGGCCCGTTTCAGCTGGCCAAAACATGTCAAAAGAACATCTTCGCCTCTTGCCTTGAGATGAGCCAGTTCCTGCTCCAGTAAAAACGTTGCTCTTTGCAGCCCCAGCAGTGGGTCACACAACACGGCATGCCATGGCTGATGTCACCCCGCACTATCCACATTCCAGACAGCACTGCAAATCACAACACACTTGCTGGCTGAAGGGAGAATCACCTTTTTTGGGTAGCACCATATATAGTGGTCAGAGTGTTGCAATGGCTCCAGATTCCTCTGTAAGCAGCACTCCCTTCAGGGTGTCTGGATCCAGCACCGCAGATGAGCCACTATTGCTCCATTGGTTTTGTGCTATCCATTGGGTTTGCTAGAAAGGCACTCTAGTAAGAGTAAACTAATACCTGACACTCCCCCTTATGAACAACCAACCACAGAACTTAAATTGGTTCCTTCTTTAGAGTTGGCATGCTGCAGTGACAGCTGCCTTGGATATGTCCTTCCAAGACCATAAAGCCGTTTGGGTGAGGAACAGTGGTCTCATGCTGAGAGAAGCTGCAAGCAGTCAATTGAAGCTGACACACAACCACTATGCCTGTGCAACTTGTGACCTGCCAAGCCAAACACAGCCCACCCTGTCTTACTTTGAACTGCAAAAGTGGCAGGGTGCACCAGAGGTCTGGCAACTAGTTGTGCAGGCCCAAGGCTTAGGATGTGCTGAATGCTATAGGGTATAAAGCATGAAGTGCAACAATATGGGAAAAAAGAGGGAGGCAGTTATATTACCAAGTATGAGTTTCTCTCCATTCTGTCCCACATCAAGTGTTTAGTTGGCCACATGCAACTCATACAAACATACCTGTATTCTCACTGTACATTCAAGCCTCATTCCATACACCAGGGGTGGCCAAACTTGCTTAATGTATGAGCTGCATAGAATAAACTTCAGCTGTTTGAGAGCTGCAATATTTAAGATGCATTTAAATTCTTAATTACTCACCATGTACATTATGGACTCTCAATTTATAGCAGGTAAATTATAAAGCTTATTTATCTTTTGCATTAACTGTGATGCAAAAAGGAGCTCAGTCAACATATTCCTATGAGTTGCATGTGCCATACACTATGCTTGATCACTTGGAGAACTGCAGCACAACACAGTTGTATTGTGGAATGAGAGAAAATACTCAATGAAAGACACTTAGACATTTATAATTAACACTTTCCAGGTTTCAACAGTGACGCTTCAAGAACTGGGATATATCACATACTATCATCAAAGTGGAAATGAGAAGTAAAAATGGACTAATCTCATTCTCAGGGGGCTATTAAAGGGGGAATACAAGTAATGGTGCTGCCAGAGTTTCAAATTAGGCAGCGTGTGATACTATTAACCCTGCCAAATGGGGAAAAATTACTGTTATCAGCTCTCGTAGAGATGCCACTCAATGGCAGATGACTACCGTTAATGCAAAGCAGGGTTTTGGTTTAACATGCACATACCCCACACCAGGTCTGTGTTAACCGACAGTTTTGCAGAACTCTGCTATAATGGAAGACTGCAGAAGGCTGCTGAGGGAATTAAAATGTAACAAGTCTGGATGTGCGGCTTACAAAAAAAGATGGAACTGATGCAGGACTTCAAGGCGGGCAATGGAGTGGGGGGAGAAAGAAAGCAAGCAAGCTCAACAATATTCTCTGCAAACAATACTTACTGGCAGAACAAGGCCTCTTAGTGTAATTTCGCCAGTCATGGCTACATCTGAACGCACAAGCCGCCCACTGAAAAGTGAGGCAAGGCATGTTACTATGGTAACTCCAGCAGATGGTCCATCTTTTGTGACAGCTCCAGCTGGGAAGTGCAGATGGATGTCTGTGTTGTCAAGGAGATCAAAACTTCCAGAAGCTTAAAGAAAAAAAGAAAGGTTTCAGAGTAGAGAATTCAAACCTCTGGTGCTTCTGGTCTTTGTTGTTGTTCTTAAAAAGAGGAAAGAAAATCACCACCACACACCATGCAACTGGAGGGTTTGGAATTCTTAACTCTTATTCCATTTGGCAACAATGAATTCAAAAACAGATTTGTGCCAAGACAAGAGATGAGAACACCTGCATCAAATACCACTGTGCTGCACCTTAAAAATACTTTCCCAGATGAACTAGTTTCATGAGCATCTTAATGGTCTTGTAGCACTAAAGCAGTTGGACTGCAGTTTATGTCAACTCACGGATTATAGTTTGATGGACTAAAGACAGTGCCTCCTGCTTCCCCAATTAAGGGTGCAATCCTAACCTGGAGTTAGGCCAGCAAAGTTTGGCCGGCCCAAGGGACACCATAAAGTATATTTGGACAACTTTTGGAGTCAGAGAGGCCAGCACACAGACATGCGCCATCCTCCCCAACTCCAAGAGTGGTCCAAATGCGCTTTATGGTGGCCTTTGTGCCCACCAAACTTTGCTGACCCAACTCCAGGTTAGGACTGCACCCTAAATTCATTACAGTATAACCATTTTATTAGTAGTACTTATCAAAAACTGCAAGTTGCATCCCAGAAGAGGCATTCTGCATGAGAAAAGAGGGAATGCCTCTTCCAATATGTCAGCTATCTAAAAATAACATTTACACCACCTGGTTTTTTGCACAAGAACATTTTTTTCAGGTTTAATCCATTACCTGCTATTTCATGAAATGTGTCAGAGCCAAATGTGCAGAGGGTTCAAATCACTGCTCAGCCATGAAATTTACTGGCTGACCTTGGGCCAGTCAGCCTGTTAACCAATCAACACTCTTAGCCTAACAAACCTGTTGTGAGGAAGGGGAGGAGCTATGCACACTGCTCTGGGGTCTTTGAAGAAAGAACAGTATATAAATGTGAAAAAAGTGCTTCTTGAATTATCAGAGTGCTTTACATATTGGTGCACACATACTTTCCTGGAAGCAAGTCCCACTGAATTCAATGGATGTTACTTCTGAGTAGATACTGTATGCCTAGGATTGGTCTGTTAGATACATTATTTCAGTAATCTCTACAACAGCTGTACATATTACAGATGAGCGGCAGAGGCTGGGGCTTGTCTTATTATAAAAGCAAATGTTAAAGGGGGGGGGGGAATTCAACTCGCATCACTTGCACTTACAGTGCAAGCCTATGTGTATCTACATAGCTATCAGTTTTATTGAGTTAAATGGAACTTCCTCCCAAGTAGACACACACATGCTGGCAGCCTTAATGATCCTGGCTGCTGAACATTCATCCCGAGGTGGTCCTGTCAAACCAATGAGCTGTATTGATTTTAAGGACTGCGTGTTTCTTAAATGCCATATTTTCAGCAGGCTGCCCTATTCCTATTTCTGCACTAGTTGGAAATGTGCTAACCTGTCTTTCAATTTATATAAACCCAGAGAAGCAGAGAGCGAACTTCAAACACAATGGAGCACATTTGTTACAACAGCAAATCACTACATACACACAATCAGACAGCACAGTAAAAATGTGTGCTTCCAGATCAATCCCTAGCAATCCTACAAGATTAATAACCTGTCCAAAACAGGCTAAAAAGCATTTCTGCCTCAAAAAAGAAAAGTGTGTGCCAAAGCCATTGACTGTGAGTTGAATAGTTGCATCATTTAAATACTGAAATACTAAAATAAACTGGCTTTCAGGCAACAGCACCATTTGTTGGCTGTCCCTGGGTCTTGGATTATCTCTTCTGTTTCCAGGTAGTCTTTAGCCACAGCACACAACAGAAAGACTACATGATGAATGTGTTACACTTGTTCAGGCAGAGCACATCTGAGGATCTGGCAGCCCACCAAGCCAAATGCAGCCCACCCAAAAAGTACCACGGCTGTCCGATGCTGAGCAGCCTCCATTGCCGCAGTCCCAGGCAGGCAGCAGGAACCAGAGATGCTCAACACGCATTACATCCGAGGCTCACACCAGCATTCCCGACGTGCGCGTGTCCATGTACCGTTTGTCAGTTGGTATTTCTTCGCGTTGCTGCGCAGCCAGCTGATCGCCAGATGCGCCGACTCCTTCATGACATCGCCCAGCTGTCCGGTCAGGGTGAGCTGACCCTCCCCATCCATGCGACTGGCTTCTACAAACATGATCTCCCCGCCTAAGGGAGTCCAAGCCAAGCCGATCGCCACGCCTGGTTGATTCAGTCGCTCAGAGACCTGAAAGAAAATAGACACAACAGTGAACCTGCTGCTTTGTCTCCACTTAAAATCATGCTCCTGTACAACATCTTCGGCTTGAACTACTGCCTCTAAAACCCCAAGAATTTGTCTCCCAATTTCCATAAAACAGGAAGACCAAATAGGTTTTCAAAATAGACACAAGCCAGGAGAGACATTTCTGGGTCTATAGTGTGGCCTGGCAGCTAGAACCATGCAGCCAGGAGATCTCCATTTCTCTTTCAAGCTCCATCACTTTCTCCTGGGAGCAGTCTTGGGCACCTGATGTCAACTTCAGTTCCTTTTCCCTAAAAGTCAGTTAACAACCTTGTGGGACCGTTGTGGTAAAGAAGGGAAAAAGAGCACAGAGAACTTCGTATGCTTAAAGTTGTTAGCCGTTTCAAGTATGCAGTTCCCATTTAATTACTTGCACTTACAGGGACATAGGCTGAGCAATACAGTCTCGGTACCTCATCCAAAATGCCCCCATAGCTAAATTTCCAACAGAAAGCATTGAGAAACAGTTACGGAAAACAGGGTTTGTGTCACTTGCCCACTCCTGGGCTCCTTGAGTCTCAACAAGTTTTAGATGAATCTATAATATGCCGATCATCTGGTGAAGGTGGGCGGGGGAGAGGAAAATGGGACAAGACAAGACTGGATTTTATACACAGCAAGTTGCTACGAGCATCTCTGGGAACGGAAAGGTGAGATGGACAACAAAACAAAACCACGACATAGAGGAAACAATGACCTCATTCACCATTGAATGCCTTGTCAGAAATCTCACGGCAAACGCATGTGACAAATCGATTCCAAATACTTGCTACTACACAAACGTTGGCTAAAAATACGTTGTCAGCTGTCAAGAATGGGTGATAAAGAGGAAAAATCAGTGACAACGCTTATCTGCTAATCACCGCAAGCTGTTTTGCCCAGCAGCATTGTTCCCTTTAAGCCACGCTGCTCAAAACGGAGCCCAGCCCAGCCCAGCCCAGCCCAGGCATTCCTGGAAGTCTGGCCATGGTGTATATCACTGCCATGTGTTCAGAAACACCAAAGGGTTTCTGCGCAGTGGTGCAGAGGGAATATTGTGCAGCGCTAGTCAACCGTTTTTGATCCAGAGCCCAGCTTTCTTATTAAGAATATTTAGGTAGGGCTTTTCAGCAAAAAGTAGTTCATAAAGTGGTTTATGTAGCAAAACAAACGAATTAATGGTTTTTCTGTGGTCTCCAATGAGCTCACAATCTTTAAAAAAAAGAAGAAGAAGAAGCAGAAGAGGCACCAACAATAGCCACTGGAAAAGACACCATGTTGGGGTGAAGAGGGACAGTTGCTCTCCCCCCGTTAAACACAAGGGGGCACTTCTTTAAAAGTTGTCTCTCTGCCCCATTTGCAGGGCTCATTAATCCCAACCTACAACATGGGACCCTCTGTTGATGTGTCTTTTTGAACCCACAGTATGTCTTAGAGCTCCATCTCATGCGTGTCTACCGAGAAGTGTCCCACTACATTCAATGGGGCTTACTCCCCATTAAGTGTGCATAGGATTGCAGCCCCAGTTTGTTTTTAACGTTGTGACCACATAGAAAGAACAGCCGCACAATAGTAACACGCAACACAGTGGTCTTAACAGTCAGACAAGTTTGTATGGGAGAAGGTAGGCCATTAAGAGCTTTGAAGATCAGGACCGACATCTTGAATTGAGACTGGAAACAAACAGGTAGCCAACAGAGGTGGTATAAGAGGGGACTAATACGCATGCAAGAATCGCTGATATTCCACCCGAATAGCCCCAGTTTGCAGATATTTGAGGTAAATGGCTGGAAACATTTTCCCTAAGTGGACGAGGATCATAAATCTGAAGAATGACATCAGCTATGTTTATTAGTGGGCACAGGGGGATCATTTTCAGAGCCTGCCTTTGAAGTCATGCTTAGAGTGAAATGCTACTTCTCCTTTTAACCGAAAGATCACACATAGTGTGATTTTTTTTTTTAATCGTTAAAAGCAACACCGCGCACAGTTCTTTGCTTATACCAGTCCACAGTTAAAACACCATTGACCCAGCATTCTGGAAAAAAAAAAAATGGGGTAGATTTGCAAACCCTTACTCTGGGAAAGCTCATCAAAAATGGGTAGTGGGGACAAAAAGTCCAAAAGAGATGTTTCATAATTTGGAACAGCAGCAGCAACAGCAAAAAATGTGGTGACTTTTTGATGTTGGCACAGATACAAGCTTTCATTTCTCCTACGTTTATGAGGCAACCCACATCTTCCTGCATTTTTTTTTTTGGCTCCAAGTAAGGAAAGGCCAGCCTTTATATAGAGAGCACAAACTGCTTCAGAGCAGAATGTGTAAATGAAGCCCTCTCTCAAATTTCATACGAGGCGTGATTCAGCCACACACCAGCACTGGTATTAACCTTGTGTATTGCCCATGTATACAGCTCTACCCGGCTGAAATCAAGAGAACAACGAAACGCTCAACTTCGGCTGGCTGGTGCCCAGGGACTGTAAAACTACAACTTACTCTTTTCTAAAGGAAGATGGCAGCTGTGCGTGAGGCACAGGTGGGAGAAAACTGTTTTATTTGTTTGTGAATTTCAATGTTTTTTTCAAAGTTCAGCATAAAGCAGTGTCATGTGCTCTTATTCAAAATTTACATTACAATTATAATTGCTTCAAAAGTATACTATGTAGATGTTACAAGTGGTATAGCATCAGTAGATGCAGCCACAGTCATTACGCTTTCCCCATTAAATAATAAATAAAAACCTTTTTTTTTTTGCAGATTTAGAGTTTGCTTGTTGTTGTTTTTTCCAAAAATGAGAAGCGCAGAAAACCATGTGGTGTGTTTTTATTTTGTTAACACCGTTTTCTCCCACTTTTACATATATAGGGCAGCAGGGAAAGGCAAGCGAACAAGGATGATGAGAAATCAAGCAAGGATGATCTTTCAGAAACAAGCCTGACCACCCCCATAAAGAGGTTTTCCATTTCAAGAGACACGTCACAGGCAGTTTGGCACATTCCCCTACTCCTAGTGGTTGGCCACTGTAAGAAGCAGGACCTGGACTTTGGACCCGAGCCAGAAGGCCTCTTCCTGGGTGCAAAAGGTCCTGTAGAAAAATGCTCATAGGATTCTATGGCCAACAACAGAATGCCATGTGCCCATTTAGACAGCGGTGTCATGCAGCCGGAATGCTGGGCAGGAGAAACGGGTGAGCGGCAGCCCGCGCGTTGCGTTCCGGTCCAGTCCATTTCGCCATCTTTCACGCCCCCCGCTCATGACACCGCTGCATTTAGAGCATCATGCTCTCAAAAATGCAGCTTGGATTCTAAAGTGTATGGTTCCACTGGAAAGGCTGATGCAGATGCGTTCTTCACAAAGCACTCCGGCAATATAAGATTATAGAGGGCCTAATTGATTTTAAATAGTGATTCAGCTGAAAAGTCCCCCCTTTCCAGAAGGCAAATCAATCCAATTACTTTAGCTATTTTCAATTTCTCTCCGCCAGCCTCCTTGAGCCGAGCCCTGACATGAGAACTGCCTTTGCAGGGGCTTGATTTCCACTCGCTATTGATGGCAGCAGGAGGGTCAGAGGTGAAGCTCTCAGAGCTGGGGAGAAAGAGGAAGGAGAGGCCCATTGCAGGAAAGAAAAACAAATGGAACCAATCTGGAATGTGGTTGTTTTTTGGTTTTTTTGCCGAAATGGAAGCTCAGCCCTTCACTGCAGAGGGAAGTGGAAGGACAGCTCAGAAGCAAGAGAGGCTGGCTCAAGCACTCCAAAGCCCGCTGCTTTTTTCGTTGTGGCTGATATCCTGTAATCTTGCTCGTTGGCTACAATCAGACTGTACCCAGCTGGAACTGGTTATAAAAACTCTCCGATGAACTTATCACTAGGCTGTATCAAGATCTGGCCTTAGACCTTCACTTTGGTGGGGTTATTGCTACTAATTACTCGTGCAACACCATCCATATTTTAACTAAACCATTATGGTAAAAGATGTGTCCCTAAATCTTCATCTTGGGCAACAGCCTCCAACCCGCAGGCCGGATCTGGGGTCGCAAGCATACCCCCCTGAGCGCGGTGGTGGCAGGAGGCTCAGCAAAGCATGGAAAGCCTCTATCTTCTCAGCTGATCTGTGCAGAAACTCACACCAGGCAGCCACATCTGTCTATAAAATTGGGGTGCAGAGTCTGCTGGAGGGACTGATGGACAGTGGAAGTGGCTGCCCAGCATTTTGAGATTCTGCGAAGATGGGCTGAGAAGACAGGAGGCTGCGGCACAGAATGGAAAGCCTCTGCCACCGCCATGCCTGGATGTGTAATCTTGCGATGCAGTGGGCCACAATTTGGAGGCCACTGGCTATGGTTATGGTCCAGGAGTTGTCTTTGCAGATTCAAGCCAGGAGCCTCTCAAAGAGTCCATCCACCACAACAGAGGCCTGCAACAGACAAGCTGTGACCCAACCTCAGGTTGGCTACAATAGCTTTGTCACCAGTATCTTATTTTGAGGCTCGCCTTCACGGTTTGAAAAGTAGCCAGCCCAGGGGTCCTAGGTGATTTAAATCCTACTGGAGGCTGTGCTGACCCACACACTTACTCTCTGCTCAGCCTTTCCTTGTCCTGCCTCTTTTCTCTCCCTTTGCTGATCCAAGTTGGGTGCAGATTCTTGTGCCACTTTGCCACGCCTCTCCACACGACGGGCTTGGAAGGAAAGAAGGGGCAGAATGATGAGACACACTGTTTGATATCACCCAAGAGGAAAAAGGAGGAGGAAGAGGCTTGGTTTCTAGTACGGACAGGCTACTTGGTGGCAGTACACTTCTAAACACACAGAATGGCCATAGCCCTTAAACTAGCTTTTTCAATGGGCTCCGACTCTGTGCCAATGTGCTCTTCAAGGCAAGTCCTATATTGCAGGTTAGTGTTTGAAGTGGGCCTCAGCGCATGACAGGGTGAAGACCCCAAGTCCCCAACGGGCCACAATACCTCCTAAGGCAGGGGAATTAACACCACCGAAGTACCCAACCTACTAACACCTGGAAAAATAATTGAGTTTCAGCATCCAACAAACAAAACCACCCTTATACCAAGACCACCCAAGAAGACCAACAAGACTGACGCATAAGGGAATGTTCCAAGAACTGAAAGTTTTGCTATGGAAAATTTAAAGAAAAACCACCACAACTATACTTACCTCCAGTTCGTACATTGGTGGTCCAAGGATATCTTTCAAGGCATGGAAGTCAATTAAAATTGGCATTTCGGGTGGCAGAGCCAAGTCCGCCGTATCACTGATGGCATCAGGCTTTGCATCTTCTGCAATATTCTCTCTGCAATCTAGGATAAGAAAAGGTCACTTTAGATCCAAGCATAACAAACATTTGAGTGACAACTCCTAAAGTGAGAATCTGTATGGCAACATGCCATGTAGGGAGTTAGTGGGGTCATGAAGCCTCTGCCAGCAAGCAGCACGCTATTTGTTGGTCACAAAAGGTCTGGGTGGGCCAAAACGGTCTCTGGTTGCCATTGGCTGAGCTGATGTAAGCGTAAGGGGTTGGCGACTAGGTGACCTCACCTGCTATGATACAGAGCAGGGTGAATCCTTTGGCAACCTGAACGTGGCAGAATCACCACACTGCAATGTGCTCAGGAGAAGTGGTTCTCTTGCAGTTTCCAAGAGAAACTGTGACGCCGAAGGGATTTGGTGGCAGTTTCCAACACACACGGCCATTTGGCCAGATGAAGACATGTCAGTATGGTACACTGGCAATTCCCAAGTATGTGTTAAGCATGCAGTTCCCCAAATGCCTCGTTGTACAACAGAATGAATGATCACATCAGTTGCCAATTAACGGCTAGAACGAAGAGGCACATCACATGCCCAGCCCCCTATTGTCATCGGTGACATCTCATGGACATGGGGGAATACAGAACCTAAGGTGCTCAATGGGAATGGATACGCTGGCTGCTTAAGATCGGTGTGCCCCGAGAGGAAGATGCAAGAGACTGAGGTCAGGATCACCTACCCCAGTTCATTAAAGAGGCCACCGGCAAACTTGGCTTTATAATTTGTAACTTTCTGGTATTGTTAAACTGTAACCTGCCTGGAAAACCTTGGCAGAAAGGCAGTACAGAAACACAGCAAATTCCATTTGATCTCTGGTTGATTTACAGTAGATCTGCAAAAGGTTCCAATTCCCCATAAGTTTAGAGGCAAAAAAAATCAAATTGCAGGTTAAAAAAATAAATAAAAATAAAGCCCTGCCATGACTGGCTCTGTACAGATGGCTCATCTCTTCACTTCAGAGTTCCTCTCATGTAATTTGTTGTTGTTCAGTCGCTAAGTCGTGTCCGACTCTTCGCGACCCCCGGACCACAGCACACCAGACCTCCCTGCCCTCCACTGGCTTCCAGAGTTCGCCCAATTTCATGTTCATCACTTCGGTGACACTGTCGAACCATCTCATCCTCTGCCACCCCCTTCTCCTTTTGCCTTCCATCTTTCCCAGCATGAGGGTCTTTTCTAAAGAGTCCTCTCTTCTCATGAGGTGGCCAAAGGATTTGAGCTTCAGCTTCAGGGTTTGTCCTTCCAGGGAGCAACCAGGCTTGACTTCCTGGAGGATTGACCGATTGGATCTCCTTGCAGTCCAGGGGACTCTCAAGAGTCTTCTCCAACACCATAATTCAAAAGCATCTATTCTTCGACACTCTGCCTTTCTTATGGTCCAGCTCTCACAGCCATACATTGCTATCTCATGTAATAAAAAGGTAAAGGTAAAGGTTTCCCCACGACCGAATGGTCTAGTCGTGACCGACGGTAGGGGGCGGTGCTCATCTCCGTTTCAAAGCCTGTAGAGCCGGCGTTTTTGTCCGATCATGTTGCCAGCATGACTCTACGCCGTAGCGCACGGAATGCTGTTTCCTTCCCACTGAAGTGGTCCCTATTTATCTACTTGCATTTTTTAGGTGCTTTCGAACTGCTAGGTTGGCAGGAGCTGGGACAAGCAACGGGAGCTCACTCCGTCACGCAGTCTCGAACTCCCAACCTTGCGGTCGAAAGCCCAGCAACAGCGGATTAACTCGCTGCACCACCACGTCCCACCCAATACATGTAATAGATGGTTGTCTTTTCCTGCAATTCTCCGGGCCTGCTTTGGAGCTTTGTGGTAAGAGCCTTGATCTGAAGCAACCCAGATGTCCATTTTTAGTCCTGCAGGGCCCTTGGGGTGCAGCAGGTAACTCACTCCATCCCCTGCAAGGTTGGCGGGCACCTTGCAGCCCTTAGTGAAGAACAAAGGCTGGAGCCTGCCCTCCTCCACCTCCTCATTAACACACAATCAAGCCCTTAGGAGTGGCGTGCGCCCCCCCCCCCCCCCGGTATTATAGTGGAATACCTTAGTCAGAAATTATTGCAGGGTGGGAAACTGCATACGTCCTAACTGCAACGAAGTCCAGTTCTGCTCCAAGCAGCTAAACCTCTGAAGACAGCAGTGGGGAACGTTGGGAGACTTGTCCCTTTTGCACATGCTAAGGCCATCTGCCCTATTAAGGAAACAAGTTTCTCTTTGCTTTATACTCTGATAACCCAATTAGCAAGGCCTGTTGGAGAACCCGTTACAATGACAAACGTCACTGTAACAATGCTCCTTTAAAAAAAAAAAAATTCCACTCTGATCACCCCCTGCCACCCCCACCCCCACTCCAGTCTGATGCATCACTGAATTTGCAGCTAAGTATACCGAGCTGTGTAATTATAGCTAGCATCACCATTCCGGTTTCAAATAATAGGTTGTCTTAGCTCATTATATTTACAGATTGACCATGAAGCTGAATCTGAAACACCAAATGATTGGATTTGCATTCCTCTGAGAAACATGCAGGCTCAACAGGAGGCTACAAAACTAAGAAGCTTGCAAACACACACACACACACACACACACCCTTTGCCTACAAAACAGTTGTCTGATGCTGACATTCGTACATTACGTTACAATTAAACAAGTATGAAGCCCAATTTCCAGCATTCTAAGATCAGTGAAGGGAAAAGGGTGCTTTCATTTTTGCCGCCAAACCTAGGATTGTCCTGAAATGGCTCCCTTCTGCCCATTTCATTGCCCCATTCACAACCACTGCAGCAGTAATTTGGGGGATAGGGGCAACATTCAACGACCATTATTCTGCCCCCCTCCTCAAACTCTGAATCACTTTAGAACAAAAGAACGTAGCATCATGCTAACAAGGTACCCTGGGAGACAAACTACTCAGTCCTGACTGGGCCTTGTTCATTTAGCGCAGTGCTCCTCAAACTGTGGACTGGGACCCACTTGGTGGGTCGCGAAAAGTTGGGAGCAGCCATCTGGGAAGCTGCAAATCTTACTCTTACTCTTGTTATATTCCTTTTGTGAGTGTTGATAGTTTGAATTTTCAAGTGAGAGGTTGTCTTTTTTAATTTTTATTTTAGCTCTGTGCTTTTATGTAATATGTTGTCCTAATCGTGCACTCCAGGCTCCATTTTGGAGCTGCACAGGGCTAAGGGAGGACAGGCGGGCCGAAACCGCGCACCTCTTTGAGAAGCGAGACGCCACTTCGCAGCCTGCCCCAGGAGCTGCAGGGGCCCTTGCTCTCCTGTCCAATGGTCCGAACTGGCTAGAAATTGGATGGGGCTCCATCTCTTAGCCACTGTGCTACCCCAGTTCTCATTTATCCATTCTGTCTCTCTTAACCAGTTGATGAGAGCAAGCACCATCTGGGAAACCCCATATTCTCTTTTAGCTTGGACACACTGGGGAGAGTCAGTCAAAGAATGATGGCGAGTCCACTCTAGATGCAGTTGATGAGGCTTGCCCAAGTTGTATGCTGCCCACCAGCCAAGTAGACAAGAGCTTGGGAAACCCAATTTTACTTCCTACCCACCCCCTCCGTGAAGACTGAAAAAAAAAAAAGGTTGGCAAGTGCCTGGCAAGTCACAACACACAACACAGTCACAACACAACACATTGAGAGCAACTAAAATGATTACGGGGCTGGGGCACCTCCCTTATGAAGAAAGACTGCAGCGTTTGGGGCTCTTCAGTCTAGAAAAAAGGTGCCTGAGGGGGGACATGATTGAGACATACAAAATTATGCATGGAAGGGATAAAGTCGATAGAGGGATGTTCTTTTCCCTCTCTCAAAACACCAGAACCAGGGGGCATCCACTAAAACTGAGGGTTGGGAGAGTTAAAACAGATTAAAGGAAGTACTTTTTTACCCACCGGGTAGTTAATCTGTGGAACTCCTTGCCACAGGAGGTGGTGATGGCATCTGGTCTTGATGCCTTTAAGAGGGGATTGGACAGATTTCTGGAGGAAAGGTCCATCGTGGGCTATAGGCAATGATGGATTGTGCAACCTCCTTACAAAGGTGGTGGGCTACTGGTACCGGGTGCAAGGGAGTGGCAACAGGATGCAACAGGATCTTGTTGTTTCATGCCTCCCTGGGGCACCTGGTGGGCCGCTGTGAGATACAGGAAGGTGGACTAGATGGGCCTTTGGCCTGATCCAGCAGGGCTCTTCTTATGTTCTTATGTTCTTATTTGGCATCGAAAGCCTCATTGGCTGTGCTGAACTCTCCAAGACAACTCAATCCAGTCCGGTGCCGTACAACTGCAGCTTCCGCCGTCTCATTTGCCCTCCGCCCATCTTATTCTTACCAAACAAAACCCCCCGTGCTTTTGGGGACTGCGACAATGTTGTTCAGAAGCTGCCTCAGGCTGAACGACAAGCCCCTCCCCGTTTGTCAGGCTCCCTCTTCATTGTGTACTGTTGTGCCCGCTGCCAATTAGGCTGCACAAAGGCAACTGTTCACAGCTCGGTGCTTCTGGGCTCACTCCAAGCAGCAAAAACAGCAACTCTGGTTTTACACCGTTTGGAAGCATTCAGCTTTGCCATTAGTTTTCTGGCTGGCAGCAGCTTCCAGCTCTAATTTTAAACCCTGTAAATAACTTATCTGCCAGATTTGCTGGAATGCTGAAGACAGGCTTCCCTTTTGTGCTGCATTTAATAGTAAACAAGTCCCCACATCATGTGATGGGGAACGCATTTAAAACTGTTGCACTAATAACCCTCGAAAACAGAAACTCTTTTCCTTCATCAAGTCATTGGGACTTGGGGGCTGTTAAATAAATTGATTCCAAGGGTTATGCGGAGAAACCGCTCTATTTTAAAGTATGTGCACTGTTCTCCCAGTTTAACTAGGGCTGCAATCTTTAATTGATTGGTTCAAGCAATTAAAATATTTTTAAATCAGTTCTGAAAAAGCAACTCTGGTCTATTTTGTGGCATTTTAGTTTTAAATATGTACAATCCTGCCATTTCAGGAGGAAAGCTCAAGGCAACATGTGGATGTTCTTTTACCACCAGACAATGGGACCACTTCTGAGCAGTGAAATGTCTGCACTACTCAACACATCCAATTGGGTGCCAAATGACGTTAGATTTAAGGTGTGGCCCCAGGCTATCTACTGCTTTGAGAATCTGAAGTCCATTGTGAGTTGTTTCTTCCAGATCTTGACCTAGGAAGGAGTTTCAGCCAGTAGTGTCATCTAGCCGGTATGCTGGGCGGGACTTACGGTTGAGTGGCAGCCCGCCCGTTGTGTACTGCTGCATTCCGCCGTCTGCCCGCCCACCGTGGGCAGGCAGACGGCGGAACGCAGCAGTACACAACAGGTGGGCTGCCACTCAACCGTAAGTCCCGCCCAGCATACCGGCTAGATGACACTACTGGTTTCAACCTGAGCTTAATTCTAGTTTTCACTATTTCCTACCTCGGAAAAGTGATACTCAAATATTTTTGGGTGTCCACTACACTCTTTTTGGAAAGACAGTCCATTGTGACATAGGCAGGGTGTCAACACATTTGCGATAACACAGGTACTGTACTTTACAGGTTTAGTTGGGCATTCCTTATCCAGAGTACTTTTTTGTTTTAGAGATAGGACTTTCCATATTTTTGAATACTTGCATATATCTAATGAGATATATACTGGGGAAGGGGCCTAAACACAAAACATGCTCCCTAAGGCAGCTCATGGGCTACTGTGAGATACTGGAAGCTGGACTAGATGGGCCCTTGGCCTGATCCAGCAGGACTCTTCTTAAAATTCAATTTATTTTCATATACACCTTATACACATAGCCTGTTATACAGTGTTTTTTTTTGTTTTAATAATTTTGTGCATTTTGTGCAATTCACCAGGTGAGGTGCGGAATTTTCCCACTTGTGGCGTCATGCCGGCACTAAAAAAAGTTACATATTTCAGAATACTTTGAATTCCGGAATTCCAGATAAGGATCGCCCAACCAATATAAATATACATCCACATGTGCGTCATGTCCATGGAGGATGGGGTCGCAGCTCAGTGGTTGTGGTCTTGCTTTGCATGCAGACGGTCCCAGGTTTCAATCCCTGGCATCTCCAAGTAGAATTGGGAAAGGCCCCTCTCTGAGTCTTTGCAGAGCCAGTGTCAGCCCAAGCTGGAGGGATCAATGTTCTAAGGCTGTCTCGGACAGCTTTCTTTGCATTCGATAAATGTAAATGCATCGCTAAAGAATTTTTAAACAAAATGAAAAAAACCCTCAGGGCTACTCTGGGGACAAAAACTGAAAGGTCTGTGCAGAAATCTCTACTCTGAAAAGAGACTGGCATGTGGCCCATAGCTGGCAATTACTGTATCAACAACTCTGCTGCCAATTAAAACCTGAAAGGGTTCCCCCCCCCCTTAAAGAAACCTGAAAATGAGGTAAAAGTTCAGAGGCTGAGCTTCTCCCATATTCCATAAATCCGGGAAAAATATTCCTCCATGAACCAGAAGGGTAATTGGAAATGCTTCTCTAAAATGTTTTCCTGCTCTCATCCAGCTTGCTGAAATGACGGCTAACTAACCTCATGTTCAAATGTATTCCTAATTCATTTAAAAAAAATTATCCTGCTTTTCTCCTCCTTTATGAAGAGACCCAAGGCAGCTCGGAATACAAAGTTAAATCAACGACACCATTAAAACTTTAGAACAGAAATCAAATTCCGTCCATGCAAAATCGTAAACACAAAGTGAAATCAAACCAAAAACTTGCTGGAATTTCTATTATTGTTTAATTAATGAAACATTTTTCTGTGGAATATGCATAAAGAAGCAGCAGATAAAACATCCCATGGCAGGGAGTTACACAGGCTGGGCCCCACAATACAGAAGGCCCTCTTATCTGCACAGCCTAGGGTGACTTTGGTGAACGGCAAACTTATGTGATGGCTGCCAATCTACCTGTCAGGTTGGTGTCCCTTAGTTGACCATTAGATCTGAGTTGCAGACTACGTTTTCCAAAAGAACATAAGGGTGGATGCTGCTGGATCGCTCCAAAGGGTCAAGCATTCTGTTTTGATCCAGTCAAGCATCCTGTTTTCGGTAGTGTCCCCAGAGACACCCACAAGCAAGAGGGAACAGCTTTCCCACTACGGCTGCTCCCCTCTACCACCTCAAGGTCCTACCACCTCTTTCTGTTGCACACGTAGACTATTACCAGACATAGGAAGCAGCAGCTTCTTCAGGATGTTGGACCCTTCTTGGGCCATCACACACACACACACACACACACACACACACACTACGCTATGCTACGCTACGTGTCCTCATTCTGCACAGCGGCGTCATTCACCCGGTACGCTGGGCGGGACTTACCTTTGAGCGGCAGTCCGCCCGTTGCGTCACGCCGCGTTCCGCAACGGGTGGACTGCCGCTCAAAGGTAAGTCCCGCCCAGCGTACCGGGTGAATGACGCCGCTGATTCTGCAACAGCCTTCAATGACAAATTTAGCTAAGATTCCCCTTTTTGAAAGGATGAGGCCCAGATCATTCTAGTCACTGGGAGAGATACATGCCAGAAACCAAACATCGCTTGGTTCAGTGAGAGACAAAACATATGCAGATCTCAAAACAAGAGAACTGCAAAGCCGCCGCCCCCCGCCCCTGCTTCTTAGGCAAGTCAGAGAGTTGGCATCAGTTTGCTATCAGCAGAAGGCCATAAAAGACACACAAACCTTCTCCTTCTGTTGCTTCGGAGCGATCTGGCTTTGCCTCTTTGTGCTGGCCTTCTGCCACTTTCACGGCAACTGCTCGGCAAATGGCTCCAAATTTGCGGTCCAAAGAGCGAACGCCCGCCTCTCGGGTGTATCTAGCACGTAGAAGAAGGCAATGTTGCCATTTTTGTGTGGATTTTGTGAGCATAAATTGGCATGCCTACACTTGCCAATTGGCACATTAACACCGCCAAAGACTTTTTCGTTTTTGTATTTTGGCCATTGGATTTCTGTAAAATTATTTTAATATTAAAAAAATGGTAACTGTGAAGGCTCCAGGGGCTGTTATGAAGCAGCACCCCGTATCTCAGAATCTACCCAGGCAAGGAAGACTGGCTGATTGTGTCAGTGTAGAAGGGATGCTCAAAAGGAGCCCCAAACTGGCAAAAGTTACCTGACGTAGGGCACAATCCTAACCTGGAGTTAGGCTGGCATAGTTAGGCCAGCAAAGTTTGGCCAGCACAACAGACAATGTAAAGTATGTTTGGACCACACGCGGAGTCTGAGAGTCCAACACCCAGACGTGCGCCATCTTCCTGGACTCCAAGAATGATCCAAATGTGCTTTAGAATGGCCCTTGAGCCAGCCAACTTTTGCTGGCCTAACTGTGCCAGCCTAACTCCAGGTTAGGATCACACCTTCATTCTTACAACCAAAAAAGGCCTCTTGGAACTGCGGGTGGGGGAGGGGATAAAACGCTCAAGACTAACATGCAGCCCTAAATGCTTTGTTTCTGCTTTATGGCTACAAATCCTTGTTCTCTTTTTTCACCTGACATCGGAAGAAAGAACAGAGGGAGCCTTGCTCCATCTCTCTGGAATCACTTTTTCCATACACTCAAGTGCTGGAGAGACAGCAATGGAAAGTCTACTCCCCAGGCCCCGGGTGTTCATTTCTGGACTAGAACCCTATGTTTTAATTGCTTTTTAAACTGCCGACGTATTCCGATTGCAGCCCTCTGCACACTGTCCTAGAGGTAAGCTTAACTGAACACAAGCCGAGTCACTGCTGAGCAAACATGCACAGGATTGCACTGTCAGGATGCTGAATCTTGCTCTTCCAAAGAGCCACAGACTAGACAAAGTCTTTGCTGTTTTCCAGCAGCCACCATTCCCTTAAAATCTCCCTCCATGTGATTACTTCAATCAACATAGTAACAGTCTGAGAATTTTGGAATTACCAATTCCTTGGGACTGCAACACAAAAGTCAACACACACCACACGTACCGTGTGATGATTGCCAAGGTCGCTTCTTGTGGGATCTGAATCTGCTGTGGAGTCAGCCCGTGCTGCTCCAGTTGCTTTGGAATCAAGTGCCGATGCGCAATTTCTGTCTTCTCCTCCTGCGTGTATCCTTCAAAACAGGACGAGATGTTGAGAAGGACAAATCTCTCAAGTTCAACTCCAGCGTTTACAACTAGCTTTTCAAAGAACTGTCTCCCCCATAAAAGCCCATTTGCAGACTGAGGGCCCAGTCCTATCCGGCTTAGCGTGGGCGACACAAGCGTACCTTTAAGAGGGGATTGGACGGATTTCTGGAAGAAAAGTCCATCGTGGGCTATAGGCAATGATGGGTTGTAACCTCCTTACATTGGTGGTGGGCTACTTCAGAGTACCGGGTGCAAGGGAGTGGCAACAGGATACAAGCATCTTGCTGTCTCATGCCTCCCTGGGGCACCTGGTGGGGCCGCTGTGAGATACAGGAAGCTGGACTGGATGGGCCTTTGGCCTGATCCTGCAGGGCTCTTCTTGTGTTCTTAAGGGTTGAGCCTTCGGCAGCAGCCCAAATTAGGGCCACGTGGGCTGGGGATTTGGGTATGGCCAGCGGCGTCATGCTGCCGGAACGCTGGGTGGGAGGAACGGGTGAGCG
>JAJKFI010000011.1:2926527-2989776 GCA_029204185.1 Lerista edwardsae
CGCTCACCCGTTCCTCCCACCCAGCGTTCCGGCAGCATGACGCCGCTGGTACCGCCCACACTGCTGCTGCAAAGGTGCCAGTAAGCACCTCCAGCGCTGACGGCAAGCCCTCACCACCCCCGGCAGTAGTCAGGCAGCTCAAGCGTGGGCTGGGCCAACCTTGTCTGGCCCACTCTAAAGCAGGTACAACTCAAAGTGTCAACTCAAAGAAGGCATCCATCGTGGTGCTCCAAAGCTCTGAGCCCCTTCCCACCAGAGGTAAGGGCCGTGCTTTCTTGCTTTCATCTTGGAACAGCTACAAGACATTCCTTTTTAATCAGGCTCTTCATTGCCCTTTGGCTTTCTTCATTGTCTGACTAACACATGTTGGGAAGCTGATTCTTGTTGCTTCAACCGTCTCCTTCACTGCGTTAGAAACTGCTTGAACAGAAGGAAAGTGGCACAGGTGTTTTCATAAAGACGATTTAAAAGGGAGTATTTTTCAGCCCCAATTCAGAGCGAGAGCGAGAGAGACTGGACAAGATTCCACAGTTGCCTTATCCACACAATACACACATGCTCCCCGAGTTATGGATGTCTGAGTTATGGGTGGCTGCGCTGGTGCTTTTGCACAGGTGCAGTACATCATTGCTGGTGCTTTTGCACAGATGCAATTGACAGCAAGAATAATAATAATAATAATACATTTATTTATATACCGCCTTTCTTAAGATCACTAGATTTCTCTAATGATTGAAGTCAAGGCGGTTTACATAGGCAGACTTTCTCACAAACCCGAAGGTTTTTACAATTTTACAGAATGTTCTATCTTCCAAGAACAACACTCCTACAGATCTTTCTTTCTGGATTTAGCCTTCTTCCTTTAGCCACCCGTCTGTCGTCTGCTGGCTGATGAGGCTTCCCTGCTGCCACCAGAGATGCAGCTGATTTCAGCACACTCCTCCTCCCATGAGGCAGCTGAAACTCAGCTTGTAATCAGCCGCAGTTTCCAAGGTCTGCTGCTCGCAGAGACTTCCGGCAGTCCCGAGCTCACGACCTTGAGATCTTCGGGTGTTATCTTCGGGCAAACGGAGGCATTAACCCTCTCGGCTAAATCTTCTGCCCAAGCAGCTCTAACCTATGTCGGTTACAAGTAACAAACGGAACTCAACCTCTCCTTCGTGTTTAAGTACGGCAGGGAGTGCAAGGCCAGAAGCCGTTAAGGACATAAGCTTCCTGTATCTCACAGTAGCCTACCAGATGCCTCTGAGAGCACTCAAGATAACAAGATACCTGTATCCTGTTACCACTTCCTTGCATCTGGGCATTCAGAGCGAGGCTACCTCTAGAACCCACATTACCTGGAACCTGGAGTATCTCCATTCTGTCCAACAAGGCCGGCGGGATGGTGGCAGTCGTGTTGGCCGTGGCAATGAAAAGGACTTGAGACAAGTCAAAGGCAACATTTAAGTAATGATCCGTAAAGCTATGGTTTTGCTCAGGATCCAAGACCTGAAAAATGCAGAGGGAGGGGTTTATCTTGCAAATTGCACTGCTCTTGTAAAATGTGAGCTTAACTGCAGTGAAGAGAGCACAGTTACTTTTTTAACAGAGACATTGACACAGACATGGCCTTCTGCTTTAGAAGAGGCAGGATCCAGAGCTGGTCAGACAGCGCATGTCTGAAGCACTGGCCTAGCTGACTCTTGAGTAGCCGTGTTTATGGCACATTTGGGACACTCGGGAGCCAGCACCAGGGGCAGCGGCGTCATGCAGCCGGAACGCTGGGCGGGAGGAACGGGTGAGTGGCAGCCCGCCCGTTGCGTACCGCTCCGTTTCGCCGTCTTCCCCGGGGGCGGGTACACAACAGGCGGGCTGCCACTCACCCATTCCTCCCGCCCAGTGTTCCGGCTGCATGACGCCGCTGACCAGGGGCCTACGCCAACTCAGGAGCAACTCTGGATTGCTGTGCCCATTGTCCCATTCTGCCCCTTTGCCAGCCTGAAGTGTCCTTTTTGAGACAGGGAGACCAAACCTGGACACACTATTCCAGTTTTCAAAACATGCACAACAGAAAAACAAACAGAACACGACCCCTGCTCCCCACTGGAGGCGCCTACAGGCCACTGTAGTTCACGAGACTTCAGTTCTTCATTCCAGATGGTGCCATTACTAATGCAACCCCCCCCACTCCTTTAAACCTTTTACAATAGGCTGTTCTGTGCGCATTACTGTGCATTTGTGTAGTGAGCCAACTCCGGCCTTTTCAATGGTGGTTATATAAACATCCAGCCATCTTTGGAAAGTTCTTGCAGATTCTGCCCAGGGGCAACAACTGCATCGAAAGGAGGCAGCTCTGGAGAAAGGATGCATTTTCTTTTAACCTCCCAAGGCCACTATTTCTCCTCTCCTGGGAATGCAGCCTTGCATCCATCCTACACAGCACCAAACCACAGCACTGCCAGAAAGGTTACCTTGCAAATTATATCCCGAAGCAGAAAAAAAAAAATCAGAGCTGTTCCCCGCCACCCCCATAATAGTTGGTAGAGGAGCTGTACGTGCATCTCTGTTTTAAAAGAGATAAACAAATCCAACTGTTGCAGAGAAGTTATTTAACGGCAGCAAGGAGGAAATGAGAAATCAATGACGCCACAATCAATGATTAAAGCGTTTGCTATTTGTGAATTAAAAGGATTTTTGAATTGGGCTGAACCTCCTACAGCTGTCTGTAGGGTCTCACCATGGTCTCGCTGCCAGGCAGCAAGTGTCCCGTAATGCCCAGCGAGCGCCTTGCGATGTTCCAGGGCATCAGTAGGCATACTTAGGGAACCTTTGGCTTAGTCTCGTGGGCGCCATGCTACATCAGCTAACTGTGAAACGTTCTTATCGCTAGCTCCAATATTATCATCATACAAACAGGCAAGATCTCTTACAGCTGGGGAAAAGAGGGAAACTAATGAAAAGGCAGAGATAAAAATTGTATGGCACTTGGGATTGCGGTGGTGGTGTATATACAAAGAATGCCCCACCCTCATGTTGTGACTGAGAAGTTACAAACGGCAGAAGTGGGGTGGAATAAGGGATAAACCAAGCCTCAAAATCCAATGCCCTTTTTTTTGAGGGGGTACCTGAACGTTTAAATAGGTACATGCAAAAACTGAAGCTGGGAAAAAACATTAGCCAGAGCCACACGCAACCAACTAGGTTAGCTGCAAGCAGTGGGGACGTATGCGGTTCAATTGCTAGCTCTTATTCCAGCTGAGTGGGTGCTGGCGGGGATCTCTTCCGAGGCTATCAAGAAGGAAGCAGCAGGGTAATTGACCGTCCATTACTGGATGAACAAGTGCCACCGATCCAGCCAGCCACAGACCAAGCACCTGCCCCGTGCTCATTACCCTGTCAAACGGTGACCGAGCAAAATTGTCGCTGCCGCTGGAAGTAACGGGATGCTAATTAAGGCTAAATGAAAAATGGGACACGCCACACCAATTCCTGGGGCGCTTCAAGGTGAACGCACTGGAGCCACCAGCGCCCAAACACGGCGCTCGTTTCACGTGGTGAGCTGGAGAAGTATTTGCAGGCGTCGGATTATTAGGCAGTCGATGGGGCAAACCTCTCCCCGTTTCAATTCCAGACAGTACACAGAGCTGATCGACAAAGTCCGATCGGCACTGGTTGCAAGATGAATTGTTCACCTTCCCCAGCTGCCTAAAGTGTCGTAGTGCACCTTGTTAATAAAGAGTAGATTACTTTCTCGGGTGTTTTGTTTGTCTTGAAATTGCCGGCAATGTGGTCTGCTTTCCTGATCTCAATACATCTCTCTCGCTCTCTCTTGGGGGGGAATGTCTTGTTATAATTTTAGCACAACAAGATATGAATGCTGCCATTCTTCAGGTTTCAGCTCCTTCTCCGGTGTCTCTAGGAATTGAACTTGCCAATGTGTGGATGGATAGGCTGTTTCTCTAAAGCACACACAGGTTAATGCATGCACAGGAACAGTGACTCATTGTGCCATGCCTAGCCTCCCATTTCTTACATCAAAGCTGCTGGGGTACCACTTTGAACACCATCCTCTGGGGATGAGGCTCAGTGTCGGAGCTTTGTAGGAGGAAAGCCCCAGGCTCAATCCACAGCATCTTCCCCTAGAAGACGGAGAGTTGCCACCAGTGAACCCTGTGCTAGACGGGCCAACAAGTGAAAGTTGCTTTTGGGAATGACTGCATTCAGGCCAAAACCCCATCTAGTCCAGCATTTTGTTTCCCATGGTGGCCCACCAGTTGCCTTTGGGAAGCTTGCAAGCAGGAGAGAAAGGTAAACTTATCTGCCATTACAATTCCCTTGCACCTGCATGCAGAAGCAATACCTTTAAAGGTAGCACGTAGCCACTATGATTCTTAGCCACTGATTGTAGCCGTCCTCCACAAATATGTCCAATTCCCTTTTAAAGTCATTCAAGCTGGTAGCCAGCATCGTCAACGATGGTTGACAGTATAAGATAGTGTGGTATGTACTATGTCTTTAACAAATAAAATGCTGTTCAAATCAGTGGAGTGGGACTATTGCAAAGTAAACGAACACAGCGTACACCGGGCAGAAAAGAAGGTTCAAAGATCTGCCACAGTGGAGGGGGAAGCTTGTGACACGATCTTGGCAATGAGAATGGGGGACCTTTCTCATGTCCCAATTCTACCTGTGAGATGTTGGAAGGTGCGTCACAAGGACACGCAAAACAACAGGTGGAACACAGGAAACCTGAAAATCAAAACATTCAGCTGAATACCAAGGCGCTGCCCTCTCTTTCATTTGGAGAGGTTGCCAATGTGCTTTCCAATTATCTCAGAGCTTTTCCTTGTGCTCTCTTGAGCAGCTGACAGAAACATCCCTAAACCAGGAGACAAAAGCCAACTCATACAGCAGAAACGCCTGTCAAATGAAGTAAACAAACTTTTATGTTTTGTCTTTGGAGGCATGTTGTGTCATCCTCTTTAAATGTACTCATGATCATAATGATTTAAAAAAAAAAAAAGAATTTAAGAGGACAGGTTTCTAGCCAAGAGCTGGCACTATTAACTTAAAGTCAAACAGAAGTTTTGACTTGAATGCTCAGGGCTGGTGTTTAAAAAGAGCATGCAATGTGAGCAAAAGAAAACCTTGTAATTAACATGATGAGAAAAAATTGTATTTAATGAATGGGTTTGGCTCTATTCAAGAGGAGTTCCAGCATGTCTAAAGCTGGGAGCCCTCCACTGGTCCAAAATGCGCGTGCACGCACGCATGCACACATGCACACAAACACTTCTGTATGCCTTTGGGCGAGTTGCAGGGCTACAAGCAAACCTGGTCCAGTTAACTAGATACACCTGTAGTCCAATTTCGCAAAGACTGAAGAGATGACAGCACAGTTAAGTACATTCTAACCTTCTAGAGCCGGAATAGGCGCAATGCAGACAAGGCACTCAGATCTCCCTGCCCAATGTTTATTCAGATTATTTCCTCACTCCCTTGTATATTCCAACACATGGATGGATAAGCAGAGCCATATACACTTCTCTCAGAATTGCACACTGAATAAAACATAGGAAGGCAGTGGGAGTTGTTCTGCTTCCTTCTCCCAGAGTTGAGGATGCACAAGTGCATGTTGGGAAAGAGGAGGTCATCAGAATATTCCCTAGTATCTTTCCTGCGTTGTACCTGCTTCAGATCTAGGAGGTTCTAATTACCGTCCACTCGAACACTTCACCACCTCTTCATTATTGTTAAACCGGACTACGCAAGCATCTAGCTAACCAAATTGATTTGGGGGAAAAGCAACCACCACTTGCAGACGGCCGGCTCCATTTGGGCAGAGGCAGATTCCTTCGTTGCTCACATGCAGAAGGAAATGGCACTTCTGCCCGAACTGCCTGGCTGCCCGGGAACGCAGCAGTAGCCAGGCGACTACCGCTGCATCCTGCGGCAGGCAGGCAGCCACGGGAGCCTCCGCAGCAAAAGGGGACCCTACCCCCGCTCTATCGGCTCAGGGCGGGTGATGGGTCTGCTCACTTCTGCGCCGGCTATTGAAAAATGTAATAAAATGTGTTTAGCTGGTGAAGAAGTGAAGGCCTCCAAGAAAGCCTTACTCGGAAGTCGGAAACCAGTGGCCAGAGTTGCCGCCGGTCCTGTTCCCACTCCATCCCTCCTTCCCGTCCTGGAACGCCCTCCCGCTCCACCCCGAACGGCCACATTCAGGGCGCACGCGGCCGGCATTACCGTGGCGCCGCCCCAGTGCCGCAAAGCGTTAAGAGGCACTTTACAGTGCCTAGTGCGACATTTGCCCAGGTGGAACGAGTGTCCCGGCCGCGGGAAGGCCCACTGGATTGGGTCCCGAGATGATGCATGTCTGCAACTTAGCAAGCAGTGACCAGAAACACAGAAAGCAATTTTAAAAAAACCCTATTAAAAATCATCAAAGTACATGCATGTATACATATTCATAATTAAGTGTGTTTTAATATATTAATTTTAAATTCCTGCTGCCTAATTCATTGGGGAGTCAACTTTAGTAGGTCAAAACAATTTTTAATCACCTAATGCAGGCCCCAACATAACCTTATGGAAATCCCTTTTATGGAGACCTCCTAGTTAGCTAAAGGCAACAGGATTCTCTCTCCTTAGTCATCTTAACGCCATCTACATTGGGTTGCTGCTTGGGAGAAATATGGCAGTGCCGTCATCCACATCTGCCTTCAAGGCTAACACCTTTCATTCACCTCCCCCCCTCAAATTATCCTAGAGCTCTTTCTGCCTGCATGATAAATTATCAATGCTACTTTGACGTGAAAAGTTCTCACACGATGGGACCTCCGCGGTACCTAAGCACTGGCATGCTGCTGTCAAGATAATTTATCTTTCCCATTATGGCATGAATGCATCCCTGTTGCTTAGTAGCTTGACTTACAGGCCAGAAAAGTGCTGCTAATCAAAATTATCACATGCACACACACTTAGAACATTTGTCACTAGTAGAACACCATCTCAGTTAGTTTTCATTGATGGGATTTTTTAGGAAGTATAAAACATGAAAGAAGAGCACACACACACACACACACACACACACACACACACACACACACAGAGATGAACCTTTAATCCCATGAAAATCTAAAATAGCTCTGAAGCTTCTCTTAAGTGGAGATTTTTCCGCCAATGCTGACCCATTTTGAAATCCCAGATAAAGCTACGGTGCATTGCCGCTGCCTGTGATAACAAAGAGACATTCTTGCGCCTTGCATTCCTCAGTGTGCCTGCGAGAGTCAGAGCGGGAATGAATTATGAAAGCGCTTGGATTTCGACAGGTAGGATTGAAGGCTCATCGCTTCCAAGTTCTCATGTCTGTTGCAAGAAGGCAACAGACATTTGTTGGCATTGCTTCTCCTTTCTGGTTGCTCACTTGAAACAGAAGGAGCTCCTAGCTCTTTTTAACACCTCTGCCCGGCTATTTAAGACATAAGACATAAGACATAAGAAATTTATTTGTCATTACACTCACAACTGGGTGCAACGAAATGAGGTGCTCTTCCCCAAGGTAAAACTGGACAACACCAAAACTAAAATATGCACAATCAACCATACAACAATCACTTATACAAATATAAATACCCCATTGCTCCCAGCAATTTAAATTCCACAAAAACTTATGACCCCGCATTTAAACTCAATACTGCACTTGGGTAAAAACTGTTTCTGAATCTGCTCGTCCTTGCTTTCAATACCCTAAATCTCCTTCTCGATGGTAATAGTTCAAAGAGCTGATGTCCTGGATGAGAGGAGTCTTTCAATATATTAGATATCTTCCTCTTGCATCTATTTTTATACAGTTCTTCCAAAGAGGGGAGTAAACAGCCAATGATGTTTTGGGCCGTCTTGATCACCCTTTGAATTGCCTTTTTCTCTGCCACTGTGCAGCTCGTGTACCATACACAGAGACAGTAGGATAATATGCTCTCAATTGAACTCCGATAGAAGGTGATTAGCAAACTCTCAGCCAATTGTTGCTTTCTAAGAATCCTTAGAAAATACAACCGTTGTTGTGCCTTCCTAATTAAAGCAGTGGTGTTCGCACTCCAAGTCAGGTCATTAGTTATGATGGTCCCAAGAAACTTACATTCAACCACCTGTTCCACACAAACTCCATCTATATACAGTGGCTGAATGTCTGCTCTTTTTTTCCTATAGTCCACTATAAACTCCTTGGTTTTTCGGATATTAAATAGAAGATTATTTTCTTTGCACCAGCGGGATAGCTGTAATACCTCATCCCGATACGCAGACTCATCATCCCCGGAAATAAGTCCTACTAATGTAGTATCGTCCGCAAATTTGATAATCCTATTATTGGGATGGTTATTGGTGCAATCCGATGAATAAATGGAGAACAGTAGTGGACTAAGGACACAACCTTGTGGAGTGCCAGTGCTGAGTATCTTGTCAGTAGAGATGTAATCATTCAGTTTAACTCTTTGTGGACGATTTGTTAAAAAATCCCATATCCATAAACAGATAGAATCTGGAAAATCTAGATCTTTAAGTTTGGCTATTAATCTGTGTGGTATGATGGTATTAAAAGCAGAACTAAAGTCCGCAAACAGCATTCTTACATAATTCCCTTGTGTTTCCAAATGGGATAAAGCCATATAAAGCACAGTATTAATCGCATCCTCAGTTGATCTATTTTCTTTGTAAGCAATTTAGTCTCCCTCCCTTCAGATTCAAGAATTATTTAAAATGCAGTGCACATCAACCGGACAGCAATTTCTAAACTGCAGACGGCCCTTCCTCAGAGCTCAATCCTGAGCTCTCTAGCCCGGGCAGTACGAGTGGGCCGCCCACGATGGATGGGCCTTGCAGCGTTTGCTACACCAGCACAGGGGGAAAGGGCTTACCGCCTGCACTACAGCAGCGCCAGAACAGAGTGCCTGAAAGTGGCAACACGGAACCAGCGTGCAGTTAAGTGTGCTGGTTCCCGGCGTCCCACTGATTCTGGCGAGGGCAGGAGGGGGTTCCGGGGGGCGGAGGGTGAGGCCAGACTCCGGATCTTACCCTCTGTGTGGGGCCATGCAGCCCCACACAGAGGCCCTCCCATCAGCACCGGGTGAATAGCCGGCGCAGACGCAAGACGACCCATTGGCGGGGTCTCTGGGGTAACCAGGGGGAAGGGGTGAAGGATGAATATCCCCTTCTCCCGAGGTGCCTCTGGCAGCTACCTGGCTGCTGCTGGATACAGCGGTAGCTGTTTGGCACCTGCAGCGCCCAGGCAGTTCAGGACTGGGCTGCCTGCCTGTCACGACTAGGCAAGTGGCTGCTTCCTACATCCCTGACTCACCGGTCCGGACAGAATGACTGGGTTCTGATAACACAAAATTGATGCTTGGCGCCATGCATGAACTTGAACCTCAGCCTACCCACAAACTGCGCTTTGTTTGGGGCTAACAAGCCAGATCTAAAACTACATTTTTGCTATCTACTGCTTCCTGTTATGCCTGAACTCAAAGACGATTGGGTGGACCAGGGCAGGTAGCAGCTGTGGCAGCAGCAACAACAGGAACTATGGATTTCCTATGCCTCTGGTGCAAATAGCCCTTTGGCCATGCCTTCTTGGAGTTGTCAAAATGATGTGATCAATAGCCCGCAAATATATATGTTACTATTCCATCTGCCAAGGCTTTTGTGGCTTAAACATCCAGATGGAAAACAAAACAAACACTCTCATTCAATTTTCCCCAAGTGTCCTGCCTGCTCACCTGGAAACTCTCTCCACCCACCACAGAGGAGTGGCTATTTGCCTGGTTTGGGATGGCAAGCACAGGTGGGGTTTGCTTCCTTGTCTCACATCATCACGTATAAATTACAGATTTAAATAAAGGAAAAAATATAATGGAAGGAGGAAGGCATGTGAAAGGGAGTGCGAACGTATTCAAAACCTCCATATCACACTAGTTTCGTAACTTGTAAAATAATCACTTAGTACCCTGCCTCTGCTTGGCTTGATTTCCCTGCCTGTGAACACTTTCCATGGAGAAGCACTTGGATCCTTTTTCTGCCTACTCCAACCTTCAATAGGGGTCATCTAAATATAGAACAAATGTTCCCTTGTTGACGAACAGTAACTGGAAATAGGAAGACGTCCTGCTTTGCTCAAGTGACAAATGCACTCCGGTCCTACCAGCTGAACCATCAGCGTATTTAGCACTGGAAGACGTTCCTCTCCAAGCGACTGGGGAAGGAAATATTTGTTCACTCGCAAGCATGCCCCAAGTTTTGTGAAGCGATTTCCTAAGCACTGTCAGGTTTCGCTATAGCAGCTTCAAACGCTAGCGCTAACTCTGTGCAGGGCTGACGTTTCTGGGGTCTTGGAAACGGAAATATTGCCAGGGTGATCAGACACAATGGCAGACATAGGAACTATACCTTTAACCATTGTATAGAAGAGGGAAAGTTGGCGGATGCAGCTTTTTAAACTCTTTCATGTTGAGCTGCACCTGCCCAAATTCTCTCTTCTCTACAGTGGTTAAAGGTATAGGCCAGAGGTGGCCAAACTTGCTTAATGTAAAAGCCACACACAATAAACTTCAGGTGTCTGAAAGCCGCATATTTAAGAAGCATTTAAATTCTTAAATATATTTACCTACTTGTGGTGGATTCTCAGTTTATACCTGGTAATTATAATGCTTGAAAATGTTTATTTACCTTTCATATTAATTGGGACTCCAAAAGCGGCTCAGCTAACGTATTTCCAAGAGCTGCACATTATATGTGAAAAAGCCACATGTGGCTCCCAATCCGTGGTTTGGCCACCTTAGTATACACCCTCTGTTTCTAGTCACTCTGAATATTCCTTTCGCCCTAGACTACAGGATTATTCCCAAATGGGAAATTATTTTTTTTTGGGGGGGGGAAATGAACAGATTTCAGCAACACCTAAATAATGTTAAGGTTGTATTAACCTGCATGGACAGGGCTGGTCTATGGCTAGGTGGCCAGAGACTGAACCATGCTTTAGACAAGGAACAGCTTCAGCACCTCTCTCTGTTTGTCCAACTTTTGATGACCTTATTTTGGGATTGCATTTGCCACCCCTTCCCACAACTCTGATGCATGATCTGCATGCATGAAATAGCCTTGTCACATGAGATGATACATTTGTATTGCTGGCGGCGGGGTGTGTGTGTGTTCCTGTTCATCTGTTTTTATCCATAAGCAAATGTATATGCAAATAAATGATCTAATTTTAAGAATGGAATTGCCCAGCATCCCACGTAGCTCAAAAGCAAAAACAGCAACCCCAACACGGCAATCTAATGTGTTTCACACAGAAATAAGTCCCAACGAACTCAATGGATCTTATTTTCAAGTGTTAACAGAACTGCTGTCCAAGGCTGCAGTCCTATACACACACATTCATCTCAATGGGGCTTACATCCAAGTAAAAGTGCACCGATGGCATAGTAACTCAAGTATTTATTTCCTTGTGTATCCTGTCCCCTCAGGTCCAATATTAACATTTTCAAAACTAATAATTTAAAGCAAAGCCACAGCCCTCTTGAGTCCCCTTTACTGGGCAAAAAGGCGGGGTAAAGATCTTTTAAACAGATATAAAGATCTTTGCCTGGTGCTGAAAAGGCATTAATATGGTGTGATGCATCTTCCCTAGAAAGAGCACTCTGCAAGTGGGGCACCCCGACCAAACGGCCCTCTTGCCAATCACCACCGGCCTCATGTCCACAGGCCATGGAATCCAGAGAAAGTTCTACACTGAATACTTTTTCCTTCCAGTCTTTGCTAGTTGGTCATTCAAAGAGACACCATAACTGGCCTTGTCTTATTTTTTAAACTAAACGAAAACATACTTTTGTATTTCACGGTAGTGACAGACAGCAACCATAATGCTTTAAGATACTCCGCAAAAGTTCGCGCATGAAGACGAATTCCTTGGTCCAGCGGCTGCCAGTACAAAGTACAGGCTATTCTACCAGTGCAGCCAGACGCTTATGACCCTCCCTTCCTTCCTGCTGATGTCCGATATAAATAAAAGAAAAATGCCTTTTTTGTGAGAATGTCAGCTAGTTCTTTGGTAATCAAACTGAGGATCCAGCAGCTGCCAGAGTCCTCTCCCTTGTGTTTTTCCTTTTTAACTTATGTCTCTGGCTCAAAATAGCTATCTATTTTAATAAGCCTGAAAGCATCTCCAGTATTATCTTGACGGAATATTTTTCTAAATATTGGACACATTTTCCCTCTTGGCTTTCCTTAGCTGCTGTTATTATTAATATACTGCTTTTCAACAACAACAACAACAACAACAACAACAACAACAACAACAACAGTTCAAAGAATGAATTACATAGCAAGGAAATTATGTTCCACCATTCCAACATGCAAGGGTGGTGTCAGTGTTGGTGCCAGGCTGCTGCCCTGTGAATGGGTTGGGAACCAACCTTAAGACCATGGGCTCCCTTCCCCACAATGCCTCTCTGCTCTGGAGCAAGTTCCTTCTACCTTCACTGTTCATCAATAACAATACAGGCCTGATTCTATCGGGCTCAGTACGGGCAGTGCCAAGTGTACCACCTGCACTGATGTCACAAAGGCACCTCCAGTGCTGGCAGTAAGCCCTTACCGCCTTACCACCATTCCTGGAGATGCCCACGTGGAGGTGGCAGCCAGTAAGTGCAGGGGCTGCCGGCATTGTGCATTTTCTAGGCAGGCAGGGAGGGTGGAACTGGGCGGGGGGAGAAGTGGGGCAGGACTGGTGGTGGCCACCACCGCTAGATCCTAACCTCCGGGTTGGGTCACATGGCCCAACGCAGGAGCCTTCATGTCTGCGCTGGCAAAATAGCTGGTGCAGACCCACCAGCAGCCCTGCAGGCTTCCCCGGGGGAAGGAGACGAACGTGCCCTTCTCCTGAGGTGCCTCCAGTGGCTGCCTGATTGCCGCTGGATGCAGCGACAGCCATTCCCTTGGCTCAGGGCGAGATAGCCGATGTGGAAACATGCGTCACGGTGCCACAGAGCAGCAGCTCACGTCGTGTCTTACCTCGAGCAAAGCGGCCGCAGGGTCCCCCTGCAGGCTCTTCCCAAGTTTGTCAACCTCATCGAGCAGGAACACGGGATTGTTCACTCCGACAGTCTTCAAGCCATTGATGATGCGCCCAGGCATGCTCCCGACGTACGTGCGCCTTGTGGGGAGCAAGCGAGAAGGAGACCGAAAAAGTGGAACACGGCAATGCTAAGGGCAACCCTTCCAATCCAGGGAGAGGGGTCACTTTCTACCCCCACTCCAGCCCCCCCCCCACATCCCAGTTTAACGTTACATATTCCTAGATAAACACGGAGATGTATGGGGCACCCTACGATATGCTTTTGAAAGCACTTGATAAAAATGAAATGACTCAGTCATATAGAGATATGCAAACTGATTTATTTAGTATTTTTATAAGCTGGCCTTTGGGGAAAAGACTCGCAGGGGCTTGTGTGCTTTAAAAAAGGACAGTAAAAAACAGTATAAAAGACAAGTCTTAAGAAACAATCTCAGCAGCACTAAAATCTCGCAAATCTTAAGACTGAAACTAGCTATATGACATGTAGGCATGCCCACAGAAACAAACAAAAGTCTATACTGGACACCAAAGCAACATCAATGTTGGCACCAGGAGCGCGTCTCTGGAAAAGGCGCTCCATCGCTGAAATGCCCTCTCTGTAGTCAACCAATCATCTAGCTACAGATGATGAGTGAACCCAGAGGAAAGCCTCTATGAAAAAACAAAGGACTTGGATAAGCTCATAGAAGAGGACACTCAGGTAGCCAGCCCTGTGTTGCTGGTTTTTACCTGTGAACCATCACTTTGAGCTGTGCCCAGAAGTGTTAACCATTTCAAAACAGGCAAGGTATGTTCTTTTACACCCAAATCCTGCATTTTGTACTAACGGACACTTCCAAGCAGTCTTCAAAGTCAGTCCCATGTGCCATGCATTGTAGCAGTCCAGTCAAGGAACTGCCAAGGAATAACAGGTGGTTATGTCACCACTCCATGTGGTAGGGCTGTGGAAAGCCACTTCCATAAATGAAGACCCGTTTAAAGGGCTGGGATTCTCCACAATCAACACAGAAGCAGGGGCCCAACTCTTTCCCAATTACTGCTTCCATATTAAATTATAGGGAAACCTCACCATTTATATTTATCTTTCATATATTCTCCCCCTTTTTTTTTTGGTTAAGGCCAATTCTCAGAGTAATTCACAATAACCATCTACAAAAAGATACAATATGTGAGGCATACAAACAGGTGCTTGCAGGTAGTCTGGCCCTTGACAACTGTTGACACTGCCCAGATTCCAGACATTTCCCTTCAAAGGGAGGGGTCAGAAGGAGACACAGTTTAGGAACCATTGCAATAAGTGCATGAAAGGCCCTGCACTCGGCAGCATGACGCCGCTGCCTGCACTGGGAGGGCCAATCCAAAAGTAGGGGTCTAGTTCTAGCCCCAGATGCATTGCATTGTTTTTAGTGGTTTTCTAGATTAAGAATAAGGGTACTGATGTTTTCCCTCTGCTGAACCAGTGCTAGCTTTCGTGTTTACAGGCACAAAATCTCTTTTGCTTGGAATTTGACGTTGGTACAATTCCCAGCTGAAAAATAAACTACTTGCCCAGACTGTATCCAAACTCCAAGATTTCCACCCTTTCTCCAGAATAAATAGCTATCTTTATTACACAGTGGTAGGGGATAAATTATATGAAGCTTTCTCTGCTTGGAGAAAAACAATTTGCAAACCTGTTTGTAGCTAAGAAAGAAATCTTTTAGATGTGAACCATTTTGCTGTTCAGATTTAGACTGGGCAGCTAGTTACGTAATGTCAGTTCTATTTGCTCCCCTCCCACAACCCCACACACACTTGCCCCAAGTATGAAGACTGGTACATTAAAACACCACATTCGCCTGGTTCAGGCACCACAGTTTGCTTGCTGAGAACATGCTATGGATTCATTCCCTTTCCTCTCAATTGCTTTGTGGCTAGCAGTAACCGTCATCCGCTGAGATGTCGGAAGCAGAAAAACTACGGCTACCGCTAACCATGGTTTGCTTCCAAACCAGAACTGGATACACGAAGGAGAGAAAGGAATTGGTGCACGTGAAGAGAGGGGAGCGGGGAAGGAGGGAATGTGCGGGACATCACCAACCAAACCATGTACAAACTAGGACAACATCTGATTTTTCCCTGCAATACAGCTGGCCCTGGGGATCTGGGGGGGATTCATTCCCGGACCCTTCGTGGATACCAAAAACGATGGATAATTGAATGCACAGGTCTCAGCACTCAGAGGACTCCCAGACGTGACCGCGAAGTGCCTTCTGGGGTGCAGGGAGGCCCGCACACAGACTCCCCACACCTCAGAAGGCCTGCCAGAGCCTTCTGAGACACACACACTTTCAGAGTTTTTTGTAAACCAGAAGTGCATCAGAAGGCTCCAGGAGACCTTCTGAAGTGCAGGGATGGCCTCTCCACGCTTCAGAAAGCCTACCGTAAGGCACTTCCAATGAAAGGCACTTCCAATGTAGTGAAAAGCTGGAAGTCCTTTTTAAAAGGCTCTGGCAGCCCATCCAAGACACTGGGAGGTGGCGCACAGCCTCTCCATGCCTCAAGAAGGCCTGATGCAACTGGAAGACTCTTCTGGTTGTGTCTAGGAGGTACTGTGAGGCCCTCCTGACCTGTGTTGGGTCAAACCCGCGCGTCCTAAACCTGCGGATAAGGATGGCCAACCTGTATTGTTCTCAAAAATACAAAGTGTGATTTAAAGCGCTCTCTCTAACAGGAATCACTGTGAGCTTACACATATGGCGTCCAGTCCATATGTGATGAGCAATTTGCCTGCTGGCAATATGGAGAAAGGTCATACAATAAAACTCCATAAACTCCATGGAACAGAATAGCCTTGCAGCTGAATAGACCATGCTGGTGTTTACTTTCTTTACTTTTCCTAAAATGAGAGTTGGAACATAAAATGATGCAATTAACATTAAAATTAAACATTTTACGGATAAATAAGAAGCAGATTTTAAACGGACAATCTGCTATTTCTGTTTGACTTGGTGCCAACTGTGAAAAGCTCTCATATGTTAAATAAAAAAAAAGTTGCTTTAACATCGTATTTGCAACGTCGTCCATACCTGCACAAGGCCTTGAAAATTCTGGCTCAACCTAACCCATGAAACACTTTACTGTGTAGGGCTAAAACCTCTGTTTGTGCAGAAACACTACCAGAGTTGAATTGGGGGGCAATGAAAAATAGTACATAAATATTATTGATGATAATAAAATTGAAGAAGCACAGCTACCGCACTACCCTAAGTTCCCTGAAGGAAGATAAAAATGAAACCGATTATAAAAATTTATGCAAAGTTCAACTTGTTCTTGATGTGCAGTGGAAGGAAAATCTCATTTTTTTAAAAAAAATCACATCTGTCTAGCGTTCACTCTGCTCTCCAAAATAGAGTCAGAAATGTGGAGACAAGGCAATAAGAAGTCCTTTTTATGCATAGAAGTCATTATATATTTTATATCTATCTAATAAAAATATATATAATAAGGGGAATTTATTGGCTTTACTCCAAAGAGTCAGAATCTGACCCAGACCATGTCTTTTTAAAGGGGAACAAATATATACCAAGAACGAGTCTGAAACTCTGAAGCCGTCTCCTGTTCTATTTTCCAAAATGCTTCTGGGCTCCGATGCGGTGGTGGGATACATTTTTTTACGCAGCGACGAACTGCCCAGTGCAAACTAAGGACAGCTGGAGAGTGTCAGTCTGGGTTTTATATATGATGATGCCAACTTCATTTTTGGAATGGACAACAATAGCAGATCCTCAGTCCTAATGGGAGACAGATTTCAGAGGCACTCGAGCTAGAAGCATGTGAGCTTTCCTTACATGGTAAGTTCTGGGTGTTTCCCAGCTTCTCATAACTGAACGTCACATGGAACTGCACTCTCAGAACATTGGCCTGTGGCCTAACATTACAAGGAACTTCCTTGTGGAAGCTATCTTTCAGAGTGCACACTTCCTCTTTGAGAAGGAGAGGAACACACTCCCTCCAAAACTGCTAACCCCATAAGATCCACATTTGGATCTTACTCCAAACAGCAAAATGCCAGCCCAGGGGAAAAAAGGAAAACAACAACGTGTAAAAAGGGAAATGCAATCAAAAGTCAAAAAAAGGGAGCTGCTTGCTTTTTAACTCGCCTAATTGGCTTTTGCCCTGCTTTTCTAGAGAAAATTTTCGAAGTGTATTACAGAGACGCACAAATATTAACATAAAACGCCCTATTGCAATAAAATTATTAGTCCAGTGGTTCTCAGACATTTTAGCACCGGGACCCAATTTTGAGAATGACTATCTGTCTGGGACCCACCGGAAGTGGTCATGGCGTCACATGTCATGTGACGGAGAAAGCAGCAATAAGTTGGGCTATTTCTCAGCCATTTTCCATTAGCAAAATGGATCGGAAAGAAAACAGCCTATTTAAAACGTTTGCACAAGCAAAACAACCTGGTCCAGTGTCCCATCTTCCCATGTTTTCCAACCTAGCTGGCACCAAGTTTTTTGTTTTTTTCATCTCGAGGGCCCAAGGGCCAAGCTACACATTACACAAAACACCTTGTAAGAGAGACTGGCCAGTCCTAAACACTCTTCGCCAAAGAAAACCAAGCTGCAAGAAGACTGTGATCCCATTTAGAATCACAATGTGCACAGAACTTAACCCTTTCCTCTCACCTGGTTTTATCCCACCTGAAAGTTATTTGCTCTTGAAGCTATGGGAAACAAATCATCCAATAAGGCAAGCTATAATTTACCTGAGACCAAGAACAGGAGAGGGGAACATACAATGAGAAGAAGGGGGTGCAAGGCTGAAGCATCTAACCGCTTGTTCACATAACCCAAACGTCTGAATTACTCCACTGTTTCTCATGTAGCATTTACAAACCGAAAGGTATTTCACAAGCGGATCTTGGGCCAATATGAGGGTGCCCAGGCAGGATGTCCCAGGAAGGGGAACAAGCCCCTGAACATAAGAAAGGGGCAGTCTAGATACTGGAGCTGTAATTTTCCATAATGTTACTAGATTCAGATTCAAAAACCTTTTTGGCGTTTTATAAAATAACACCCTTAGTAGGATGTAACTCGCAAAATGATACTGGAAAGCGGCAAACTTTTTATCAAAGCCAAAACAGCTACTTCCTTTCACAAAAACGATGTCGTCTTTAAAGTTCCTTAACATGTTTCAGAAAAAGATTCTAACAACCTCTGGTGGCTCCCGTGCGAACTGCAACATGCCATTTTTAAAAGCTTTATCAAGGCCGACAGGGGTCTCGCTAAGGTTTACTTCCTTTGTCCCCATGCTGTAATAGATGTGGGATGATAATATATCTGTTTCAGCACACCGGACTGCATAATGATGGTAAACAAGCCCACCTGAGATGGGGCACGTGGCCCCCACCATATCTGGCAAGCTCGGAAATCTGCTGCACATGGACGCAGGAAAGCTATATAAATTTCCAAATAGCCAGACTGGACGGGAAGCAACAGTTTGCTATCCCCACCACACAAGAGCTGATGAATATTGTATCGTTGGGTCACACTGTGTTAATGTTCTTACAGCAGCTAAAGAAAGCCATAAAAAGGTTCCAACGGCATTGACTAGAAGCACACCAATTTTACATTACTCGGGGTTAACTTCCAACACAGAAAAGGAGAAGATGATTCACAGAGGAATCGTGGGTGGCACAAAACTAAGACAGTACACAACATGTACGTAAGCCAGTTTAGAGTACAACTCTGAAAATGCACGGGTGAAAACAATGAACATTCTTACTTTGCAAGGCAAAGCACTTGCTATTTCCTGATGTATTACGTGCACACACCAAAAAAAACAACAGACATTGAACTCCGATATCTGCCTCTCTCGTGGCAAGCACACGTTTTGACTGATGGTTTTCCAACTCATTTTCAGAAACATAAAATGCAGCTTTCCATTTGGCATCCCATGCCAAGCAACAGAGTCATAACTTGCCTAGCCTCATTCTTTTCAATCCCGCCTCCTCCTACCTTCTGCAACGATTCTTTGGATGATGTTTCTCCTACTCCCTCTTGGCTGATGTTTCCAGTGACTCCTACCGGGACATGCTAAAGGCATATTACATTGCTGTTGCTACTACAAACTAGCCCAGCTTCTTCTCAAATGTCGAGCTCCCTGACTGGAGGACTGACAGACCCGATTATGAATAAATGGGCACCAGCAAATCGGGCTTGTGTTTTCCCCCAAACTATGAGCCACCTCTAGTGCTGCCTCCTGTTTCTGCAGCCCCAAGACACCCGCCAAATCATGCACTGAAAGACAAGGGAAGGTGCTGGTGGCGGCACCTGCAATCTATTGCCCATTGCAGCTGCAGTAGAAAAAATGCTCTTCTCGGAGAACCCCCCTACAGCCCTCCCCACAAGGCAGCCAAGTGCTTTCTCCTAACCCAAAGTAAGTGTTGGAGGATGCCCTGGGATTAGGGGAAGAAAAGAGGGTGGCCTGGAGTACCCAATCACCACTGCCTCCCCTCCTAAGGATTTCCCCTCCTCCAAATTTGGGTGCCGGAGCAGGGGTGTATCTAGACAAAATTGCGCCCGTGGCACGCAATGAAATTGTGCCCCCCCCGCACGCAACGTCATGACGTTGTGAGACACACACACACACACACAAAAAAAAAAAACAAAAAAAAAAACCACAGACCCAGCCAGGGAAATGCAGCCAGCTCTGCCAGCCGTCCCGTCCCGCCTTACCTCTTGAAATCCTGCATGAGGCGCCTCCGGGCCATCGTGGACATGGTGGGCTCGCGGTTATAAATAAATAACTCATATACCGGGCGGCCCAGGGGAAGGGGAGGGACGCGAGGCGTCAGGGCAAAAGCAGCGGCTGGGTGGCGAGTGAGGTGCTGAGGAGGCGGCAGCGGCGGCTCCCTGAGCGACGGCGGCCTCTACCACTCCTCTACCACTCACGCCAGAGGAGGGGCGAGACAGGAGGAGGAGGCCGCGAGGGGTAGGGAGGGGAGGCAGCGCCAACCACATAATTGAGGGTGACAGGGGGCCTTAAAGTGGCCTTAAAGTGCCAGCGCCGTGGTAGCCAGGAAAAGCTGGCAACTTTAAGGCCACTTTAAGGCACCCCCATGGTTTGCAGAGCCAGGGGGCACGGTGGCGGCTTCCTTCCCTGGGGCTGCCGCTCGGGCACTTTAAGTACTCCAGCGGCAGGCTGGGAGGGGAGACACCGGCATGCCTCCCGGCTCGGGGGGGGGGTTCACAAATTTGCTGGCGGGGGCAAGGCGCCATGCCAACGGCGCCCCCCACCTTATGGAGCCCCAGGGCTCATGCCCCCTGCTGCCATACCCTAGTTACGCCTCTGGGGAGGAGGCAGCTAATGCAGGGAAGCCGGAGAACTCTGCAAAAAAATCAACAGATTGTTCACAAGTCCTGAAAGGACCCCAACACATCCATGGGGAATGTGACGCAAGTACTCAAGCCCAGCAATGCTCGTGCACCCCTACTGGTACTTTTTAAAATAGCCCAGCCGTTTTCACCACCACTGCAGACGACTGTTAATGTGGGGACAGTCACATTTGACCCCTCAGAACCTCTGTTTTAAAATGGCTTCGATTAATCGGTTAGAGTAATATAACAAAGACTTGAAATAACAAAAGGCTTCTTCAAACAAACATTCTTATTTTAAGTTAATGGTTGCTAATAAAGGCACTTGTGAAAAAAGGGCAGGTGTTGCCGCATGAGAAGTGGCAGTCCCTCCCTCTCTCATGCAAAGGAGGAAGCCTGCAGCTACACATGCAAATGTTTGAAGTTTTACCCATTTCAGTAATTCACTCAAATGCATTTGAGTCCCCTGTATACTGACTGCACATAACTGCAAACGCATCTCTCCCCCCCCCCCCAACGACCCAACGGTAGGATATAATGTACCAAAACAGACATAACTCCAGTGATAAATACGACACACAGATGCTGTTTTCGCATACTGCCTCCTTCAACTGCATTCCTTGTCACACATCTGTCTCTATCTATACGCACGCACACTCCCACCAAGGCCTGAAATATTTAAGATTTAATTTCAGTCCGTGGATTTATAGTCCTCTCGTGCACACAAATGAAAAGGAAGTCAGGATTCTTCTTGAGCCATCAATCAATAAAAAAGGCAATTTGATGAAGGTTTAAAGACTGCTTTATGTCAGGGAAAAATTGACACAGAGATTTTATCTCCATGTTGGGAACATGGAAAGGGCCCTGCTGGACCAGGCATCTAGTCCAGCTTCCTGTAGCTCAGTAGATTACATAGTAGATGAGTAGATTACATCATTGTCCCTCTTCACCCCCGCACAGTGTCTTTTCTAGTGCCTGTTGCTGCTGGGGTTCTGCATTTTTTTAGATTGTGAGCCCTTTGGGGACATGGAGCTATTTAACTTTATTATTACTATTTGCCTGTAAACTGCTTAGTGAACTTTGTGTTGAAAAGCTGTATATAAATACTATTGATTGATCTACAGTCAGCGGCGTCATGCAGCCGGAACGCTGGGCGGGAGGAGCAGGTGAGCGGCAGCCCGCCCGTTGCGTTCCGGTCCATTTCGCCGTCTTCCGCGGGGGCGGGGAAGACGGCAAAACAGACCGGAATGCAATGGGCGGGCTGCCGCTCACCCGCTCCTCCCGCCCAGCGTTCCGGCTGCATGATGCCACTCTCTACAGTGTATCTTTTTCTATTTGGATGCCAATGAATAGATAAAGAATAGAACAGATAAAAAAACTGGCAAAAAAAAATACCAAAAGCTGAACTGCTATGCGTATAGCCTATACCAGTGATGGTGAACCTATGACACACATGTCAAAGGTGACATGCCACAGCGTTTTGGCTGACACACCTGTATTTGCCTACACCCAACAACAACTGGATTTTTTGGTAATGATTTGATTTTTTGTAATGATTTGATGTTTCTTTGTATAATGCATAGCCCCATACATGACTGGACTATATTTTTTAAAAAAATAAATATGTAAATAATTGTTTCTCTTTTGTTGACAGTCGGGAGCAACACACCAGCAGAGTCAAGTTAAGCATTTCTGGCATGGCAAACCCAAAAGGTTCGCCATCACAGCCCCATACATTCCCTCTGAGCAAATGGCAAGACAACAAGGAAAATACCTATGCCCTCGAATGTCGGACTGGTCACACACTCCCCCCAAGGCAATCCGGTGGAACTCTCGGCCCAAAGTCTTTGCCACAGATCTTCCCACACTCGTTTTGCCAACTCCAGGAGGGCCCACAAAGCACAGGATGGGACCTTTCAGGTTGCTCTTAAGTTGCCTGACTGCCAAGTACTCCAACACTCTTTTCTTCAACTTCTCCATTGCATAGTGGTCATTGTCCAGAAGGATTCTGGCTGCACGGATATCCAGGCGATCTGTTGACCAAAGGCGATGACAACAACGGCAATTTTTAAAAAAGAAACCCAAAAAGCAGCTAAAAATGCTCAACTCTTCAAACGTACCTCGAGAATGCAAAATCATGAAGAAAAATCCACAGTCCAAACTAAAGTAATGCTTTGATTAGGACCAGTCAAGGAGTAATAAAGCATCAAACAGCAATCTTTCAAATCCAACAGGATTCTTCAATCACAATAATCGATATTGTTTTGGCTATTTGATGAAGAATCCCACAGGATTTGGTGTTGGATGCCTTTATTAGGGCCAACGTAAAGTTGGTTTATCCAGCTTTGGACCAGAAGCATTTGTAGCCCAGATAATGACTGTGATGCTCAGCTGTGATGTGAACCAGGACCGCAGACCAGGCATTGAAGCATTGGCCCGTTTCATTCCATCCCCCTCTGGACGATATTAAAGTACAGGAGCTGGCTTTCTGTTTTGGAGAACTCATTCCTCTCTGTGGTTATCTTGCAGCGGCCCTGCCAGATAACGCTCAGAAAGCCTGGGAAACCGAAACTAACTGGAACGAGAAGGAGGAGGGAAAAAGGGGGGTGAGACCACATGGGGGAATAGTAAAACGGACACTTTTTTCCTGTCCTGTTCCCAGCAGTCTGTCTTTTTGCTTGGTGAGTGTTAGGGCATGTATTTAGCTTAGGAGTTAGCTGTTTTTAAGCCTTGATGTAGTTATGCCTTTGCTGTGGCCTATGCTTAAGTTGTAAGTTGTAGTTTAAATAAATCATTACATTTTACTCTATGGTGTGCCTCGTGTGCTGGAAGCAGGGGTTAGCTGAATCCAGTCTTGACGCGATGCTACATTACTGACTGGTTTAAGGTAATGGCTCCTGGGCCACTGCAGGTTGCCATTACCTTGCAGGCAGGCAGGCGGCCAGGAGGGAACATCATCCCACGGGACCAAGGGGCAGTCAGGTGGGGCCAGCCCCCCCCCCCCCGGTAACGTGATAATGACTGGCTCCATTCTAGTCATTTTGAACGGTTTACAATGTCAGTCCAGGAAAATATATAAGGTTCCATTTACCTTTCGTACTTTTGTTCCAAGGCAGCTCCACCATCAATTCCAAATAATTTCGAGTTAAGGCATACTCTGGCATCGACTGTGGCATTTTCTTTAACCTGGGAGAAAAAAAAAGATAAAATCGATCAATAAACCAAATCCACCCTCAAATCTGCAGAAATATCAGCACAGGAATAAAACCAATACAAAATTGTGAAGACCTGATGCGATGCAGGTTTTGCAATACTACACGGACATTGTAATGGTACAAATGTGTAGGGTAACACTACCAGAATGTGTACTTGACAAAGAATGTCAAGGTTCACAATGAGGCAACAGTGTTGAAAGTACACAGGTGTGGGTCTGGCCATTCCTAGAATGGAAGACTACTCACAAGTCCTACTGTTAAAAGGCAAATGTGTGATCAACTAAATGAAATTCTTGCCGGAATCTTGAGGTAATTAACCTTTTGCCAGGATTAAAAACTTTCACCAGGAAAACAGTGTTAACACTTTACGCCTTCAACAGAGCAACTGAATCTATTGAGACTGTTTACGTAATAAGTGCAGACACTCTCCATGAATCAAAAAGGATAATTTGAAGATTAGGTCCCAATTCAGCATAGTACCTATTTCTGCCAAATTAGTACTAAATGCTTCATATTGATATGAAAAGGACATCACAAAAAAGTTACAGGACAGTGTCCTGAATTTCAACAGCTGGTGGGAAACACAAATGGCACTGTTTCTTGTAAGGGAAGGTCTCCTTCTGCTCATGGAAGAAGAATCCACTCTCAACTAACTTGTCTCATGGATTTCAACAGTACTTTGTTGGGATTCTTTTTCTTAGGATGCAAGAAAGGATGCTCTGTATTTCGGAACGAGGACAAAAAGAAGCCATGTCTGATTCTTTTAGACCAAAAACCCTCCCCACTTCAGCAGTTACCTAACCCACCTCTTCACTTCTTTCATGCACACTTTCAGGGCTTGCTCAGACATGCTGGAGGCTCGAATTTTCTTTTCAAGTACAACAACGTCATCGTGGTCCTCATCTTCCTCTTCTTCTTCCGCAGTGCCTGGTATGTGGTTCAGCCTTCGAATGGGGCGTATTGCTACGACCTACAAAATCGAAAGACAGAGAAGCAGCTTCCCATTAGGTCCCGATCCAGTACAGCATTTCTGCCCATCATTAGTACTAAATGCTTCATATTGATATAAAGACATCACATAATCACTACCACTGCAAGCAGCTGGGTGCCAATGGAATTCTTATGCACATAATTTTGCTGCCTTATGCCATCTTGGGTGTATGTGAACGGTGGAATATAAATTCTTCAAATAAATAAAATGTTATTCCTGGTTGAATATAAAGAAAATTAAAGAAGACTGACTATATTTACATGATGTGAACCTTCAAATAAAAATGCAAAGGTGCACTGAATTAGTAAATAATCATTATACCCTATCACGATACCCTGGTCCTGCCTGGTCACTCACAACACGTTTTCCTTTTGGGGAGAATGGCTGTGTGGGTTACCCACCCATCAACATTCTGTCTTTTGAACTGTTAAATGCTTAGGTGAGGGCACACGTAAACCCAACAACTTACTCTACGTTCCAGCAAGGCTTTATAGCTTTAACTAGTCCCTGCATACACAAGTCAGCAGTGCTCCAAATAGCCTTCATTTCAACACAGTACTGTAGGAAATCTTATAGCTACGGCATTCTGGGTTGTGGAAGACTGGTGGCCTTCCCCCCTTCATCACCCCACGTACGAGACAAGGCGTCTGCCAGCACATTTTTTTGAGCCTGGTATAGGGGTAATTTGAAAGTCATAATCCTGCAGGCTTAAGCACTGATTTTCTTTGGTTCTGGCCAAAAAGGTCACAGGTGAATGATCTGTATGGACTACGTACTTGGTACCCAAATGATATGGCCTATGTTTATTCAGGGCCCATGCCAAGGCAAGACATTCAAGCTCTACTATGCAGTAATGGGATCTGGGAATGAACTACAGGAATGCTGGGCGGGACTTGCGCGTGATTGGCAGCCCGCCCGTTCCGTTGGCTGCCCGCCGGCCGTGCAGGCTTCTCCTGGGCAGCGCGCCACACCGCTGGTCGTCCGATCACCCAGCGCGCCCCCCACCCGTCCCCGTTGAGCCGGCACCCCTCCAAGGCCAGGGCGGGCAGCGGACCGAACAGACGGGCAGCCAATGACGCGTAAGTCCCGCCGAAGCCCCGCCCAGCGTTCTTGTAGTTCATTCCCAGATCCCATTACTGCTACTATGGCATAATTTCTTTCCCTGGGCAATAGCTTTCTGCTCAGGTGCTCCACTGGGTGTAAACCTCCCTCCTCCAACTCTTGGAGGAGGACGGCCCCTAATTCGCTTTGACTTGAGTCTGTCTGGACGTAAAATCTCTTGGTGAAGTCAGGGGCCCTCAGCACTGGAGCGGTGATCAGACTTCATTTCAGAGCTTCAAAGGACTATTGGCACTCTTTCGTCCACACGACCTGTTGAGGCAGATGCTGACGACACGGGTTAGTCAGTGGGGCTGCTAATGTTGGGAAATGGGCTATTAGTTTACGATATAATCCAACCAGCCCAAGGAACCCTTGGACCTCCCTTTTGGTCCGGGGCACCCTCCATTGCTGCACACTGTTCACTTTGGCTTCCACTGGTTTCATTTGGCCCTTGCCAATCACGTGACCCAATTCTTGGACAGTTCCTTTAGCAAACTGGCACTTACAGAGGAGCGTGTTGCCGGCACCTTGGGAGCCTGGGGGCAGTCCCTTTTGTAATGCGAGCTTGACCCGCACGAGAAACAGCCTTTAGCTGACCCCCCTCCTTTCTTTCCTCCCTGGGAGGCTTCAACTCTTGGAGAGCTCCCGGCTGCTTAGTGTATGCCGCTCTCACTCCCTGAGTTTTTGCCATGTGGCTGCTTTCTCTGGTTTTTGCTTCAGCCAGAGTCAGAATCCTACCGTCCTTTGGTCTGCCATTCTACGCCGCCTTTGCAGTCACCTTTATGCTGCTGCCTAGAGCACAATTCGTCCGCAATTCTGGCACCCTGCAGAGCCGAGACAGGATTTCTCGCGAGGACCCAATCCACCAAATAATTTGGCAAAAAAACTGCACAGGTGTTCCCGCGCAATCATCTGTTTCCAATCATCGAATGTTTTGACTCCTTCAGCCTCTGCCCATTGATCCAATGCACATCTCAGTTGGAAACTGGCAAAAGTCTCATCAGGTTTCTTTGGAGCGTACCGGTTCCTTGCTCTTGCTGATTCTGCACTCAAGGCAAAAGATTCCTTGACCATTTCTTTGTACATTGCAAATGTGCTAGATCTGTATTTACCACCAGGACTAGCAGTGTTTTACAATACAGCCCTCTGGGAACGTTTTCATCCTGGCGTACTTGTTCAAAGAGTGTTAGGAAGGCCATTGGATCTCCATCCTTCCCGAATTTCGGGAACTTACGTCTGCCAAAGTTGTCCCTGGGTCTGGCTGCTTCTGCGTGTCTGTCTTGGTCAAGCATCAATCGCAGTGTCTGATGCTGCAGTCGGATCATTTCCAGCAGATCCCGGGTGGCTGTGTCAGCTGCTGGAGTCGGTCCCTCAGCCAGACGCTCCACAACTCTCGCAGGAGCAGCATGCGGAGGAACGGGGGGGGGCAGATTGTCGTGCCAGCCTTCAGCGAGGAGGCAGCCTCATAAGACTGGCTGAATCCTCTTCTTCCAGAATTGGCTCTCGCCTCCACACCACCCTTTCCTCCCCTCTGCCTTCCTCTGCTTCTTCCCATTCTGCCTCTTGCTGAAACCTAGCAGCGGAGCGCAAAGCAGCCGGCCCCCGGAGACTGGAGCGCCACTGCGCTGCTTCCCTCTCCTCCTCCTCCTTACATTCAGCATTCCAGAATGGGTTCAGATCCAGGAGCTGACTACGTATCGGGCCACAGCCCTGCTCCAACTGGGTCTGGTCCTTCTCAACCGTCATACCAGTCACCTGTGGGATAGGTAAGCCACTGTAGTCCTCCTCCATCCGTGGACTCGGGTCGCGAGCGCCAGGGTGTCACTGCCCCCCCCCCCATGCACCATGGTCTCCTCCACAAAGTCCAGCAGCAAGGACGGTTCAAACCCTGCCTCAAATGCAGCCATCTCACTATCCTGCAGGCAGCCTGCCGCAAGGCAAGCTGTAGCCCTCACTGGCAAAACAGCAAACCACTAAGCCCTGTAGCTCCAGCCATGCCAGCCTCTAAGCACCATGCCTCGAAGCTGGGAACGGAAGCCAGTCGCATCCCACAGCTAAGCTCACGGTACCCGGGAGCCTGGCCCTTCCAAACCATCCCCAGGGGTCGTGGGATGATGTCCCCTCCTGGCCACCAGCCACCTCCAGTGGCCCAGCAGGCATTACGTTAGCCCAACCAGTAGTGTAGCACAGAGTCAAGACTGGATTCAGCTAGCCCCCACTCCCAGCACACGAGGCACACCATGGAGGAAAATATAACGATTTATTAAAACTACAGGTTACAGCATAGAGGCTTAATAAGGCCTCTCAAAGCAGGCCAAAGCATGGCATAACCACATGATGCTTAATGCAAAATAAGAAAGCATCTATCTCCTAGTCTACTTACATTCTACCTATCACTCACCCAGCAGAGGACAGAACCAGGTGTGATGAGGGCAAAATGGTCTCTCCTCTCCAGACTCGAAAGTCTGAGTCTTTGTTCTTACTCCCCCCCCCGTGCCTTCCCAGCCCCCCTTGTCAGCCAGAGGCAAAACAGCTCCTGGTACTAAGAAGATATCCTTATATTAAGAGGTTTCCCTGCTAGAGGCCCCTCAGGCCATTGAGCAAGACACAACAGCCTCCAGGGGAAAACTTTCTCACCGCCAGGAACCCAGAGGGGGGTAGGCACAGGCACAGACACAGGCCTCGAAATGGAGCCGAGCTGGCCTGTTTCCCTGCTGTTCACGACATACCCTTTTATCAATATCTTGTTTGGGCTTTCGGGTTTTCTGGAGCAGCTTCAAACCTTCAATCTGCCTGACGAGCAAAGGGATGGTCATCTTGAACCGTTCCTCTAGGCCAATAGCATCTAAAATCTGAAAAATGGAAATCAGAAGTGCAGACACTTGTGGAAAAATTAGGGCAAAGTCCCCGATTAGTATACCAAAAAGAAAATTACTTAAAGCTGCAGCTTCACTGGTATCTCAGTCCTCAATGAATGAAACACAGATATAATTTAGACAAGGATCATTTTTGGAAGTGACCAGCTCCAGTGGTTAATTTATCCTATGCATTAGGATATATAACTTGTATACAGTTGTATTCAGTTATAAGAATTCTCAGGGATGGAAACTGGAACATCCTGCAAACAGGTTTGCAATTGCTCGTCGCAACTGAGCAATGCCTTCCATCCAAATCATCAGAGGAATGGCAGTCAGTCTCTGAGGCTCTTTGCCTAGAGGCTCTTTGCAAGTGAAAGCAGCATGATTAAGGCACAAAGCCAGACCAGATTCAATATAGAGAGTGCAGTAGAGATGGCAAGTTTAGAATGTGAGCATGAGGTCAAACTGAGTTACGATAGCCTGATTTTCAGGATGGAGAACATAGTTAGCTGCCTTAAACAGAGTCAGACCTTTTCTCCTTCTGAACCAGGAATGTCAGACACAGACTGTCTGCAGCCTTCCAGGGTTTCTGTCCAGGATCTTTCCCAGCCTTTCCTGTAGATGCTGGGGATTGAACCAGGAACCTTCCTCATGCGAGGCTCAGGCTATACAACTGAGCTCTCCCAACTTCCCCATAGTTCTATTGTGAACCTACATATTCTATCCATTTTAACTATTTTGCACTTATGGCTATAGGCTGGAGGCAACTGCTGCCTCCTTTATCATTTTGACAGATGTAGACTCCAGAAATTATAGGGCAGCTTGACTGGGAAAGGCTATTCTCTCTGCTCAGCCTGAATGAAGGCAGCACACCCTACCTGAAGCTTCTCCTGGTTGCTGGTGCGGATGATTGAAGTTAATATATCCGGTAAAGCTTCTCTAGGCAGATTGTCCAAGAGGCGTCTCAGTTTAGCCACTGCAGGAACCGACATATCCAGCATCTCAACCAACTTCAGAATGAAAAGCAGAAAAAAAAATAACTACGTTCTTGGCGTTAGTATTTTTAATAGTGCATCATTTAAGCCACGGCCAGGCAGACTTCAGGCTTCTAGGATCTATTTGTAAGATCTATTCGGTGTATTGTCAAGTCAGAACACCAACATCCACCACCTAGAGGCAGGCGTGCTCTCTCTCCTTCCAATGGTTCGTTTTATTCCAACTTGCTATTTTATTTCCTATTGTTACACTAGTGGGAATCCTTGCCTATTACCCAGAGATCTGCCAGTGGATCTCAGGCAACTTTCTGTCTGTTGTGGATTTAGGCCTAGAAACTAATGCCGTTGCATAGCAAGACATAAAACCCTTTCAAGTCATTTCTGAAATTCCGTTCTTTCAGAACTGGAGGGCAAACATCTTTTATGAACTTACCATGGCAAGAAAGAAAAATAAACTCCTCCAGGCCAGCGAGCACTGCTGACTGGAGAGCTAGAGGGGATTGCTGCATACTTTGAATGCCTTTCTCATGCAATTATCCTCAGAGTTTCCTCTCTTTACATTACACAGACATATTTTTTCTTGGTATGGGGCAAGCAGTAGCTTGCAGCTAAACTCCGAGCTACTTTAAGACAAAAATCCTGCATCCTAAAATAGAATGTGTGTTATGGACTCCCTTGCCACGTGTCAGGTAGGCTCGCATTTGCATGCCTGGAGGCTTCCCAACAGAGAATAATGGGAAGAGCCTTCAACTCATGCGTAAATGAAGAACAGGATATAACACCACATGCAACACAAGTTGTACCAAATTTTCCAACCTCTTCATGCGTAACCATTTTCTGATACACTCTCACACGCATTAAGCAGATCTCAAGGAGACAGTCCTGAACAGAAAAGCTTCAGAAGGGAGATTGGACTGAAGGAAAAAGCTGGATTCGAACTAAAAATGAGATTTAACACCTTCACAGGAGGAGGAGGAGGAGGAGGAGGACTGAATCAAGACCAGGCTTTAACATATTAAACCCCAGGGCTGCTAGCAATCTGGTGATGGCATGGAGTACACCTATAAAGTCGCCTTACTTTACCAAATCAGACCTCTGGCCCATCTAACTCCGTGTCATCTACTGCAGCATGTCTCAACCAGTGGTACTTGTATCACTGCCCCAGACCCCTGCTGCCTGGCAGCAAGCCATCAATGCAACACACCAAGCACCAGTAGGAGGCGAAAACATAGTTTAAAATGTTGCTTGAGTCTTCAAGCCATGGACTGAAAACAGGAAGTGGTTCGGCAAGGGAAGCTCCAGTATGCTCTTTGCCACAGGAGGAGGTGATGGCATCTGGTCTGGTTGCCTTTAAGAGAGGATTGGATGGATTTCTGGAGGAAAGGTCAATCATGCAATGGCCCTATAGGCAATGATGGATTGTGCAACCTACATTGGGCTACTTCAGAGCACTGGGTGCAAGGGAGTGGCAACAGGATGCAAGCATCTTGTTGTCTCATGCCTCCCTGGGGCACCTGATGGGCCACTGTGAGATACAGGAAGCTGGACTAGATGGGCCTTTGGCCTGATCCAGCAGGGCTCTTCTTATGTTCTTATGCGCTTTCTGCGTATTCGAAAAAGCCCTCCCATCCACCCTGAGCCTCTTATCGGTGTTTGTCCCATCTCGCCTCCCAATCTGGAAATAACTGGCAATGACATAATCATAGCTAGTTACTTCCAGTGGTATTTCCAAAATGTGGACCATGCAAAGTGGTACTGGGGGGGGGCAGAGTGCTACGTTTTGCAAGGAGCCTTACTTTGCCATGCAAATTGCTCCTCTCCTTCTCCATTGAAGTCAATCCTTATGGGAAAGTAATGCCTCAGCTTTGCTTACTGACTACAGTGGCAAAGAAAAGGAGCTATTCACATGGCAAGATAAGGCTCCTTGCAAAACTTAGTGTTCCGCTACTGTGGCAACACTTAATAGGGACGCTACTGTGGAAGGAGACAAAAGTTGAGAAACACTTTCTCAACACTGCTGTCTTTTGCAATTGACAGCAACGCTTCAGCATCTCAAACAGAGGTCTTCCTCTGTTCTGCCTGGAGAAGCCAGAGATGGAACCTGAGACAACCAGCATGCAAATCACAGCTCTACCAATGAGCCCTTCCAGAACCAACTGACACATCAACATCAATATCCCCTCCTTCTTGCGACCTTACCTGCACTGCATATTTATAAAGCTGCTCCGACAGCTCTCCCAGTTCTTCCTCAGTTTGAGACTTGTTGGTGAATTGCTCCAGTCGATCCAGCTGCTCAACATCGGCAATGGGATAGGGCTTCTCCTTCACCAACTGCAAGATCTGGAACCTGCAGAGGCCCGTTATCAGCAAGGTGTAGTGGGGCTTTGGCCAGTTGCTGCCAACCACCTGCACAGCCAGAGCTGCCGTGCCGATTCTGAAAGCACGAAGGAGATGTACATTATACCAGAGCACCACAAGAAGAGTTGGTGTGGATTAAATGTACCTCTGTAGCTTCCTCTCAAGTTGCGCCAATGGGAATGGGCCGAATATTTGTAAGGCTATTATTTAATATTGTCCAGAGGGGGATGGGAAGAAACAGGCCAATGCTTCAATGCCTGACCTGGGGTCCTGATTCCCTGTTGAGCATTACAGCTATGTAGGTTGACTGCTGATAAGATGAGAGTTGCCAACCCTCCAGGAATCAGCACCCATGTGCAGGGCACTGATTCCAGAAAGCTGCCCTGGATATTTTAACAAGCCTTTAGGAATGTTCAGAATTACATCCTGTTGGGGGGAAAAACACATCAGGAACAGCTTCAAGGTAGAGTTGGCAACTCAAGGAAAGATTCTGGTCAAGAAGCAAAACACACATACAAGAGAAAACTCCATGCACAGGACAGGTTTCATAGTTCTGATTGCTCCAAAAGAAAACCAATGTCTTATTTGCTATTCTGTAGGCAGTTTTCAATTATTATGGTGTAGCTGTTCATACTGCATCATTATTTTAACCGCGCACACCACCTTCAACCCGTCACCACCCAGAAGGAAACGGATACTACGGCAGGTGGAAAAGGTGGTCATAGGACCAAAGGGACAGGGTATCATTATGATGCAACATTATTATTACCATTCATACTTATAGCCCAATCTTTCCCCAAAGAGCCGAAAGCAGCATTGCAGGTATTCCCATAATTATGCTCACAACAACCTTGCAAGGTAGGCCAGGCGGAGAAAGGCCATCCCATGCTCCATGACTGAACAGGGATTTGAACTTGTGTTTTGGTGGTTTCAGACCAATAGCGTTCCTAGAGGGGGACGCTGTGCTACATTTTGCAAGGCGCCTTACCTTGCCGTGCAAACCACTCCTCCTCCTCGCCATTGTAGCCATTAAGCAACAGGGAGAGGTTGCTTTTTCTGCAAGGACCAGCTACTAAGGGGAAGGAGAGGAGCGGTCTGCATGCCAAGGTATGGCTCCTTGCAAAACGTAGCACACTGGACCCCCCCCTTCTAGGGATGCTAGCAGCCCAGCACTGACCACTGCACCACACTACCAGTTGCTATGCCAACAAGAAGAAAAGTAGGGGCCACGCTGACGACAGCGAAGAGGGCAGGGACGGCTGCTGCGACCACAGCCAGGCGGGCGGGGTAGAAAAGGGCAGCGTGGCCATGGCAACGGCGCGGCGAGAGGCAGGGGAGGGGTTGCCATGGCGACAGATGGGCGGGGCGCGGCGGCGGCGGGACAGGCGACGGGAGGGGGGAGGCCGTCGCCATGGCGACGGAGGGCAGGGCGGCCACCTGTGGAGCGGCGGCAGCGCGTCGAGGTCGCTGGCCGGGTCGCTGGTGTCCGGGATGACGCCGATGATGGTGCTCTTGAGCGACGTGCCCTTCAGCAGGCGGCTCCGCACCAGCTGCATGTTCCCCGGCGAGTCCACGCTGGCGCGCATGGTGGAGCCCGGCAGCAGCACCGCCTCGGGCGTCAGCAGCAGCGGCAGGCGGCTCGGGATCTGGATGGCGCTGCCGCCCGACGAGGACGACGACGACGCCATGGCCGCGCTCGGCTCGAGGCCTGACGACGACGCCGGGCAAAGTCCGCGCCTCGCGTAAGGACCGCGCGACGGCAGCCGGCGAGGACCAATCCCGGCCAGCGGGGCGAGCGCGCGAAGCTCGTTCGCCAGCGCCGCCTGCAGGAACGCTGCGGAAGGAACACGCGGTTCCATCCCGAGGAGCAAAGTGGATGGTTGCCGCCGCCACCCCGGTGCTTTAGAGCAGACAATGTCAAACATGAGCGCCAAGCAGCAGCAAGCACCGCAGCATCATTCAGTCACCGCATATTTGAGCCCTGGTCGATTTCGCCTCCGGTAGATGATAGCCAGCCCAATCCACACCAGATTTCCAGGGCATTTGCAGCTGTGCAGTGGGGTGCAATGCAACGGGGTGCGTTGGGGCGGAAAAGTAGGTTAGGATTGGGCTGCATATTTGCTTAGACTGCAATCCTATCCACACCTACTTGGGTTTGATGGACGGCTGGCTATGAGTGCAGCTTGACTGATATGAGGCACCTGTGCCTGTTGCCACTGACCCAGGCGCCCCTGTGTGTTTTTCATTGGAATCCAGCCATGCTTGCAGTGCTGGCTACTTCCCTATGTATTAGTGTGTGTGTGTGCGCGCGCGCGCGCGCGCACTGAGTAACTCGTTGGCTGTGCTGGAGAAGGAGCAGTGGAAAAAGACATAACAAGATTCTTTTTCTTTTCACTTGTTAGTACGTGTGCTTTAAAAAAAAAAACTTGTTGGGTCTGGTGAAGCTCCACCTCCCCTGCCTGCTGTCCCTGCAATGGCCCATCGGCTGCCTCTGGGAAGCTCACTAGCAGGAGACAAAGGCATATTCCTCTCCCACCATTGCTCCCCTCCAACTGGTATGCAAAGACATACTGTTGAGGTTGTGCAACCTCCTTGGGTTGTGGAGGTAGCACATGCTGGTTATGGTTAGTAGTCAGTGATAGACCCGCCCTTCAGGAATGTGTCCAATCCCAGACGATCAGCACATCTTTGTGGCAAAGAATTGCATAGGCTAATTAGGGCACTGCATGGAGAAGTATCTTCTTTTGTGAGTTTTAAATCCCCTGCCAATGTTTCATTGGATGGCACTTGGTTCTAGGCTTGTAAGAGAGGGAGAAAAACCTCTGCATAATTTTATCAGGCTGGATTGGTGGTTATCAAGTGATGGAAGGGGAATTAGTTCACTGGCATTTACGATGCAACCCTATACATGTTTACTCAGAAGTAAGTCCCGTTGTGTTCAATGGGACTTACTGTAAGAAAAGCACATACAGGCATGTCTTAAGTTTGGGATCCTGTCCGCGCTTACCTAGAATTAAGCCCTATGTGGGACTTAACTCCAGACTGGATTTAGGGCAGAGGCGTCATTCAGGGGGAACGGGCCGGTACTCCGTTCCGCTAGTTCTGCGGAGGTCCCGGCCCATTCCGCTGCTTCGGAGGACGGGCGAGCTGCTGGTGGGTCCACCCGCCCTCCGTTGTGTTTGGAATCGCTCTAAAATGGAGCGATTCCGGCGCGCTGGGGGGGCGTGGCAGCCCTCCGCCATTAGCGCGGAGGGCTGTCAATCATCCGAGCGTTCCGGTAGTTCGGGCGCTCGGATGACGTCGCTGATTTAGGGGCAATTGACTCAGGCACTGGGCTTATGGCAAGCCGAGCCATTGCTGTTATTAAAATGGAAATGCTTTCCCCAAACACCTTGTTTTTTATTTGCTTCAGTGGGTATGAACAAATATTGACAAATCTGTGTGTACAAATGCATTGTCTGCTATGACAGGGATAACTCATGCATGCAGATTCGATATCTGTTTGTTTGTTTTTGGGCATTCTTACTCTGCTCTTCAGCTGACAAAGCTCCCATAGTGACTTATGAAAAATCAATCTGTAAAAAAAGAAAAAGCAAATTATTAAAGCTGTTTAAAAAAATATGTTTGTTTTGCTTCACTGATTTCTTCTTGTTCTGTGCCTCCCCCTCCCCCACAGAACAGTTGTTGAATTTTAAAGGCCATTGTGAGGAGGAAGAGGACATTCTGCAAGAGAAAACTTTGCAACTATTTGTTTTGAATGGAACCTCTGCAACCTTTCTTTAAAAAAACAGTTTGCACAGTTGCTATGCCTGCTCAAGCCACAAGATGTCAGGATAGCACACACAATTCCTTGAGTTTTTGTTGGCATCAGCTAAACATGTCATGAGCAAACATAAATGCCACAATTCAGCAGGTAACTACCGTATATACTCAAGTAGAAGTCGATCTCATGGATAAGTTGAGGGCACGTTCTAAGCCAAAAATAACAATTTGCTATGATTCATGCATAAGTCGAGGGTGAAACTTAGGGGGCGGGTATGAAATTCTTTGAAAATGACTTACCAGTAATTGTTCTGAGGCAGCAACAGAAAGCCAGCCAAAAAAAGGAGCTATTTCCCATTCTTCTGAGGCAGCACAGAAATGGAGCTATTCTCCAAACAAGAAGGGAGATGAAGGTGCTTATTGGAGTTGTAGGTCTTGAGAGGAATACAGCACAGCACCTCCATAGCAGCAGCCTTCATAATTACTACAATTCCTAAAAGCACCTTCACCGCTCTGCCTGTTTGGAGAAGAAGGAAAATGGCTACTATTTTTTTTTTTTTTGCTTGCTTGCTTGCTTGCTTGCTGTCTATTGGTGCCTGAGAACAATTACTGGTAAGTAAAATTGCTACATTTTTTCTACCCCCAGCTTTCTTCTTCTTAGCCCCGCCCCTACCCTATCCAAGCTGTTGTTAAAAGTTGCCAACTGTATTGACACATGTATAAGTCGGTCCATGTTTCCAGGGTCAATTTTCAGGCATCATTTTTTAGACTTATACATGAGTATATGCAGTACATTTAAATCCCGAAGATCTACATTTACATCAAAGGATCTTAAGGGCATCTCTCTCTGCACTGAATAGTGACCAAAGCTTTGAAAGTGTGATGCTCATTTATTTTTAGTTCTCTGCCTTTTGCAATTGACACACAGAATCAGTATTTTTGGCCTGATCTGGAGAGACTTTCTTAAATTCTGTTCCTGTCACTTTAAAGGTAGATTCTGGGGGACTGCAAGGGTCAGTTGGGCAGCCCCAGGGGAGCTTGTGGACCTTTGGCCAGTGCCCTACCTGGTCTACATCATGCCAAGACGATGGACACAGACAGATGGGATGTAACTGAGATTTTGCATAGGGCAAGAACTGCTTCCTCCCAGCATCAGATTGCATTTTTTCAGGAGAAAACCAGAGAACAAATCCCAAGTAAGCAAACTCACAAAATAACTGAATCTTTGTTCTGACTCTTAATTCCAAGAAATTGAAAGAAACAGAACAAAACTTATTTCCAGCGTTTTCTGCTACAAAGTCAGAAAACCTTTTGGCCCTTAGTGACTCAGCAAAAGCAGAAGCCAAGACTCACTGTTAGGTTTGCCTTTAAAAAAAAGCTACAAACCTTGTTAATCAGTGATAGTAAAGCAGAAGTATTTTGATCAACTGCCATTCTGTACAGCCTCTGACCCAGGGCAGGTTATATGAACTTGCTGCCATTGTCTCATGATCAAAACATCCATAATTGACTGCACCAAAGAGGCACATATGAAACATCATTGCTCCAGCTAGCTCCGTGGTTTTCATGCAAGGGTCTTTTCCAGCCCTACCTGGAGATAGCAGCCATTGAGCCTGGGATCTCCTGTGTAGGGGCGTAGCTAAAGAAGTGCAGGGGGTGCTTTTGCACCTGGCTACAAGCTTTAGGGGGAGCAACAAGCTGAGCTTGACACTAGTAGCCAAACGTGTGGAAAGCCTTGGTACATATAAATAGTACCATTATATTATATACTATTTGATGCAGAATGTAATGCAGAATGGTGGAGTGTAATATCTTCATTCTATCAAAGGCTATGGCCCAAAACACTGGAAATACAACTGTCATGTAAAAATTGCTGGCTTAGATAACTTTTAAAGTGGACAAAAGAAAGGGGGGACCCATGCACGCCACCCTGAGCTCCTTGGAAGAAGGGTAGAATAAAAATGTGAAAACTATGAATGAATGAATGAATGAATGATTTTGTCATATGGGGAGATGTTAAAAATTTGTGGTCCCCGAGTGTCAAATGACCAAGCTATGCTGCTGTTGTGGGGTGACTGTGGGCTTGGGGGCAGCATGAGGGGACATGCTGTAGGTGGGGAGGATGCGGGTTTCCCCCCATTTTTCACCTTCTTAAAAAGCCCAGGCGTGCTGTCACACCCCGAAATGACATCACTTCCTGTTGTGACGCCACTTCTGGGGCATCGTTTTGCCCTCTGCACTGGGCTACACTTTCATTAGCTACGAGGAGGGAGGGCGGGCAGGCGGGAGGAACTGGGTGGGGGTGGGCAGGCCGGTGGGCAGGCCGGCCTGGGGAGGGGGCCGGGGCCAGGAAGCGGCTGGTAGTCCGTATCCAAGGCTCTCTCCCCAGGCCACGTGGCCCTTCTCAGCTCTGCTCCTGTTATTTAGCAGGCACAGATCTGAGAAAACACATAAGAAGTGTAAGATATGAAATCGATAGTCATACAAACCCATGGGAATTTTGAACTCCAACACTAAACTATAAGGCATACTGTTTCTCTCTAGAGAGAAAGAAGTGTTTAATGGTGTTTCAGGCCCAGGCAAGGCCTGACTGGTAAAAGAGGAGGGCAGTGCAAATTCCTAAACTGATACATGGAAGAAAGTTCCCAGACCCGAGACACAGCTGTAACCTTGGGTGAAACTTGTATTGAGTCAGCGTAATAGCCATCCCTAGGCATCCTGGGTAAAAACATGAGCAAGGGAGGGGGAAAGTAAATTATTCTGCATGAGTGTTAGCAGGTGGCTGGGAATAACCAATGAAGATACAGTAAGAAACACCGCCTCAGTAGTATAAATTGTTGCACCCATTTTGTGCAAGGTGTGGTACGCAGTTTGTTCTGTTTTGGATTTTGCTTGCCACCCATATTTGCAAATATGACAATAAACCTTTCTTTTGAACCATACCCTTGGGGTCCAGAGATTTATGACTGACAGAAGGCTGGAGCCTCCCCTCGGGCAAAGGCGCGAATGTGCCCTTGTCCCGGGGAAGCTCCCCTGTGAGTCTAAGGTGCGCTGGATATGGGGCAGGCCTCGCCATTCCAACTCACATTAGAATTGCGCTCCCCGACTTCTGGGAAAACGGACACAAACAAATGTCTCAGTGAGAGCTGTAGCAGCTAGTGAGAAATTCTCCTTTATGCTACTAGTAGAACATTTGAGGTCTCTGCCCTTGTGACCGGGCACCTGCAGTCTACTTGAACCTTTAGACCCATTACACAGGCAGATTGTGGGCGATTCAATCACAGATGAGAGAATAAAAACCTTACCAGTAGAAGTTTGTGCGTTCTTAAGCAATCCGCTCCCTCCAGAAGACAAGGATTCACCCTGCATCTCACACGGTATTACAGTTTTATTCTTCTTGTAGGATAAGTGAATCGGGAAACTATATTATATAACACTCAATTCTAGCGTTTTTCCTCCCTTAATTCTTTGGAGGCTTAAACTTGCAAAAGGGTGGAATACCTACCCCAGAAATACGGAGCAAATGGCAGCTATCTCTGATGGCGGTGAAAAGATTTGATGTGGGAGGAAAAGCCTAGACATCATAAGGAACTATTAGTGTAAATGGTATTGTTTTCCATATTTCAAATTTGGAGCGCACCCCTGCTGCGGCCCGAGTAATTTGAATTTGTGCTTTCTCTTAATAATATTCATTATCTGAATGCACTGTAGGAAAGAAGTGAGAAAATAATTCTTCTCAAGAAATCTCAACGCCTACCAGACAGTGGTAAATGTGCATTTTTTTGCCATTGATGTATACTTTATACATTCCTAAACAAACACATTTGTTTGAAAAATCGCTGGTCCAAAATATTCACAGTCATTATTCTCTTAGGTAAACAAGGTTAGCAGAGTTTTCTAAGATGGAAACCTGAAAACCTGCTGGATCAGATTTAACAGGCAAAAATGTTCCAGCGCTCTAAAAGGTTCTCACCTATCTCTAGAGGCTGCCCAAGATCTTCCAGCGCTTGAGGCGGGGAGGGGGGAGCAACAAACACCCCTCTCTTACATTGCACATCAGTAAGCACAAATTTTCTACTGCCACATTTCCTCTGTCTCCCCTCTTTCTGTGCTCCTGAGGAGGATGTGGCGAATGCAGGGAAAGGTGAAGCATGGAGAGGAGAAGAGTGGTGGCCTAGAGTGGCTCCCAGGTGACACTCTAGCCATAGAGATTTTCACCCACCTTTCTAGGGGCAGCACCCCTAGAGGCAGAGGCACTGTGGCATGGCACCCCACACAAAAAGCAAAGGGCTGCCAATGGAAGTTATCATGCCCAGACTCCATGCATTGGCAGAAGTATGTTTTGCTCCCAGTTAGGGTGTAGGGGCATGTTGGATCTCACCCAGTTAGCATGCATGACTTGCTCCATGCTGGACTGTCAGTGCCTGGAAACAGTCGCTAACTTGATGCAACATTTTTTTTTTCCATTCTGCTTGTTCTCATTTCCCATTAGAATGCTCCATTACAATGTCCTTTTGCTCTGAGGTTTTGCCACTTATCTGTTTTGATCCCAGGCTTTCTGCTGCAAAACACATTTTACAAAACTGGTGCCTCTTTTTTTCGCAGCAGTCTTTTTCTTTTTCTTTTTTCACTGCTAATTGTCTTGTAGACATTTTAAATAAATATCCTCTACATTAACAACCAAAGTGAAAAAGACAAAGTGTGTAATTTCCCAAATCAATACGGAAAACGGAAAGAATGACTAATAACACTAATTTCACACTCATTTGCTAATCGGGACTCCTTGTACCCTGTGCCAAAAAGATATGTTTCTTGTCAGTCAGAATAAAGTGTGCAATTTAGCCAGATTTGCATCTCTTTTGCATAATTTGTTGTTCCACTTCCAAACTGTGGGAGTTTCAATTGATTTAGAAACATTTGTCAGGAACGGGATACGTGAAGACTCAACGTTATGATCCCGCAGTGTTCATCCATGCTCCTTGGGGATGCTCTTCCTTCAGATACCCAAGGATTTACCACACATACTCTTGTATAAGAGGGGCTTAGTGATGTGACCAGTGGCGTCATGCAGCCGGAACGCTGGGCGGGAGGAACGGGTGAGCGGCAGCCCACCCGTTGCATACTGCTCCGTTTCCCCATCTTCCCCGCCCCCGGGGGCGGGGAAGACGGCAAAACGGAGCAGTACGCAAGGGGCGGGCTGCCGCTCACCTGTTCCTCCCGCCCAGCATTCCAGCTGCATGACGCCGCTGGATGTGACCCAGCCCTCACCTGCCACCCCCACTAGCTATCACTGGTGGACTTGGAGAGAGAAAAAACCAGAAAAAAGATGCTCAAACATTTCTCTCTCTATACTATATATTTACACAAGCTTGCAAACTGCAGGAGCTCAGCTGTTAGGAGGGGAATTAGCAGCTGTCTTACAAAAAGCGCTTTGCAGGGCAATTAGCAGCTATCTGATTTTTGAATAGCTTCAGGGCTTGAAGCAATTAGTGACCTGATCTTTCCATCACCCATGTTTTCACTGAAGGCTCTGCGAGACTCACCACAAATCGACCTTCCAAGTGGGTCAGTTTGAGAAACACTGGTACAGGTGGATTATCTCTTATCCAGACTGCTTGGGATGGATTCCAGATTTTTCTGGATTTGGGAATAATTGTATAAATACAATGAGAAAGGCTTCTTCTTGCCCTTTTCACTGTTACCCATTTGGTCTCTTTTACATTTTTCAACGATGTCTATATAGGCACATAACACAAAGCAGAGAATCTACAATCTGTACATGGGAATAAGCACAAGGACAAAGTTTCAAAAAAAAAAGTCTTTAACAAAGATGTATGGGGGCACAATCCTACTTGGAGTTAGGCCATCAGAAATCCCTTGTGCTGGCCCAGGAATGTTGCAAACACACCATTCTTGGAGAGGGAGGACAGAGCACAGCCCTGTGCTGTCCTTCCCGACTCCGAGAATGGTGCAAATGCACTTAATGGTGCATTTGCAACACACCTAGGCCGGCGCAAGGGACTCTGTGCTGGCCTAACTCCAGATTAGGATTGTGCCCAGAATTTTGGAATAGTCAGTATTTCAATGTCCAGAGAAGGGATCATCCACCTGTATATAAGATTGTATATAAGATTTATGGTCTTTGGATAATGCTTAGCCTTTTATATGCTTATGCTTTTAATTTTTATTTCCCACCCCAGCTTTCTCTTTTAGACCTGCGGTTCTTATGAGAACAAATCCAGAAACATGTGTGACTATATTACAGAATCCAGCAATGATAAGGCTCCAAAAAAAGAGGCACAGAAACGAGGTTAAGGATGGAGTCATAGGCTTGACCTATGTAAGTAAATATATTGTTAGGGCTGCTAGTTAAACATCACTTTTTGGAGGCAGCTGGCTTGTTCATCCTCCAGGAGGATCAGTGAGCCTGTAAACAATGGGAGAATCTTGCTAAGATATAGTCATCTGCCAGCCAGGACTCTCTCTGTGGTACCTCATTCAAACCCACCTAGGTTTGATATTTCTGGTAGGGACGGTTAACGCTAGCCTGTGCAATATTCCAGCCCTCCAAGCTCATACCACTTGTGGAAAGAAGGAATGTTCGTGTCCAAAGGTTCCTTGCAGGATCAGAGTGACTGTTGAGCAGGGCAGTTGGAGAGTGGGGGGAAGTTGAGACAAGTGGACTGACGGGAGCAAAGCTTCCTTCCTGGTGGAAGCGAACTAAGGGAGCAAAGGAGAGAGAGAGAGAGAGAGAGAAAGAAAGAGAGAGAGAATCTATTCAGAGCATCAAGAAGAACCGGATTTGAGAGAGAGAGAGAGAGAGAGAGAGAGAGAGAGAGAGAGAGAGAGAGAGAGAGAGAGAGAGAGAGAGAGAGAGAGATGGCTGAGTGAAGAAGCCTTTGAGATAAGTGTCGAACCTGCTGTACTGATAGGCAAAATTCAACATCAATTGGAGAGGATGAGGTTGCCACCCTCTGAAGCTAATATGGGGGTGCAGAGCACTGGGTTTGTTGCTTTTAAATTGTACTGTTGGTGGTTTTAATTGTTTTATTGTATTGTTTTTTATATTGTTTTTGAAGTGTTTTTAATGTTAGTTTTTATATTTTGTAAAGCCGCCTTGAGCGCCTTTAGGCAAATAAGGCGGGGTATAAATCTAATAAATAATAATAAAATAATAATAATATGGGTGAAATCAATGGCAGGAAGAGGTGCCCAACCCTTACCAATAAGGTGTCGGATAACCTGAGCTGGATACAGGATTGCGCCCTTAGTTGGCCTTAGTTGGATGAATTGAGGGTGGTATATTGATGAGGATTAGTGGTGCTGGTTACATTTCACAGGAGCACTGACTGCCAGAGACAATTTTTCTCCAAAAAAAGCAAAGCCTGCTTAGTTTATCCAAAAAGGAAATATGAAGAAAAGTCATTAAGAAAAGTCACAATCCTAACCTGGATTTAGGCCAGCACAGTTAGGCCAGCAAAGTTTGGCCAGCACCAGTAATGCATATTTGGACCCCTCTTGGAGTCAGGGAGGATGGCGCACGTCTGTGTGCTGGCCTCCCTACTCCGAGAGTGGTCCAGACATACTTTATGGTGGCCCTTGTGCCGGCCAAACTTTGCTGGCCAAAATGTGCTGGCCTAACTCCAGGTTAGGATTGTGCCCTAAGATTCATTGCCTCCCCCTCTTTTCTTTTTTTTACTTCAAAGAGAAATTTGACCGAGGGCAACAAGCCTTGGTACCTGGAGACCAGCGACATGGATTTTTCGGAGCATTATATTCGCCCCAATCTGGATGAAAAAGGAAGGACCTTCTCCCAGAAATATGCTCAAAGTTTAAAAACTATGATTCCCATCCGCTGGAAACACGGGCAAGTTGTGTGAACTCTTCTTCAGAACCTCATAACGTGGATGGCTAATATGTATGTGTTACAGGCTGGTCCTTGGTATCCGCGGGGGAATCCGTTCCCGCGGATAATGGTGGTGTCCAATGGTGGTGTCCCCTGGACATCACTGGTGGTATCCAATGGGACCCAAGGATGTGACAGGAAGCACCTTCCGGTTATGTTGGGAGGTGTTCTGAGGCCCAGAGATGCTGCACACGGTCACCCTGGGCTTCAGAAAGCCTCTAGGACACATCCACAAATGATCTCCAGATGCAAGTTCAGAACCTGCAGTGGGTTGAATCCACATTTCGAATCTGCAAATAAAGAAGATCCATTGTATGTACGTATATTTTAGTCTCTTGCTTGGTCCCGGTTAGGAATGCTAGGGATGCATTAGGAATTGGGTTAGGCATTGAGCAGTCTTCATGGGCAGCCCCATGTAGAACACATTGCAGTAGTCCATCCTGGGCCATCAGAACTTGAAAAGCTATGGCCAGGATCTCTCTGTCCTGGAGGCAAAGGCCACTCTGGGCCACAAAGGTCACTTGGGTCTCTAGGGACAAGCTTGGACCTAGGAGCATCCTTGAGACTACGGACCTGCTCTTCCTTGGGGAGTGCCAACCCCCTATAGAGCAGGCTGTGCAAATGGACCACTCACCAACAGAGCTTCTGTTGTGGGGATTGAGTTTCAGCTTATTTTCACCTTACTGACTCTGGATACAAGTTCTGCACTTCCATTAAACCTGGTTATTCCTCCTCCATTGTAACAAAGGGGAAAAATGTTCCCTTCTTCGTATATAGGGCTGTGTCAATTGCCACAAAGCCAGCTTGTGGAAACACTGTGGTAATGTCTTTCTCTTCCCCTTGCAGGACTTCCTTGAATCCAATGGATAATGCTGGGCTCTTTTCCTTTGCGACATACTCGTGGCTTTCGTGCCTCATGTTCAGGGGATACAATCACACTATTGACGTGGACACTTTGCCTCCATTGTCCTACCTGGATAGTTCAGAGCCAAATGCCAGAAGGTAGCAATGTTTCGATGCAAGTGTTTATAGAACAGCTTTCTGTAAAGAGGTGGTGATTTGCATTGGGTGGTGATTTGCATTTCCCGGCCCTTGAGACTGCCAAGCCTAATTGATGGTTCTTAGCCAGGGAAATGATACCTCTTGCAGCATCCTGCGGTTTCACACCTACAAGGAAGGCCAAGCAAAGTACCATAATTTATATGGCATTTTCATTGCATGCATGTTATAATTCACATTTCATCTCACTTCAGCATTGTTTTCATGGGTTGCTATTGGTTCCAAGGGCCTCCCCTTAGGTGCACCAATGGCTCAGGGTATGCTGGCTTGAGGAGGGTGATCTTTCATTCTGAGGTCTCTGGTTCAGGAGGTCTCCTGGCTGGTGGGTTCAGGTCCAGGCTCCAACCTGGAATTGACCTCTTGAGTAGAGGTAAGCTGGTCCTCCTGATAATCTTCCCTCCTGAGGGGAAGACTCTGAGCTTGAGGCAGAGGCCATGAAATATCAACCCATGGGGAAGGCAGAAGAAGGAGTGGATGGGCAAGTCTTTCTGTCTTCTCCTGCCCTTCCCGTCTGGCTCTTCCTCTTGGCCTTTGAGCATTGGGGCGGGGGAGAGCTGCCAGTGCTTGTCTCCTTGAAAGGTAAATTTCCCTGCAAAGTCTTGGACTCTAACACCCCCTTCTCAGTTGAAATCTGAAGGCATCTCTGTAGCCCTTGATCAACAAGGTAAAAGGCCTGAGCTAGAATGTAATCTGGCCACAGAGGATGGTTCTCATCACCAGGCTGCGATGGGAGGACATCTACAAATATGCCAATTTGCTTTCGGCAGGTTTCGACACCTTTGGGAGGAAGAGCTGGCCAGAGTTGGACCCGAGAAAGCATCTTTAGGCAGAGTTGCGTTTCGATTTCAGAGGACGAGGATTTTGATGGACGTGCTGGTGAACTTTACTTGCATTATCTTGAGTGCTTTAGGGCCGGTGAGTGGCTGGGCTGGCCATCCATGAGGCCAGCTGAGGTGGTTGCCTCAAGCAGCAGATTGGTGTGTGTGTGTGTGGGGGGGTGCCTATCTCTGTCCACCAACGTACGTCCACCATTCCTACTTTCCATCCACTCCCTGGATTGAAAAAGGAAGAGGGGGGCAGACAGGAACAAGAAATGTGGAGGGGAAAAGACAGCTGTGCTAGAACATTGGGGAATGGAAGGAAAAGAGGTAAGGAGGGTTGCATTTGGGCATCAGGAGTTTTGGGCCAGCCCTGGGTGAGTGGGGTGAAAATATCTCTACAAGTAGCCTTTAAGTATCTCTTTAAAGGGAGAAACCCTTCAGTCTTCCATTGCTCAATAGGCCTTGCACGTGCAAAGTATGTACTTTGCCCCTCTTGAAGTAACTCAGAAATACTTTTGCAGACCGTGATCATCCACAACATCCTCCACCACGTGGAAAGCGGCTCCAGGGACATTGTGACGGGGATCGGCCTCTGTGTGGCACTTTTCGCCACCGAATTCTCCAAAGTGATGTTCTGGTCCTTGGCATGGGCGATCAACTACCGTACTGCGATCCGATTAAAGGTCGCAGTCTCAACTGTGGCTTTTGAGAATCTGCTGGAATTTAAGACATTGACGCACATCTCCGTTGGGGAGGTAAGTCTTCAGAATTGCATCCTTTCATTAATTTGACCTGCTGTTGCAGACTGCCTCTGAACCAGGAGAGAGCACGTAGTGGAGTAGCCATCGAGGAACGTCTTCCATGAATGTGTCTAATTCCCTTTTGAGCCCCCTCTTATGCGAGTGACCGTCACCACCTCTTTGGAATGAGGCATTCCAAAGATCAACCATGCTCTGTGTGACGTACTTCCTTGTGTTCACCCTAACTCTCCCACCAGCCAGTTTCAATAGATGACCCCCGGTTCTAGTCTCATGTAGTTAGGAGAAGAACTTCTCGCTCTCCACTTTCTTGACTTAATGCATAATTTCAGTGATGTATTTCTAAGCCAAAAAGCTCCTCGTGTCGTAGCCTTTCCTTCTACAAGTGCCCCACATGGATTTGACCCACCAGGTTGGCCACTTGCTCAGGTGGGAGGGAGGGTCAGAGGGAGCCAATCGGGTGGAAAGAACCACAAAGGGCACAATCCTAACCTGTGCTGGAACAGCAGAGGATGGCAGGCCTGCGCAGTATCCAATGGAGGTTGGGACTGCGCTGGAGGCTCCATGGGGCAAGGAAATATTCGCACCCTTGCCCCAGGGTAGGCGCCAACCACCTCGATGGGCTTGATTGGATCTGCGCCTGCTGTATAGCAAGTGCAGGATTGAGCAAGGCGCTCAGCCTGTAGATGGGGCCTCATCCAACCTCCATCCACCACCACCCTCCTTGGGAGACAAGATAACTTTCTGACCCACTGAACATACAATTGCCATTGTGCCTTTCAGGTGATCAATTTGTTAGCCAACGACGGTTTTCGAATGTTTGAAGCTGCTTTGTTCTGTCCTTTGCCAGTTGGGATTCCCCTACTGATGCTCATTTGTACCGTCTATTCGTGTCTCATCCTTGGTCCCAATGCGGTTATAGGAACAATTGTTTATATGATATTCATACCCTTACAGGTAAGGTTTTTCTAATGATAAAGTTTCCACTGGCAAACGTTAAAAACAAGGAGATTGCAATGGCTCTTTAAAGGAGTGAGATGCTTCCAATATTATAGTTATTATTAGCCAAACTTGATTTTTCAAAAATGAATGGCTTGCTTGGAGCAGGGCAGGGGAATGCAATTTGAATCTAGACCAGGGTAGGCAACCTTTCAACTGTAGGGCTTTTGTGTGAAATGACAAGCTGTTTCAGCTGGAACTCCCTCTTTAAAATTGTTAAAGTTCCAGAAGCCCTAAAGTTGAAAGTTTGGTCACCCCTGATTTAGAACGCAACCCAAACCTGGAGTTTAGGCCAGTACAGTTAGGCCAGCAAAGTTTGGCCAACACAAGGGCCATCATAAAGCATGTCTGGACCACACTCTGAGTCAGGGAGGATGGCGCACATCTGTGTACTGGCCTCTCTGACTCCAAGAGTGGCCCAAACATACTTTACGGTGTCCCTTCTTCTGGCCAAACTTTGCTGGCCTAACTGTGCCAGCCTAACTCCAGGTTAGGGTTGCGATCTCATGGAGCTGCAAAAATCTTTGCCACCGTCCCAAATTGGATTGGGGCCTGAATAGCTGCTATTTGTCCCAGCAACATGCAACCAAAGCCATGACAAATATTTGTTTCTTTGCTTGATTGATTTGCACACCACCTTCTGGCTCAGAGAGATTCACCTACAGCTCCAAAACAAAACTAAGAAAGTTAGATACCTGTAAATGGCTATGTTCATACATAAAAGCCAAGTGGTTCTTAGTTTTTAATAGCAGCTTTGCCTCTTCCTCCTAGATGCTCATGGCAAAGCTGACCGCTGTGTTCCGAAGAGCTGCCATTGTGGTGACTGATAAACGGGTGCGGGTCATGAATGAGATTTTAACGTGCATTAAACTGATCAAAATGTATGCTTGGGAGAAATCTTTTGCCCAAACCATCAGAGGTAAGGAGAAGAAGCCCAGTTATTTTTTGAAGTGCTCGAACAGGATTTTTTCTCAATAGTACAAGTGTGTGTTGCTTAAGAAATACGTTCTCAGATTCCCATTGTTATGCGATTACGTTGTTATGTGAACATTTTTATTTATTTTATTTTGAAGAATTTATACCCCGCCTTTCCCATGACGAAGCAAATGCCCAGGGTGGCTTACATGGGCAGGCTAGTCTAAACCACAATTTTTCAATGGGGTTTTTACAAACATACAGTATTCTGCGATTCACCGAATCTTCAGTCCCAGATGTAGCCTTCACAGTGTGATTCTCTCCTCTGGCCATGTGATATTGAGCTTCAGCAGGTGATCGTAAGTCCAGCCTGGACAGGTCCTCAAGGTTGGACTCCTTTCTTTTGCCGGCTGGCCTTCTCACAATATTCCCGCACTGGCTAATCAGCTCCACAGTGACTCCGTTCTGCGGAGCTTGTCACAATAGGACCTGCAGCTTGTCACAGCCTGGCATTCTGTCTCCCATCCAACATTTAGCCCCATCTAGCACAGACCTGATTGCCTCATTAAGAGCCTCTGCTTTGTTGTGTAAACAGATGCTCCCTGATATGTAAGCTACTGGATACCCAATTGCCTCATTAAGATATTCTGTAGTGCTGATCTCCGACTTATATGTGGCTGCTCATTAGGCAGAACATTGCTAAGCAATGCGTGCCAATACCTGTGATCAGGGACAGCTTTAAACCAATTGGACCAATTGGGCCCTGTGCCTAAGGGGGCACAGTGCTAGGTTTATAACACAAGTTCATTACAGACTACAGGCCATGATGGGTGGTGTAACCTTCTTATTTAAGAGGAAGGCTACCTTGGAATGCTGGATGCAGGGGAGTAGGAACGAGATGCAAGTTGTTTTTTTCTTGTTGTGCTCCCTGAGGCATCTGATGGGCCACTGTGAGATACAGGAAGCTGGACTAGATGGGTCTTTGGCCTGATTCAGTGGGGCTTTTTTATGTTCTTAAGATTCTATAGATCTTGGATGTGAACCTCTAGCACTGCAAAAAAAAAAAATGTTTCCAGTTGGGCCCCGCAGCTTCGAAGGCCAGCCCTGTCTGTGAACGCTTCTTCAGAACCTCATAACGTGGATGGCTAATGTGTATGTGTTATAGGCTGGTCCTTGGTATCCGCAGGGGAATCCATTCCCGCGGGTAATGGTGGTATCCAATGGTGGTGTCCCCTGGACATCACTGGTGGTGTCCAATGGGACCCAAGGATGTGACAGGAAGCACCTTCCGGTTATGTTGGGAGGTGTTCTGAGACCCGGAGATGCTGCACACGGTTTGGGTCTGCATAGTTTGGGTCACTGCAAAGTGTGTTTGGACCACACTCTGAGTCAGGGATGATGGCGCACGTCTGTGTGCTGGTCTCTCTGACTCTGAGAGTGCTCCAAACATACTTTATGGTGTCCCTTGTGCCAGCCAAACTTTGCTGGCCTAACTCCAGGTTAAGATTGCACCCTGATAATCTGAGACCTTGAGGGATAATTTCACAGAATGGTGTATTTTCTTGAAGTTTTTACCACTCTGCGTGCCTGATAATAAAACTGCTGTCTTCTTTTTCCTCCCAGGCATCAGGAAAGCTGAAAGGAGAATATTGGAAAAAGCAGGATATGTGCAAAGCGTGAACTCTGCCCTCACGCCAGTTGTGACCACTCTGGCGATTGTCTTGACTTTCTCCTTCCACACTCTGTTAAAACAGGAACTCACAGCCTCCACTGTAAGATTTAGTCCTGAATTGCTATTTCAATGATCATTTTGTCTGTTGGTTGTTTATTCACTGGTGGTTTTATAACACAGGTAGATGATCCCTTATCTGAACAGCTGAAATCCAGACTATTCCAAAATCCATGCACATTTGTCCAAGACTTTTTTTTTTACTTTTTTCTGTAGTGCAAACACTAGACAGTCTTGTGCTCATTCCCACATACAGACTGAGAGTTCTAGTCTCCTCTCTGTGGTGCGCGTCTATACAGACATGGTTGAAAAACGTCAGAGGCCAGCAGACACCCAAATGGGTGACAGTGAAAAGAGCAAGAGGAAGCATTTCTCATTATATTTATGCAACTGTTCAGTTTGTGCAGTTTATGCAATGTATGCAATTATGCAGTTAGTTAAAAGCTAACAAACCCAAAATCTAGACGACACCTTCCCGTCACAAGCAATCCGGATAAGGGATTATCAACCTGTCCTTTATGGCATCTTGGATCTTGGCAAAAGTAGGCATTGGTTGTTGTTTTTTTCTAAATTAAATCAATTTCAAAATGAAAAATGAGGAAGGGACATCAGTGGTGTAGCTAAGGGAGGCAGGGGGCGATTGACCCAGGTACCACACCTTGAGAAGGTGCCTTAGAGGCCTCCAAAAGGCCCTTCCGGTTTTTGGCAGAAACTGGAAGTGCCTTTTGGAGGCCTCTGAGAGGCCTTCTGAGGCCTTCTCTTGCTACTGCCTTTGGCTCTATTCCTCCCCCCCTTCTCTCTTGCATTGAACAGCTGCTGCAGTCTCTCTTAGGAGTATCCAGGTAGTTGGTCAGAGGACCCCAGTGTGTGTACTTTTCCCTTCTAGCATCTTCCTAGGAATTAAGAGCCCTTCTGAGGTCTGGTGGGGATGTTATGAGGGGGTATTGCATAGGGGCAGTGTTACAATTTTTTTGTGCCCATGTGCCAGAGGCAGTGGCGTCATCCAGGTGGAATGGCCCAGTACGCCGTTCCGCCAGTTCGGCGGACGGGCCCAGGCCACGCCGCCTCTCTGGAGGACGGGCGAGCTGCTGCTGGGCCCTCCCTCCCTTGCGTCCCGAATTGCTCTGAAATGGAGCTATTCGGTCTCTGTGAGGCGCAGGGAGGCGTGGCAGCCCTCCGCCATAGGGGCAGAGGGCTGTCAATCATCCGGGTGTTCCGGTTCTTGGCGCGCCCGGATGACATCACTGGCCAGAGGCCTTAGCTACCCCACTGAAGGACACAATTCCACGGTAAAGGATTTGCTTAGCCTGCAGATGGCTCCAGGTTTAATCTCTTGTGTCTCGATATTCAGGTCGGGAAAGATTCCAGAACCTGAATCCCTGGAGACCCCATGCAAACAATATTCAACTAGATAAATCAGAGCAGAGCTTTCGCAACAGCTTAGCGTCATTGTATACATGTCTCTATCTGACAGGTTTTCAAAGAAAGAATGAGGCAAATTGGTGTTTAAAACACAAATCATTGCTGATTATCATTTCAGGGTGGGAAGGGAGTGAGAATGGACCCACACAGCTGTTTCAGCACCAAGTTAGAAGTATCCTGGAGGTTTTTTTCCCCCTCCTCTAAAGGCAATGTGCAAAACAAATAGGCGCCTTCACTTTGTGTTATTTTTCATGTCACTTGAACTGCAAAGTGCGACTGGTGAATGAACGTTCCGTTTTCATAACACAAGGCAGAATTGAAGTCGTCATTTACAAATCAACACATCTGTGGATAAAAAAGAAAAAAAAGAAAAATGTGCTCGATTCATTTCTAAAAGGCAGGGCTGTTGATTACTTAGAAACAAATGTGATTTTACTCCTTTCGTAGGTAGAAATGCCCTGTGAATAAACCCACTTTGTTTCTCGAAGGCGGAAGGGGGCATAGGATACTGGAAGACTGGGCAATATTGCCTTCATTTAGCATCCAAATAATTTTGGAGAAGGATGCTACATGGGCGTCATGGGTAAATAAAAAACGCATGTGGTACCCAAGCATCTTTTTCCGGTACAAGCTTATAACACAGGACTCCTTTCTCCATAAAAAACACTTGTCAGTTTTTGAAAAATGAGGATTGATTGGTGTCCTTCAGCTTCTTCTGAATTCCCTTTGTTGAAGCATCTTAAATTTCTGGCAACCTAGTTTGCATTTTTTAGCAAGACATGGTAGCATGAGGAAGTTTTATCTTAATTATACATGAGTGCCAGAGGCCTTTTAGACAGCATTCCCTATGGGGTACTTCAAGGAGGGATGTTTAGTATGAGATAAAGGTAAAGGTCCCCCCACGACCGAATGGTCTAGTCGTGACCAACTGTAGGGGGCGGTGCTCATCTCTGTTTCAAAGCCTGTAGAGCCGGCGTTTTGTCCAAGGACAAGCTTCCATGGTCATATGGCCAGCAAGACTCTATGCCATAGCACACAGAACGCCGTTAACCTTCCCACTGAAGTGGTCCCTATTTATCAATTCAATTTATAAAACCTTTATTGGCATTAAAAAAACAACAACAACAGGAAAAAAAGAAAAGTATACACAGTATCAGTTAATGCCTTGATATTACGAACAAAGTACGAATAATCATGGAGGTATGAACTGGGAAGGTGTTGGGGAAAGGGGTTAGGGAAGGGGTTTGGACTTGGAGACCGCTAGTAAAAATTCCGCTACCAAATTGGAAATAGTCCCTGAATTATCACTTAAAAGGATAGGCAGGGGGTCAGCAAAAGAAGCAGAGAGAGAAGACAAGAAAGGTTCAAGGATATTGTTCCGTAGGTGTTGATGAGCCGGGCAACGAAGTAATATATGACCTAAAGTATCTGGCTCAGATGAGCAAAAAAGGCAAAGTCTGTTATTGTGTGGAATATTTGAAAATCTGCCAAGATGAACAGCTGATGGGAAGATGTTTAGCCTCGCTAGCATGAATGCTCTCCTTTTACTGGGATTAATTAGTTTACTGAAATAGTTTGAGGGGCGACCAAGTGAGGGGGAAAGGCCAAAAAAGTGAGGGGAACAAGTAGGGTTTAAATTAGGGAGTAATAGATTAAGTTCCTGTTCCCAGAGTTTAGATTTAATAATTTGATGCGCTCTATGAAGGTTAATGTCTGTAAGAGATTCAGGGGAGAGGTCCAGAGATGAAAGCTTGGCATCAAGAAGTTTAAACCACTTGGATAGAAAAGGATCTTTTAATAAATCATAGAGTATGGAATCAGGGTGAATATTGAGATGCAATCGAAGCCAAAACTTGAAGGTGAGGGACCAAGCAGTGGTTGAAGGAAGATGAATGCCTAATTCAAGTATCATGGTGGACAATCTGATTAAATTTGGGACCCCAAGAATCCTTCTGAGGAAGGAGGCAGCTATTTTGTCGAGATCTTGATTTGCAGCCTCGATCCAGATTGGGACTCCATATAGGAGTTGGGAAAGAGTTTTAATTTGGAATATGTGGAGAGCAGCAGGGATGTACTGGTTGCCGCTGTTAAAATGAAAACGGGCAATTGCATTTAAATGTAGCGAGGCTGCAGAAATGGCAGATTTACGGTGGGGAAGCCAGCTGTGTCGAAAGTGGAAAGTGATCCCCAAGTACTTAAAAGTCTGAACTTGCTGGAATGATAATTTGCCGATCTTCCAGGCAGTCGGGGCCCAGGACTTCGAGAAGACCAAAATTTTGGTTTTCTCAGAATTGATCGATAATTCATTGGAAAGACAGTATTCTTGAAAAGAGGATAGCAGGTGACGAAGGCCAGATTTAGTGACTGACAGCAGCACTGCATCATCTGCATAAAGAAGAATGGGGATGGGAACACCATTAAGGGAGGGGGGGGAGTTTTCCGAACTAGAAAGAAAAGGAGGGAGGTCAGCAAGGTATAAATTAAAAAGGGAAGGAGCAAGTATACAGCCTTGACGAACTCCTTTGTTGATGGGTATTTCGTCAGTCATGGAGCCTGTGCCGTCAAGGCGAATTCGACAAGAATTGGAAGAGTGGAGACGTTGAATCAGGAAAAGAAGACGGGGGTCGATCCCCCAGTTGGCCAATTTCTTCCACAGGATATCCCTATTGATTGAATCAAACGCACCTCTGAGATCTATAAAGGCCGTATACAATTTAACTCCATGATGGTCAGAGTATTTTTCGGCCAGAAAGGATAGCGTGAAGGCGTGGTCGACTGTGGAAGCACCCGGGCGGAAACCTATTTGTTCCCTGCCCGGGAGGCCTTTCGAGAGGGCCCAAGATGTAAGTCTATTAAGAAGATATTTAGAATAGAGCTTCCCAATGAATGATAGGAGGCTTATTGGCCTGTAGTTGTTTGGAAGTGCAGGATCGCCCTTTTTAAAGATGGGTACAATAATTGAGGATAGCCAAGAGTCGGGGAAGAGGCCTGATTGGTTAATTAGTGTGAATAGGTTGGATAAAGGTTCCGACCACCAAGAGGGGTTACTAGTGAGAATTTCAGTTGGAATTTCGTCTGGGCCTGGAGCTTTCCCGGGTTTCAAGGTATTGATAAGCTCTGCCACCTCGTCAGGAGTGACTGGTGGCCATTCCGGTAAGTCAGGTAGATACAGAATGGGATCTTTATGTGTGACCGGGGCTGAAAAGATTCTGGAAAAATGAGTAACCCAGGTAGGAGCAGGAATGGTGGGGAGGACATTACGAACTAAGGGGGAATTTGTGCGAGAAACAAGTGACCAAAAAAATTTATGATTGTTGGAATGAATCGCTTCATAGAGTAATTGCCAATTATGTTGGGCAAATGAATGCTTCTTTTCTTCTAGAAGGGTTTGACATGATTTCCTGATCTGGAAGTATGATTTTAAGAGGGCTGGGGAAGGGTCACGGCAGACTGTGAGAAAGAACTGTCTAACACACTTCTTGGCGATCCAGCATTCTGTGTCAAACCAAGAAGGAGAATGTTTATGGGAGTTAGTGGGAAGAGACGCTCTGAGAAACTGTACTAGTGCCTTGGAGAGAGACTCATAAATAACGATGGCAGTAGATGGCAAGTTGGTCTCGGTCAGCTTTCGATTTAAATTTAAAGATTTGCTCTTTCTAGACCAAACGTTGAAAGCTTCCTCAATCTTAGGGGACCATTTAAGGCGTGCAAATTGTGGCTGGGGATAGTTTGGCATCATGTTGGGGGAAGGAAGAGTTAGGACAAGAAGAATGGGCAAGTGATCACTATCAGACCGGGAGTCGATAGTAAAGTCCGAGAGAAGGGGCAAAACATCTGAGGAGGTAAGTGCATAATCTAGGACGCTAGTCCCCCTAGAAGAGAAATGAGTTAATCTACCTGGGATGTCACTAGCGGTAGAACCATTGAGTATATGTAAATTGAATTCAAGACATAGGTCTATCAAATGTGAGGTATAGTTATTAAATGCGGGATCTTGTGAGAGTCTTTGGCCTTGAAACTCAGGGGGGATCAGTTCTTCTGAGTCCCAATTCATGTGTTGAGCCAGGACTGAGTTGTTAGGGTATTTATCTACCTGCATTTAGGTGCTTTCGAACTGCTAGGTTGGCAGGAGTTGGGACAAGCGACGGGAGCTCACTCCATTGCGCAGTCTTGAACTCCCAACCTGCCAGTCGGAAAGCCCAGCAGCAGCGGTTTAACCCGCTGTGCCACCTTGTCCTTCTGGCATGTTTGCGACAGTGCAAATCTGGCACAAAAGCGCTGCGCCTGCACAATGCCAGGTTAGGATTCTGCTGTTCAATCTTTTTTTTTTTCTTCTTTGCAAAATTTGCAAAAAAAAAATTGTGCTGTGGGTTGGGGTCATAATTACAACCACGAGAGATAGAATTTTTTTTAATGGACCTACATGATGAAAGAATGGTTTCCACTGCTCCCCTTGCAGCCCCCTTAACAGGTATGCCATTTGCTGAATAATGAAATGTATCTGCTGTTTGGGAAGCTCTTCAAGGCATGACATGAAGCAAACTTGAGGGGGGGGGAGAGAGAGAGAGAGAGAGAGAGAGAGAGAGAGAGAGAGAGAACATGAACCAGCCTTTCAACTCATTTCCCTTTGCAGGCCTTCAGTGTGGTTGCGATGTTTAACGTAATGAAGTTCTCAATTGCCATTTTGCCTTTTGCCGTGAAAGCAGCCGCAGAAGCAAACGTGTCTCTCAAAAGACTGAAGGTAAAAAACAAAAAAAACAAAAACGATGATTGCAAATATTTTGGAGGTGCGGGAGATTGCTGCAGGTGCAGGAAAGCGACCGCAAAACGGCATGTTTCACAGGGGCTTCCTAGATGCCACCACGTTTTAGCATCAATAGGTGCATTGCTATGCCGTGGGTTGCTGACCCAGAAAACGGTAGTTTCTGTGTCCATCGCGTACTGTATTGAATTGCGAGATTTCTCCCGCACAAATCTGTGTGAACACGGAGATGATCCCTGCCGTCCCAGACAACCATGGCCTCTTTGGTGGTTGCACCCTGTCCAGAGAGGCTCACCTGCTGCCAGTCCATGACACAGGCTGCTCCCCACTCAACAACAGAAGTCAGAGCCACCTCTCTAAGAGCAGCGTGGCATAGTGGTTATCTTGCTGGGCTATGACTAGAACCACTCAGGTTGCAATCCTCCTTCTACCCTAAAGCTGAACAGATGACCATGAGCTGGAGATGCTTGTTGAGCCTAACCTACTTCACAAGGTTGTTGTGAGGGTAAGAGGGGAGTATGGACATCTCCCTGAAGTCTTTGGAAAAAGGGCAAGATAAAAAAAGTATAGTAATATAATAAAGAAGCTTCCTACAGACTCGCTGGGGAGAAGAAGAAAAAACGTAAACCACAAAAACATCCAGTTCATGTCTGCAACATCAATTTGGGGTGCGATCCGAATCTGGAGTTAGGCCGTCACAGTTAGGCCAGCAAAGTTTGGCTGGCACAAGGGCCACCATAAAGCATGCTTAGATGACTCTGGGAGTCAGAAAGACCAGCACACAGATGTGCTCCATCCTCCCTGACTCCAAGAGTGGTCCAAACGTGCTTTACGATGGCCTTTGTGCCAGCCAAACTTTGCTGACCTAACTGTGCCGGCCTAACTCCAGGTTCGGATTGTGCCCTTGATGTGGGTCCATTGAAGGCCCTGCGCAGCAGCGGCATTCAGCCGGTATGCTGGGCGGGAGGAACGGGTGAGCGGCAGCTCGCCCGTAGCTTACCACTCCATTTCCCCAGGTGGGGAAGACGGCGAAACGGAGCGGTAAGCTACAGGCGAGCTGCCGCTCACCCGTTCCTCCCGCCCAGCGTACCAGCTGAATGCCGCCGCTGGCCCTGCAGCATTGCGTGCTTGCTAACCTTAACTCTGCCTTTCCTCTTCTAGAAAATTCTTATAGCTGAAATTCCTCCTCCGTACGTGATAACATTGAAAGGCTCCCCAAATGCCGTTGAATTTGAAGATGCGACTTTGTCCTGGGAACGCTCCCTAGAAGAGAGCACCCAAGTGAGCAAGGAGGCCATTCTGAATGGGAAGAGCGTCAGCAGGTATCCATCAGCGACAGGATCCCAGTCCCAGGAATCAGAGAAGAGCCGCAGCAGAGTGGCCTTGTGCGCCATCAGCTTCGTTGTGGAGAAAGTAGGTATCCCGGGAACGCAAGTTTCTAAGCCGCATTTAAGTTGGCATGGAGGCAAGTCAACACTTTGGCTACAGTGATTGCTTTGAATAATGAGTGCCGCATCTTCCCCTCATGTTTTCCAAATTTCTCAAAAAGAGAAGAGGAGAAGGGATCCCTTCACTATTTGTACTTCTTTTTAAAATAAATAAATAAATAAATAAATAAGGTAAAAGGAAACATGTAGGAAAGGGGCACAAAGGTCAACACAAAAGTTACACATTGATTACAGCTTGATCTTTTGGAATTCTTTGAAAAGGTCAACAGGCACGTGGATGTGGGTGAACCTGTGGATATCATATACCTGGATTTTCAGAAGGCATTTGACACAGTCCCCCACCAAAGGCTGCTGAAGAAACTTCACAGTCAGGGAGTAAGAGGGCAGGTCCTCTTATGGATCCAGAATTGGTTGTGGGCAGTGATGTTATTCAGGGGGAACGGACCAGAACGGGCGTTCCGGATCCTAACGGGCTCCGTGGCTGCTTCTGGGTTTTTTTTTCAACATTTGAATTTGAACTCAAAAGTGAGTTCCTGTTCCTAAATCATTTGAATGACACCACTGGTTGTGGGCCAGGAAACAGAGAGTGGGGGTCAATGGGCAATTTTCACAATGGAGAGAGGTGAAAAGTGGAGTGCCCCAGGGATCTGTCTTGGGGCCTGTGCTTTTCAACTTCTTCATAAATGACCTGGAGACAGGGATAAGCAGCGAGGTGGCCAAGTTTGCAGATGACACAAAACTTTTCCGGGTTGTGAAGACCAGAAAGGATTGTGAAGAGCTCCAGAAGGATCTCTCCAAGTTGAGGGAATGGGCAGCCAAATGGCAGATGCGTTTCAACATAGACAAGTGTAAAATGATACACATTGGGGCAAAAAACCAAAACTTCACCTATAGGCTAATGGGTTCTGAGCTGTCTGTGACAGCTCAAGAGAGAGATCTTGGGGTGCTGGTGGACAATTCAATGAAGGTATTGAACCAGTGTGTGGCAGCAATTAAGAAGGCCAATTCCATGCTTGGGGTCATTAATAAAGGGGTTGAGAATAAAACAGCCAATATTATCATGCCATTGTACAAATCGATGGTAAGGCCGCACCTGGAATATTGTGTACAGTTCTGGTCACCGTACCTCAAAAAGGACATAGTGGAGTTGGAAAAGGTGCAGAAGAGAGTGACGAAAATGATTATGGGGCTGGGGCACCTCCCTTGTGAAGAAAGACTGCAGCGTTTGGGGCTCTTCAGCCTAGAAAAAAGGCACCTGAGAGGGGACATGATTGAGATATACAAAATAATGCACGGAAGGGATAGAGTCGATAAAGGGATGTTCTTTTCCCTCTCTCAAAACACCAGAACCAGGGGGCATCCGCTAAAACTGAGGGTTGGGAGAGTTAAAACAGATAAAAGGAAGTCCTTTTTTACCCAGCGGGTAGTTAATCTGTGGAACTCTTTGCCACAGGAGGTGGTGATGGCATCTGGTCTTGAAGACTTTAAGAGGGGATTGGACAGATTTCTGGAAGAAAAGTCTATCGTGGGCTATAGGTAGTGATGTCATGCAGGGGGAATGCGGGGGAACTCAGTTCCACTAGTTAAAATTAGGGCTGACTCTGCCCACTTCACTCTCCCTCCTCCCCCCTCCCAATTCCTCTGCAAAGAGCTTTTCTTCTTGGTTGGCCGGCACTCAGAGAGTTAAAGGGAGTGACTCTAGATTCCTAGGGGGGCGAAGGCAGTGATGTCATTCAGGGGGAACGGACCAGAACGGGCATTCCGGATCCTAACGGGCTCCGTGGCTTTTTCCGGGTTCCCGACAAGTGCCAATCAAAAGTGAGTTCCTGTTCCTAAATCATTTGAATGACACCACTGGCTATAGGCAATGATGGGTTGTAACCTCCTTACATTAGTAGTAGGCTACTTCAGAGTACTGGGTGCAAGGGAGTGGCAACAGGATCCCTGGGGCACCTGGTGGGGCTGCTGTGAGATACAGGAAGCTGGACTAGATGGGCCTTTGGCCTGATCCAGCAGCGCTCTTCTTATGTTCTTATGTTCTTATCTTCTCCACTTAATTCCTGTATGTATACAATCTAATTCATCACTCATCATCCTAAAAATGTATACAGAACTTAATATCTCTTACTCCTCTTCCTTATTTACAAAATCGTCCCCACCACAACCTAAAATTTTCTATGCTGCTATTTGTACTTCTGTTCCATCTGGACATCTGTTCCCCCTAATGTAGCCTATGGAGAAATGATAAAAAGCATCAGTTGCCCCTTGGCTGCCATTTTGGATCTGACTGCATCCCTGCAGTGACCATATTGCAGTGGCAACCACCATCCCTTCCCAGAATTCCTCTGGTGCCTACAGTCTCCACTAGGTCGGGGACCCCTCAATTAGGGCAGGATTAAGGGCGCAATCCTGACCTGCGCCAGACTGTGGCGTTGGGACTGGCTGGGACTGTAACAGGTTGGGACTGTGATGACTGTGTGACGTTGGCCCTTACCCCAGGGTAGGGGCCAGCTACCCCAATCGGGTTGCTCAGATCTGCGTCCAAAGAAGCTGCACAACACAAATTGGGGCTGCATGGCCTGGGGATGGAGGCTTGCATATGAACCAAGGGAAAAATCACCCTGTGCACGCACATGAAGCCTTTTGTTGGGGAAAGTTCTTTGTCATGCTTACCACATGCTCTTTGTAGGGCACGGTTTTGGGGATCTGCGGCAATGTTGGAAGTGGAAAGTCCTCCCTCATGGCAGCAATACTAGGACAGGTATGCATTGTATTCACCCCTGTAGTGAAGGTAAAACTGCTTCTGAGTTCATGTCCAATGAGACTTTTCCCAGCGTTTTTATTTATTTTATTTCTTTGAAGAATTTCTAGCTCGCCTTTTCCCATGCCGAAGCAAATGCCCAAGGCAGATTATATGGGCAGGCTGGTATAATCTACTATTTTTCATTTTTTTAAAACAAATATACAGTACTCTGTGATTCAACAAATCCTCAGCCCCATTGTGAGTCTCACAGCCCAGCTTTTCTTCAAGATGGCGGCAGTGGGTGTCATTCACCCGGTACGCTGGGCGGAACTTACCTTTGAGCGGCAGTCCACCCGTTGCATCACACCGCGTTCCGCTGCTTTCCCGCCCGCCCCGGCGGGCGGGAACGCGGCAGAACGCGGCGTGACGCAACGGGTGGACTGCCACTCAAAGGTAAGTCCCGCCCAGTGTACCGGGTGAATGACGCCACTGGATGGCGGCCATCTTGCCCAGCTCTCTGCGACCCTCTAAAAATCGATTCATGACCCCCAGTTTGGGAGCGAATCAGTTCAGAGGAGGACATGGCAGAGAAGACCTGACGTTTTGCTAAACCGTCGACTCATTTCAGATGCAGCTGCATGAGGGGACGGTCTCTGTGGACGGCACCTTGGCGTACGTGCCGCAACAGGCGTGGATATTTCACGGGACTGTCCAAGAGAACATTCTTTTTGGAGAAGCTTATGACAAGGAAAGGTAAACCCTGCATGAGACCGGGGGGTTGACAGCAATGGTTGACCCCAATGGTGGTGGAAAATTTAATTTAAAAAAAGATGTTGCACAATCATGGCCCTGCGAGCAACGAAGGAAGTGCACCCATTGGGGACCACTGCCCTAGCCTGATGTTCTTAGCCAAATCACAGCCTCTCCAGAGGCTTCTAAAAATAACTGCTGGGGGAGCATTGCAAAAGCTAAGTAAGGGGTTTCTCCCCCGTAAACAGAACCACTGGAATAAATCGGGCTTGAAGAATGAGCAACTTGATTGTACTTTCTAGGCCTGCCCATGTTGGTTAGGTGTTCTTCTTCCTAAAGTTCTAGCTCACAGCCCTTGCCGTTTCAATCATTCACTCTGTTTTGCGCTCCCGTGTAGCATCTTGTCAAACCTCACCAGCCGTTGTGCATGTAAATCTGAGAAGGGGAGGGTGGGTGCGGGGGAGGGGGAGAAATCAACCCCCCTGAATGGGTTAAGTGTGCGGCTGGCTCATGAATGGAAACATCCTTGGAAAATCAGAGCGAGCAGCTAATGAGACTTGACATGGCTAATTGATGTCACTTCAATCTGTGCCTGTTGCTTTTCATTGGGTGAGAGTAATTAAGCCAAGCTTGGTGGACACATTAAGCGGCCTGCTTATGGTCCAGATGCACCATTGATCCGCCTCGCCTGACAGTCAACCGTGACTGGCAGTGGTGGTCCATGGCTACTTGAGATTTGATTGGCTGAGGAGACCAGAGATTGAGCCCTGGGTTCTCCTCCCAGGCATGTGCTGTACCTCTAGCTATGGCTTTCCCTTGGGGGTGGGATGGGAAGAGATTATCTCCAAAGCAAGCCTGTGGGATAGGTTGGGCTGAGAGAGACTGTTTAAATTCTTTAGGTACAATCTTGCCATCAAGGTCTGCAGCCTGAAGCCAGATCTGGAGATTCTTCCATATGGAGATATGACGGAAGTAAGTGTTGTCGTCCAATCTGGTTTAATTGAGGGCACAATCTTAGCCTGGAGATAGGCTGGCACAGTTAGGCCAGCAAAGTTTGGCCAGCACAAGGGCCACCATAAAGCATGTTCGGACCACTCTTGGAGTCAGGGAGGATGGCGCACAGCTGTGTGCTGGTCTCTCTGGCTCCAAGAGTGGTCCAAATGCACTTCACGGTGTCTCCTGTGCCGGCCAAACTTTGCTGGCCTAACTGTGCCAGCCTAACTCCAGGTTAGGATTGCGCCCTAAATCTTCAGTCCTGAGAGTAAGTCCCATTCATGGGCCTTTCTTCCGAGTAGATATGCCCCTGTTCTATTATCTAAGTTTCAATCCACCTTACTGCACGTTTCCCTACGAATGACTGAAATAAAAAACAGGTACATGTTCCAGAAAAAATATATATGCAACAATAATAGAATTTGGCACCGTGTCCCTCTAGGCCATCTTGTCAGTTCAAATTTTTATTAAAGGCACTCTAACTGGGAACGTGCGGCACAATCTTAACTCAGGACTCAGTCATGTTTCTGAAGTATGTGGGGACTGGCGATTGCTAAGCTGCCTCTGCAGGTATTTCTGCCATCACTGCCTGTGAAAAAAAAACAAACCTGTAGCCCCCTCCTAAAGATGACCAGATGTCATGACCCCAAAGGAGGACACAGCACCCCAAAATGTAGGACACTCAAGAAAAATGTAGGACCTTACAAAATAAAAGCTGAAAGCACTCATCTGTATTGGTTTTGGGGTGTCTTCTCCTCCTTTAAAGCAACCCAGTGAACGAAGGAACACACACACACACAAACAAGTGATGCTGGCAGACCCTCTTAATGTGGGCACTTCCTGTCTGTCTTGAAATGCTGGGCACGTTGAAATTGACCCAGAAGGTTGAAATGTAGGACATGTCCTCTTTTTCCAGGACATCTGGACACCCTGCCCCCCCACCTTTATACCTGCAGTTCCTTCTGAATGTTCATGACTGAAGTACCTGGGCCTATTTTTAAAATGACACTCTTGCAGGACCCACATGCATTGGATCAGGACCATTCTAGTGGCCTTGTGTTTCCTTTCACCTGGCCTTCAAATAAGAGCTGAGGCACGATGGCCTACTCGCAAGTAAATGCGCACGTGTGGCTCAGTTTTTCTTTCCAATAGGGCTCGCTATATTTTTCCAGTCGGGTTGGGGGG
>JAJKFI010000011.1:3011377-3031291 GCA_029204185.1 Lerista edwardsae
CGGGCGGGGAAGACGGCGAAACGGACCGGAACGCAACGGGCGGGCTGCCGCTCACCCGTTCCTCCCGCACAGCGTTCCGGCTGCATGACAACCCTGCCCTTCATGTATTATCACACCACAAGGCCAGCCAGGAACCTGGGGGCCGCAAAATGCTCCGAGTGAGGCAGGTCGTGAGATACCATTACAAGGAATAGCCTCAAAATTGCGTTTAGTTCCCGAGGAGGCACACGGAGCTATCAAGCCCGCCGACAGGAGTGTACGCCTCGTGGCGCTGTGAGGGGGCAGATGCCAGCAGCCCCTGTCATCCGCCGTTCAAATTACAACGACTTTGACAACGAAATAATTGGGAATTTGCGGGCCACGGAGACTTTGGATAGGCTTGTCTTATAATTAAATCCACACTGTTCAGAGAGCCGGGGCCTGGACTGTGGTGAGACTTGGAGGTTAATAAGAAGATTTTTAAAAATCAATCCTTCCTTTTAGAGGAAGCCTGCGCAGGGATGGGAGGGAGGGCCGGGGAGAGAGGAATACTTGCCTGGTGCTGTCTTGCATGAAATACAACACTGGCAGCGGCAGGAATTTTTTGCGCAAGTAGAATGCTTAATAATCAAGCTGCTTGATAGAGCAGCCAGTGGGGGCCTTGCAGTTATCTCATCTCGAGAAGATAAAGGCAGGAATGAGTTTGCAGAGAGGTTGGAAGGGAATACATACAAGGCAAGCACATGCATTTGTCAGTGGGTGGCCAGAAATGTGCCTAATTTCCTCCATTGGCAAAAGTCTCTGATTTCCTGTGAATCTGGAATGCAATCCAAAGGTTTCTCCCGCATCCCGGCTCATAAGATTGTCTTCCATCCCGCTTGGGGCATCATAAGAAGAGCCCCGCTGGATCAGGCCAAAGGCCCATCTAGTCCAGCTTCCTGTATCTCACAGCTGCCCACCAGGTGCCCCAGGGAGGCATGAGGCAACAAGATGCTTGCATCCTGTTGCCACTCCCTTGCACCCAGTACTCTGAAGTAGCCTACTACTAATGTAAGGAGGCTACAACCCATCATTGCCTATAGCCCACAATGGACTTTTCTTCCAGAAATCACTTCCCAAAATACGAGGGAATTGAAAACCTGAAGGCCTTCCCCGCTTCCCTCACAAAGATTTGTGCCGGAGAGCTGTTGGGAGGATTGTGTACTTTGCACATGCTCAGGAGCTCTCTTGTCTTTCCCAATGAATTCATCCATTCCAATAATCAGGTCTGGCACTGAAAACAGGCTTCAAAGGCTGTACTGGTTGCTAGAAAAACCTTAAATGAAATTTAGGGTGCAATCCTAACTTGGAGTTAGGCCGGCACAGTTAGGCCAGCAAAGTTTGGCTGGCAGAAGGGACACCGTAAGACATCTCGCACTGCCATCTTGCAAGCTTCTTTTGAACAAAAAGACTAAATACATAGTAACGTTGGTATCTGGCTGTCCACCGTTGAAAACAGAATTCAGGTCCATATGGCTCTTTGGCAGTTCTTATAGGCCACTGCAGTGCGATTGTTCTAGTTACAGTCTTGGTGGTCTTTCCTCTAAAGTGCACAAATTTCTTTGGCTGTAGTTCTGTCTCAGCAGGACAGAGCTAAAAATACCTTCATAAATGACTGAACTGAAAGAAGAGAAGTTTGCTCTGGCAAGAAGTTGAATCAATAAAGGAAATGCACAAAGTGACGCACATTGTACTTCTTTGCATTCAAAGGCAATGGTTTCAAGTTCTTTGGTTTTCATATCTTGATTTCCATTGTTGCATTACTGGTCATGTGTTTTGCGTGGTAAAGTCAGGCAAAAAGAAAAACAACAAGGTGGTTCCGTGACCAACTTTGATGCAAATGATCACTTACTACAGTGGATGCCAATGCTTATAATTACCTGGTTTGGAATACGCATTTGTTCAGCTCATATTATTCGGCTGTATGTCATTTTCCCAAGAAGTCCTTCTTTAGCATGAAATGCACAATGAGATTCTGTACACGCACAGTCAGTGCTGCAAAACATATGCTGGAAGCTAGCTGCGTTGTAGGTAAGTACACAATAGTCCTTTCATATTAAACCCTTTTCTCTTCAGGAAACCCATTGATTGCTGTGAAATGTTGTGACCAGGCCATCAGAATAAGCAGCTGGTAAATGTTTGTTGTTTGTCGTAACCTTTATTGGCATACAAATAAATAACAAACACAAAAAATATAACAACTAGGGTTACAAAGGATCATAAGGAGAGGGTTAATTTCATAATCGTAGCTAAAAAGCTAGCAATAGAGTTAGTGATCATGGGACAACGATCGCTAAGGAGGATAGGGAGGGGGTTAGGGAAGGCGCTAGAAAGAGAGGACAAGGCCACCAGAATAAGCAGCTGGTAAATGAATAACCTGTCTCAGAGGTTCTCAAACTGTGGGTTGGGACCCACTGGTGGGTCGCAACCTCATTTTGATGGGTTGCAAAACGGACACACTGATAAGCTAACCAGGAAAATGAATCGAGGAGGACCTGAAATGGAGCAGCGTGCGCATGTTTACTTGTGAGTAGGAGAATGTGCCTCAGGCCACTTTGATGAGCAGGGGAAAGCAATGCAACCAGAATACAAGGCCACCAGAATGGTCCCATGGTTGAGCTCAGCAGAATGGTGGAGATCAACAAATTCTCCAGAACGGTTTCCTGAACCCTAACAAGTACACCCCATCGGGTTTTGGTGTTGTTCTGAGAGACGGGGGTCTACTTTCCAGCCATTGATGCAAATTCTTTAGGAGTGAGATTCTAAATGGAAAACATTTGGTGCAATTGGATCCAAATGTTGCTTCCTGCTGCATTATGATCATAATCATCCTCTGAATTGGGTATATCTTCCTGTGCAAGTCTTATTTCTTCGAAAGCAGTGCTAAAGGAGCAATAGAAGCATCACAAATATTCCATACAGCATCCATTTCTGTGCTGGTTTCCATTGCGTGTGATGACTGTTGAAACGAGTTAATGGTTTTAGCAACTCTTCCCGAGCCCATCTCCAGACTCTGCACTCAGTACGGATTCTGAGTCTTGATGCTGCTTCCGATACTGTCATTCTCAACACTCTCTTATTTTTTTAAGTGCTGGAGGGCTTTTGCATGCCTGAGATTGCTTAAATGGCTTCTTATCCCGCCTGTTGAATAGGCAGTGGTGCGTTTTCACCATGTGACTGATTCTGATGCAAGATTAGCCAACGCTGGGTGCTCTGCAGGGATCTGTCGGGGGGCCAATTACTGCTTGACATTTGCCGCTGTATGTCTTTCGATGAGTCTCTTCCTAAACATGATGTCTGCGTGAAATGTCATGTGCTCAGAGTGAAGAAAAAGAGATTTAATGGTTTGTAAACTGACTAAACAGAAACGTGTGACATGCATGAAAGGAGCTAGCTGTGATCTTCAAAACACTGGATGACTGTTCATAGGGATGGAAGTTCATTATTTTTGAAATGATGACTGACATTAGCTCTGTTTGGGTATTTAGGGTCTTAGAAATGTGCAGTGCAATCTTCTGCATTGCTTGACTTAGATGCATGTCCCATGGGTTCAATGGGATTTAGACACTAGTAACAGACGTGGTGGCGCAGCTGGTTAAACCGCTGCTGCTGGGCTTTCCGACTGGAAGGTTGGGAGTTCAAGACTGCGCGACGGAGTGAACTCCCTCCCGTTGCTTGTCCCAGCTCCTGCCAACCTAGCAGTCCGAAAGCACCTCAATGCAAGTAGATAATTAGGGACCACTTTGGTGGGAAGGGAACGGCGTTCCGTGCGCTACGGCATAGAGTCATGCCGGCCACATGACCATGGAAGCTTGTCTGAGGACAAAACGCTGGCTGTACAGGCTTTGAAACGGAGATGAGCACCACCCCCTACAGTCGGGCACAACTAGACCATTCGGTCGTGGGGAAACCTTTACCATTTTTAACAGAATTAAGGATTGCAGGGCTGTTTCAGACATGCGTATATACCAGACATAGGTAAGCCATTTCTGCCAGCACTGGGGCGATGCCATGGCAACAGCAGCCATGGGCACCCCAAAGGGAGTCCCACTCACTGGTGAGTGGCGAGACCACCACTCGCCAGCAATGTGGCCATTCTGGGTGTGACAAGAGGGCATTCAGGGAGGGTAGAGAGTGGAGCGGGGAGTGAGACTGGGGGTGACTCACACTTCCATTTCCTGACTCTGTGGCTCTGTGGCCTTACTTGGAGGCCCTCACTTCTGCGCCGGCCAAATAGCCGGCGCAGGAGCAAGCAGACCCTCACCCACCCTGCGCCCTTACCACAGGGAAAAGCCCTTACCACCCTTGGTCCCCTTTCCCCGTGGAATCTCTGCCTGGCTGCCACTGTATTCCTGGACTGTCGGGCAGTTCTGGATTGGGCCCTGAAATGTCTACAAGGAGCCCTATTGAGGTCTATGTGGAGGGTTGGACGGGAGTTGAAAGAATGCAATGGAACTGATGGGAAACTATTTTATTTATAGCCTTCACAGTGTGGTTCTCTCCTCTGGCTTCAGTAGCTGATCATAAGGCTTCACCAGGCTGGACTTACAATCAGCTGATTGAGCTTCAGCAGCTGATCATAAGTCCAGCCTGGACAGGTCCTCAAGGTTGTACTCCATTCTTTTGCCGGCTGGCCTTCTCAGATATTTCCACACTGGCTCCGCAGCTCCACAGTGACTCCATACTGCCACCACAGGTACTGCAGCTTGTCACAGCCTGGCATTCTGTCTCCCATCCAAAAATAGACCACAGATTCTCCTGCTTAGCTTCAGGCAGTACTAGCAGCTCACCCATCAGTCCACACCCAGCCTATATCCCAAATATAGAGAACCAGCTTTGCCAGGAAAAGAGCAACTAGGATCAGTGGCATTGCACTGGGCAACAAGTTTTAGGAGGGCAACAAGCTGAGCCTGATTTAGCCCTGATTCAGGCTGCTGCAGGCTCGTCAGACCTTTACCTGTAAAACAGCAGGCGCAGATCCAAGGAGCCCCATCCGCCCGGCTCGGCTTTACCTGGGACAAACATGTCCTTGCCCCTTGGCAACTGCAGCAGCCTCTCAGGCTGTGTTGAATATAATACAGCGCAGGCCAGCTGGATTCAAGCACAGGTTAAGATTGTGCCCTTATTCATTGGTAAAATCAGGCTCTGGGTCCACAATCTCTAGGCCGGCAAGCCCTGATTTGGCTTGGTCCTGGGATCTGGATCAGAGCCCATAACTCGCTCCTCCTCATTGAGATTAGAATCCAAAGGGGCTTTGCAAGGTGGGAATATCATATAAGAATTAAGCTGTTTAGGAGCTTGTAGCAAGAAGTCAACTTTTGGCAACTCAGTGTAACGAACGCATCTCTCGATAGCAGGAGCCAAAGGAAGAGCCAGTCAGAGTGTAAGAAACCTTGCAGATGGCGTGGCGATGGCTTTGACATGTAATCCAACACGGCATAAAACTAAATGAGATCTGTGGGACTTTGAAATTATACCTCCATATGGCTGCCGTGACAATGAGTCACCAGAGACTGCTTTCAAGTTTGTCAAACACGGCTTATTATAGAAGTTTATCATCTAAGAGAGAAAAGTAGATTGCTACAATAATCTCTGAACGGGTGTGGACAGTTGATCAAACAGGTTCTCTTAAAAATTCATTGTAGCAGTTATTGCTCTGCCAGGCACCCCTGCATGTGGGTTTTACAAGTCCATTTGTCATGAGCTGCGGGTGGCAGGGCCCTTCTGAGAAATTCACTTGCCGTACAGAAATTCACGTGGCTTCCATTGAAAATTTGCAGATGCTTCTTCTTGGGTGGAACATCTATATATATAAAAACGGACGTATGTGTGTGTGTGAGTATGTTCCTTATACACGTCTCCGTCCCTTGACCCACGGCCACGAAACTTGGCACACACGTTCACTGCGGGGGTCAGACCCCCCTACACCCCCCGGTTTTCGGGGAGGGGGCCCAGATCGTCGGGAACCAAGGGGATGGCATTGGGCTACAGGTCTGCTGCCACCCTGTGGTCACAGACGATTCTGCAGGTTATGTGGGAGGGCTGAGCAGCTCAGCTACCAGAAAGAGGCAGAACAGAAAGCGAAACTAAATGCTTTGCCTGCATTGCCTGAGTGGCCCAGGGTGGAAAGAGCAGGATCCAGAGAGTTCCAGCAGCCAGTCGGATCTGAGAGGGGCCTATGTCCAGGGAGCTAACAGGCCACCTCTGCCTGTTTCTCATGCTACAGGACCTGCAGACAGTAAGTAGGACCTTCATATTACTCTCTTAGGTTAGGGTGTCCCTGTTTCCTCATTCATTTCACAGTGATAGTGTGCGTTTTGGGTTCCACGTCAGCAATACTGTGTTATTTCAGGGACGAGTTCTATATGTCTATCTATGGATCTCACTATGTCATACTTTTGAGGGAGGTTGTGTGTATGTTCCACCATTACTCTGGAACGCCTGGAACGATGTGCACCACACGTGGTGCACTTATTCCTTACGCTCTGGACAGATATACTGTGGGGGTAGGGCCCCCCTTATGCCCCCAGAGGTGGGGGTGCACTGCAGAGCAAACTCATTCCTCCTCCTAATAGAGCCTGGGGATAATGTCTGCCCCCGGGCAACGCCGGGTCACAAAAAGCTAGTTAAAAATAAATTGGAATGTTGAAGTCCAACACCAACCCTAGTGGAAGAGCAACAGAAGAGCATTTGCAGGCCAAAGAATAGAGAACAGAGTCGGTGAAAGAGGATATCCAAGAGCAATTTATTTATTTATTTTATTTATTAGATTTATACCCCGCCTTATTTGCCTAAAGGCGCTCTTGTTCTGGCAATTGTTTATATAATTGTTTAAAATAATTGTTCTGGCAAATATGGACACCATAGTCTTGAAAATGTGGCTTACCAACCTACTTTCAAACATACAATATGGACTATTATATGACTCTTCCATGCTGTGGTCAAGACCCTGATGCCACCCTAAAGATGGATGTACCTGCAATTTCCTCCTTCTTGCAGCACAAACCTAACCTGGAGTTAGGATGGCACAGTTAAGCCAGCAAAGTTTGGTCAGTCCAAGGGACACCGTTAAGTATGTTTGGACCACTCTCAGAGTCAGAAAGGCCAGCACAAGACATGTGCCATCCTCCCTGATTCCAAGTGTGGTCCAAATGCACTTTATGGTGACCCTTGTGCCGGCCAAATTTTGCTAGCTTAACTGTGCCGGCCTAACTAGGATTGTGTTCTTAGTCAGATCCAGCAGGGCGTTCCTTGTTTTTTTAAAACCTGACATAGGAAATATCTGCGATATTGACCAACCATCTTTCGCAGAGATGTAGGGCATAATGGTTGACAGCTTGTGCCATTACTGTAATGCCAGCACCAAAAGCAAGTTTGAGAGCACCTCTCTGCATTCCCAACTAGTCACTGAGAAGACAGAGGAAAAAAATCAGTGGGCAAAGCTGCATTTCATCCTTGATCTGTGCTCCCTTTGGCTGAAAAACCCATCAGCCAGGAAAAGTACATTGACTGCTGCAATCAGCTCAAACATTTCCAATGATAAAAAGTAATTATTCCCCATCAACTGGGAAGTGTAACTTTGGACAGCTGAGGACTTTACAAACCACACTCTTATAATTGAAACAGAAGGGAACAACCATTGGGATGATTAATATAAATTCCTGTTAGAGGAACTAGATGAACTCCACAGGGTTAGAGATGGATTTTATACTCAGATCACTCACAGGGCTGTAAATGTTCGTTTCGAACTTTGTGAGTTGGGCCACAGATCTCTTTTATCGCTGCTTGGCCATAACTTTTTTTTGCAAGAGAAGTTAGCAGCTTCTCCCTCCCTCCCTCCACAACCAAACTAGAGATCATGAGAAAGGTGTGGGCACACTTCAGTCTCTTACATTTTAAAATAGCAACTATGGGTAGGGTTACCAGATACAAACAGGGACAGAGTGCCTCTGCCTTAAACCACGGTACAGAAGAGGGAATTTGGGCAGGTGTAGCTCAACATGGAAGAGTCTCAAAACCTGCACACAAGTGCTACATTTTTTCATGTTTATTGTTGAACCACAATACAATACGTGTTCTTTTTTCTTTTTTGTTTGCCTGCAGAACATCTGCTGCTTAGGATCTGCAAGATCAATCCTATCTTCCAGTAAAGAGGCAAAAAGACATGACAAGAAGTAACACTCTTACTTGTTTAAGATAAGGAAGAAAGGGGTGGCTCCCTCTAGGAGAAGGAAATACAGCCATTTCCAGACCCATAAATCTGATTTAATATGAAAAGCCTGAGAGATATGCTGACCTCCACTCTTTTCTGTTCTGTGAAAATACAATGTCCATAAAATATCAGAAGGTCGAATCAGTTTCTCCCAGCCAACTTACTTGTTAAAGGATGGCAGCATGACATCAGGCCAATTATTAACAGATGCTGGGTTGAAAACAGGAAGGAAATAGGTTGAAAACAGGAAGTGGCTTCAAAAAAAAAAAGCTTCAGAGGGGCACAATCTGACTCCAGACTTTCATGTGTTTTCCCAGCTGGATATAGCTCCCCACAACAGAATAACAAATAGCCACATTTGGAGAGAGCAATCCTTGGCAGGAAAATAGTACAGGGGAAAGTATTATCTGTGTGTTTTCCATTCAGAATACCCTCTGTTAAACCAATGCACCACATTGATTTTGGGACTTCTAAGTGGTAACTGGTAACTGATAGCATTCTTTGTCTTCTTGTATAAGTGTGAATTGCCAACATTCGCTGGATCATGGAGAAAGCAAGAGAGTTCCAGAAAAACATCTACCTCTGCTTCATTGACTATGCTAAAGCCTTTGATTGTGTGGATCACAACAAACTGTGGCAAGTTCTTAAAGAGATGGGAGTACCAGACCACCTTATCTGTCTTCTGAGAAACATATATGTGGGTCAGGAAGCTACAGTTAGAACCGGACATGGAACAAACGATTGGTTTCACATCGGAAAAGGAGTACGACAAGGCTGTATTCTGTCACCCTGCTTATTTAACCTATATGCAGAGATGACTCACAAGCTGGAATCAAGATTGCTGGGAGAAAAATCAACAACTTCAGATATGCCGACGATACCACTCTAATGGCAGAAAGTGAGGAAGACCTAAAGAACCTTCTGATGAGGGTGAAAGAGGAAAGTGACAAAATTGGCTTGAAGCTCAACATTAAAAGAAACTAAGATCATGGCAACCACTCCCATCACTTCCTGGCAAAGAGAAGGGGAAGAAATGGAAACAGTGTCAGAGTTTATTTTCCTGGGCTCCAAGATGGTGACTGCAGCCATGAAATTAAAAGACGTTTGCTTCTTGGGAGGAAAGCTATGGCGAACCTAGACAACTTAATAAAAAGTCACCCTGCTTTTAATAAAAAGTTGGCATCACCCTGCCAACAAAGGTTTGCATAGTCAAAGCTATGATTTTCCCAGTAGTAACGTATGGCTGTGAGAGCTGGACCATAAGGAAGGCAGAGTGCCGAAGAATAGATGCTTTTGAATTATGGTGTTGGAGAAGACTCTTGAGAGTCCCCTGGATTGCAAGGAGATCCAATCGGTCAATCCTCCAGGAAGTTAAGCCTGATTGCTCCCTGGAAGGTCAAATCCTGAAGCTGAAGCTCAAATACTTTGGCCACCTCATGAGAAGAGAGGACGCTTTAGAAAAGACACTCATGCTGGGAAAGATTGAAGGCAAAAGGAGAAGGGGGTGGCAGAGGAGGAGATGGTTAGATAGTGTCACCGAAGCGATGAACATGAAATTGGGCGAACTCTGGAAGCTAGTGGAGGACAGGGAGGCCTGGCGTGCTGTGGTCCATGGGGTCGCGAAGAGTCGGACATGACTTAGCAACTGAACAACAAAAATAAGTGTGAAAAGATATATCCATGGAATAGTCCTATCTCTGGAACCAGTGTTCTAGAGCAGGAGTGTCAAAACTCGTTTCACGCAATGAGCTGAATAGCATTTATGATGCCTGCTGAGAGATGGAAGTGATCTCATCAAACAGGAAGTGATGTCATTAAGCAGGTCATGACCCCAAAATAAACCCTTTTTTTCTCACTTAGAAACTCATTAACTGTAAATGACAGAAGATAAAATATGCAGATCTTGATCACATTTTCAAGATATTGGAGAGTCCGATTGTCATGTGGGCTGCCCTTTCAGCAGTGACACCTTAGCACAGCTCAGCAGCAATGAGCAGCTGATGGTGATGCTGGGAGCACCTGAGGGCTGGATAAAGAGCTTCTGGGGACGGCTTATGCCCCCCAGGCCTAATGGACCCCCCTGCTCTAGAGAGTCTGGGGCTGTTTTAATTTTAACAACCTTCTTCTGACTTCATAGTAAAAGAAGCCGGAATTGTTAGGAGGAATAAAAGCTTAGTAACTCTTGGCAATTGCCATATTCATTTATTTATTTTGAGAGGGAATAGCTATTTCGTTTATTCATTGAACAGAGTTTGCCAAAAACAAAGCCCTGATCCATTCTGCATCTTCAGGCACCCCCAGGACAAACTGCTAACAAACATCTAGCTACGGCTTTTTTTTTTCAGCTTGCTTTGTTCATGTTCATGTTGCAATGGAGAAAAAACACATAATGGGGCAATGCAGACAGCTGTGATAGTAAGGAAGATAAAGCAGTAACTTAATCTCAATGGAAACCATCCATTTTGCAAATTCATCAGAATTTGTCTTAGCACAGTTGCTTTGTGTACATTACATAGAGCAAATTGCAAACCTGATATGATATCGGGAATAGCAGATTGCTCTCCACTCAGATAAACACATTAAATGATAACCTTTTTCATCAGCGAGGCAGCAATACATAAATACAGTGTCTGTTTCATCCCACCCATAAATTCAAAACAGTGACTACAACTGCTATGAGCAAGTATTACAAATAGCAGTTTGGTCTTGCCGGAGGTTCTCTTTGCATTGGGATTCTTCAGGCATACAGAAGTTTCTCATTCTGGCACTGTTCAGACCCATATACAGGCATGCTTGGCTTCAGCAGGGCTTTGACTTTCCAACAATGCATATAGTTTCTGCCCAGTGGTGTCATTCACCCGGTACGCTGGGCGGGACTTACCTTTGAGCGGCAGTCCGTCCGTTGCGTCACGCCATGTTCTGCTGCTTTCCCGCCCGCCGGGGCAGGCAGGAACGTGGCGGAATGTGGCGTGACGCAATGGGTGGACTGCTGCTCAAAGGTAAGTCCCGCCCAGCATACCGGGTGAATGACGCCACTGTTTCCGGCCCAGTCCATATAGGAAGCTACCTTATATCAAATCATTCAATCGATTCATCTAGCTCAGGACAGGTGGGGCCCGCATGATCCGCGGGTCTGACACATGTGGATTTGAAAATCCGTGGACACTAACCTCCCTTCCCGGGGAGGACTCATCACGACCCTGCGCAGGCTTCTTCAGGCAATAGAATGCCTTACAAGGCATAAAATCATCACTTCCGTTTTCCCTCGGAAAGCAGGAAGTTGTGGTTCTTTAGCCCAAATGGCCATTGGATGGCCTGCAGAGCCTGCCCTCCGGACCCAACCTGGAACTCGACTCTGGTCAGGTTCGGAAGGTAGGAGTGGGCCCAAAATCTGCAGGTTTCAATACCTATGGATTTTGGCATCCATGGGGGTTACAGAAACAGAACCCCTGTGGATATTGAGGGCCCACTGTATTATCTATATTGACCGATGGGGGCTTCTCCAAAGCTTTGCCCAAAGCTTTGCCCAAGGTCTACCAGGAGATTCCAAAGATTAGACCTGGAACTTCCTGCATGCATCCCCTTAACAATACGTCCCAAAGGTAACTGAATCCTGCATTAAAAGGGTGTATTTTATATGTCAGTAGCATACTTGAGCAAGTATGTTAGCTGCTGGGCTCATGTTTCCGATGACATACTTCTGGGCAAAATATTGGTCTCCTGTCTATCTTTTGACTTTCAAGGCTTTGTGTAGGAATTGTTCAATCCTAAGATGTTGAGCTGAATACCAAGATGTAAATGAACCCCAGCAACATTAATGATGGCCAGCCGTTTGCATCCATGTGCGCCACAAAATGCCCCTACCGCGGTGTGTGTGGAGAAAAACCTCTCCTATTTGAAGAGAACAAGCATTTCTCTCCGCATTTCTTCCAAGCTACTCAATCAGTCAATTAGTCATAACACTACCTCATTTAATGTATTCATTACAGAAAAAGTCATGGGAATTATATTAGTTACAATGCGCTCTCACTTTGTATGGAAATCATTAACCCACTGCAATCATAAGGGCACTTGTCATTTCCTCCTTGACCCAAATGCTTATTGGGGATATGGGGCAGCTGGAAGGGTATCATCTAAGGCAGTCCTTCCCAAATGTTTTAGCACCGGGACCCACTTTTTAAAATGACAAAAAATGAGGTGAATAATGGAATCTAATGGAACAAAGGAAGTTAGGAAATGGTATATTAGCCCACTTGTTACAAGGCACTTAAAGGTAGATCCTGGTATCAGTGGTGAGTCAAATCAGTGGATGCCCAATCAGCGGATAACAAGACACAACTGTATCCTAATCAAAGAAGCGAAGTATCAAGCAAGCCTTGCTAACCAGTTCACAGGAGCCCCCTGGAGGTTCAGCACCATGGACAGAAGAATCAAGTCATTCTGCAGCCACTTTCAATGGATGTATTCAAATCCAAATTTATTCTTAAGGGTCAAATAGACACCCCAGGCAGCCACATATAATTGCCCAGTATATGCATATACTTGCCCAAGACAGAGGTGGGGAATCTAGCAAAAAGAGGACACAGGAGAGTGGCTCAAAACCCACCCTGTTCCCCTCCACTGTATTCTGCACTGGACTTCAATGCCAGACGTAAGGTGGCTAATCATATTGACTGAAGTAGCTAACCATAGTGAGTAAGGTGTGAGAGACGAAGGTGTTCAAACCCTACCCAGTTGATATAAAAAGTACCTTTTTGATATAAAACCAGTTGATATAAAAAGTACCCCTACCTTTTGATATAGAAAGTAGATCCTCACCCCCACTTTGGGGGGGGGGAAGGAAAAGCATGTGTGTAGCATGTGGTTACTCCAAATGTTGTCTTAGGTCTTCCATGTGGTTATTTTATTATTATTTCACTCAATACAGCAGACTCATGCTGAATGCTAACAGCATGAACTTAGAATCTTGGAGAGCAAAAGGAGACCTTGGCAACACTTGACATTCCAAAACAAAAGCCATTGAGCGAAATATTTTATTCATTCATTAATCACAGCCTACATTCACCCTTAAATTATTGATTTCTGCCAGGATATCAGCTTGTAGAAGCTTGTAGACCACCCAGTAAGGCTGCAATCATAGGCACACGTACCCGGGAGTAGTCCCCATTGAACACAATGGGATAGGCAGCCCAATACTATACTCTGCTAGAACAGACATGCTTTCTGATTCTGAGAATGGTCCAAACATGCTTTACGGTGGCCCTTGTGCTGGCCAAATTTTACTGACCTAACTGTGTCAGTCTAGCTCCAGGTTAGGATTGTGCTCACAGTCTTATGACTGCATAAACCACAACAGGGGCTATCAACACCACTAAATCACATGTCGCCCAGTCAGAATGGGACTGTAACCAGAGAAACACCAATAAGAATAAGTTGTGTTTCCATAGCAACTGGGAGATGTGGGGAAAGCATGAGTGCTCACCATTGCAAGCGATAAGAAGTCTCTCTTCTCCTGCCCTCTTTTTAGGGACTGGTACATCTCTCAGGGTCTGAGCCATAAGAACATAAGAACTTAAGAAGAGCCCTGCTGGATCAGGCCAAAGGCCCATCTAGTCCAGCTTCCTGTATCTCACAGCGGCCCACCAGGTGCCCCAGGGAGGCATGAGACAACAAGATGCTTGCATCCTGTTGCCACTCCCTTGCACCCAATACCAAAGCCATCTCAAGTGTGAATCTGCCTAAGGCTGCGATTCCGCACAGATGCACTTGAGAATCAGTCTGGTCAAACTCAAAGGGTAGCAGATTCACCTGTAAAGAGAACTGACTGTATGCCCAGCAGTGACTGATAGACTTTTAACTGAAAATGTTTAGGCACATATATGAAGAACCCAATTGAAAACAGAGGATACTTAAGCAATAAGGCAAATCAAAGCACTTGTAGATCTTTAGTTAGCAAGGAGGAGTGATTGGAGGATGGGAGCTAGTCGGAGCAACTGTTCTGGTCTGACTGTTGATCTTTGAACTAAGAATTTCTGGCAAGTGTGGAAGTAATTATCTGAAGCCAGAATCAAGTTTCATTTTTGATCCAAAGGTGGCAGAACTGACTGATGTGATCAGAATCCCTAATGAGAATCTCTCCGTTAAGGAAGGCATTATCTTATGGAAGGATCTCCTCCTTGGGTAAATCCAATCAGCGACAAGCCCATTTTGTCACTGCGAGTGTGTTATGGAGGCCGACGGAAAGAAAATGCAATGTTCCAGATTCTAGTACAAAATCACAGAAGCTGACATCTGGGTAATAGGGGTGTTTCTTTAAAGAAATAAATACACAGAATCTCAGAAGGAAGGAAGGAAGAAAATTGAATCTAAAATCCACCTCTTAGCCTCTCCCCTTCTTGGAAATCAGAAAAAGATTCCTTGCATTAGAGCAAGGAGGAAGGAAACCATAGATGGATGACATGGCAAACCAGTTTAGGCACAGATATATTTTGCATTTCCAAGATAGTCACTGAAAAATGAAAGAGAGTTCAAACCACTGTGGGTTTGAGTGGTAACAGAAGCAGTCGTAGTATGCACAGGAGCCAAAATTGAGCATGCTCTTGAACATGAAGGTAGAACATGGGTTCAGTCATCCTTATCACTGGGAGACCAACATGGACTGACTTGTCTATAATGTTAATATTGCATGAATTGAATCCATGGCATTCCCAGTGGGAGCCAAAGCATTGCATTTTTCAGGCTCCTGAACGCCTGTGTAAAGCAGCCACTCCAGTAGTTCAGAATTCAGTAGTCCAGTAGTCCAGAATTCAGGGGTTCGCCCAGGTTCTATAGAACTGGTTGTTAAATTCTCTGTACACATATGATTGTACCCCACTGTATGGTTCCAATGCTATTATCAAATTCGCAGACGATACGACAGTAGTGGGGTTTATTAATGAGAACAACGAGACTGCGTACAGAAAGGAAGTACAAGGGCTGATATTGTGGTGTAAAGAAAACCATCTTACACTTAATGCCAAAAAAACTAAAGAGCTTATAATTGATTTTAGGAGGAAGAGAGATGAGCATTTGCCTTTGTATATAAACGGTGAGGAGGTGGAGAGGGTTGGCAGTTTTAAATTTTTGGGTACCCACATTTCATTGGACCTCACATGGAAATTAAATGTTGATATGCTAGTGAAGAAGGCGCAGAAGAGGCTGTACTTCCTAAGGGTGCTTGGGAGGATGAACCTTTCTCAGCGTCTACTTCTGGCCTACTATCGCAGTACCATCGAGAGTGTCCTGACGTACAATATTTTAGTATGGTGCGGGAGCAGCTCTGTAGGGGATAAGAAGGCACTACAGAGAATTATTAATGTGGCCCAGCATACTATCGGGCTCCGGCTACCTACCCTTGATGATATTTTCGCCACCCGCTGTTTAAAGAAATCACATAACATCCTTAGAGATTTTTCCCATCCTGCTTACAACCTTTTTGAATTGCTGCCTTCTGGCAGGAGATATAGGACTATTAGAACTCGGACGACACGTTTCATAAACAGCTTTTACCCTAGAGCTATAATAGCATTGAACAATGGACTTAAGTGCCAGTAGATAGGGGCAGTCGGACTGTACTATTGTCTATTGTGTGGATGTTTGTGTTTAGGGGAGGAATTTTAAGGGGGGGTGGGGGGTGGGGGGATGTGGGGGGATTGTTTGGGAGCTTAGTGTGTGCGTTGGTTTTGGTCTCCGGGTGTCAGTGAATTTCGTTGTGTAATGCAATGACAATAAATAATAATAATAATAATAATAATAATAATAATGATGATGATGATGATGATGATGATGATGGCCGGGCCCCGCCCACTCGCTTACCTCGGCTGGCTTCGGGTTTTTTTGGCTCCGGCTATGACGTCATAGAACCAGTTGTTAATTCATTTGAATTGCACCACTGGGCCACTCCCCCTCGCCTTCAGTCATTCACAGCTATGAGAGCAAAGCAGAGGCATCTCATCCACATTGCTGTTACAACCACAAATTCTGAGAATGTAGGACCACTCCCAGATTGCTCACCTGTTCTTGCAGAGCGAATGCCACCCTGTTCAGAGTAGGTAGATGACTCAGTGCCTGCATTGAGGATTTCCTGACCAGGAGGACTTCTGTCTTTTCGGTATTCAGCCTCAACTTGTTGGCTTCCATCCATACCCCAACTGCCTACAGGCAGCGCTCCAGGACTTCCACAGCCTCTTCGTCTAGAGCTGGTAGAGAGATAGAGTTGGGTGTCATCAGCATATTGGTGACACCCACTCCAAACCCCCACATGATCTCCCCCAGTGGCTTCATGTATATATTGAACAGAATGGGGGATAGAATAGAACCCCGAGGCACTCCACACTTCAAAGTGCCAAGCAGGTGACCCCCAGCATCACTATTTGGGACCTGTTAGCCAGGAAGGAGTGGAACCATTTCAGAGCAGTGCCCATTGCTGCCTAAGATGTTGCTGATTATGCCCATCATCATATGCCCATCACATTGCTGACTGCATCGTTATGAATTAGGTATGCCCTTTTTGCAAACATTGTTGATAAAAATTAACCTTTTGGTGCTAGATGCCTTATTGGGCACCAACATGTGTAGCGGTTCTGGGAAATTTATGTATTTCCTTACTACTGTGACAGAAGCATATATATATATATCACTTTCTAGATCTTTGTGACAGCTTCACAACAAAATATCAGATTGGTTTAGGGACAGGCTTCCAAACTGTGCCCATTACATCCTTAAATACATTTTATCTCTCTGACTCAGAAACACACGCATTTACGGTTCAGAGATAAATAGCTAGGTTATTGTGGGGGATTTTCTGTAAATCACTCATAAAGGTATGCAGTAAGCAAGAGCTGACAGGTCCCTGGCATGCATAGATGAGCAAGAGATAAAGTAATTTGAAGGAGGAGGTGGTCTAGCAGTATTGCAGTACATCAGCTTAAGAATGCAGTGAGTCTCAGCAAATTGTACCCAGATAGAATGTATGACTCTCCTGGCTACTGGTTCAGACCACTGGTGAATCTAATTCAACACTGTATTCATTTACATGAGTCGAGTCATGATGGCACATGACTCATGAGTCGAGTTGTAGGGTTGCTGACTCCCAATTTGACTCGCAACTCAGGCTTAGTGACTTGGGCGCCATCCCTGAAATCTACTTCCATGGTAGTTTCAACCCATTGGTTCTTGACTGGACGACTCAGAGTTCTGGTAGCTACAGAGCATTGTCTTTTGCATACAAATTGTTGAAACAATAGTGTCCATCTTGCACAACACCGAAAAGGTCACCGCCTCCCTCTCTCATTCCTCTGCACCTAATTATCACCTTCCTAATTAGAAGTGTGATTCAGACTGGTGTCATCAGTCAGCCTTGGCTCACACAGTCAACTTTGCTCTTTGGAACCCAAGTGAGAGTGAATGTTGGCAGTGTGCTTTGTGCAAACTTGTCCCTGCCACATGTCTGCCGCCTGACAACATTAGCAACCAAATTGACATTTGCCTTCATGCTTTGGCAAGCTTGAATATTTCATGGAAATCATAAACGAGATAGGCCATTTGCAAGGAAATATGATAAGAAAAAACAAGCACCCAGCAAAGAGAATCATAATTTCTGACAGTAATGTGTATTGCAATGAAAACACTCCTTATTTCCGACAAGGGAGGGGAATCTCCTCTTCTGAAGCTTTGTAAATGAGAAATACTTCATGCATGACAAGATCCATTCTAAGGAGACTGCGCTGAAAAAAAAAACAGACTTCTTGCTACATGGGAAGCAATAAAGGCAAATTTTAAAAATATGGTTTGCTATTAGAGACTAAGTGCAAAATTGCCGGTACGTCAAAGGGGTTTTTTTCCCCATTTTTAAGGCTTGTTGCTTAGCACGTGCAGGTTGGCATTTGCAATGAGCTTCTCATTTAACGCCAGCCAAAGAACCAATTTGTAGGTCTTTTATTGTAAGAATGGGCATCGGGTGAGTTCTTATATTTAATAACCGTATTGCACCAGGGATATTCTCCCCCAACACCAAATCTGATTAAAAGGAATCAATGGCCAAAGAAATGCTCTTCTATCCACTGGCTGTAAGCCTATTTTCCCAACAACCAAAGACTGAGCAGAAGGAATTGGATGCAGTTTTACCCCCAAAGACAGCCATTCCACACTTTGCATGCACACCAGGCTGCAGCCAGGTGAGGTGGGATCCAGGGAAGATTTTTTTAAAGAGGGGGCACTTTGGTGCCTGCACACCTGATCCTCCTCCATCCTTCTGGTTTTCCAATGAAATATCCTTGTTTCCTCGGCAACCATGACATGCTTCTGGGAGTTTGGGGCCCCTCTGGTTGTTCCCTCTTGGTTCCTATAGGATAAGTGCATCAATAATGATGGTGATGATGATGATGATGATGATGATGATGATGCCTTTTTTATATACCACCTTTCTTAAGATCACTAGATTACTCTAATGACTGTAATTCAAGGCGGTTTACATACTTTTTATTCACAAACCCGAAGTTTTTTACAATTATACAGAAACGTTCTATCTTTCAAGAACAACACTCATACAGATGGATCTTTCTGGATTTAGTCTTCTTTCTTTAGCTGCCCGTCTGTCTTCTGCTGGCTGATAAGAGGCTTCCCTGCTCTCACCAGAGACGCAGCTGACTTCAGGACACTCCCCCTCTCACGAGGCAGCTGGAACTCAGCTTTTTAATCAGCCGCAGTTTGCAAGGTCTGCCGCTCACAGAGACTTCTGGCAGTCCCGAGCTGGCGACCTTCAGATCTTCAGCATTTATCTTCAGGCAAACGGAGGCATTAACCCTCTCGACTAAATCTTCTGCCCAAATTATCTTCAGATACCACTGAAGGTATCTGTTAGGCCAACACAGTTAGGCCAGCAAAGTTTGGCCAGCACAAGAGCCACCGTAAAGTGCGTTTCGACCACTCTTGGAGTCAGGGAGGCCAGCGCACAGACACGCACCTTCTGACTCCAAGAGTGGCCAGATGCACTTTACGGTGGCCCTTGTGCTGGCCAAACTTTGCTGGCCTAACTATGCCAGCCTAATTCCAGGTGAGGATTGTGCTCTTCATGTCATGCAAAAGTGTATTTTTGATCATTGGCCCGCTCCATCCCACCATCACAGCAAGGCAGGCAGCTCGATCCTGAGCTTCTCTGGGACCACAGCTCCAGTGGTGCCAAAATGGCAATTACCACCAGATCCTAAGAGTATTGGGACACTCCCCGGGGTGTCCTCGGTGTAAGGGAGTGTTTGTTCCAACACCAATGGGTCTCCTCAGCTCTGCGCCCACGATTGACCAAGTGCAGAGGAGGCCCATGTCAGGCTACCCAGATCAGGAGGGAGTGTGGCATATGACAACAGAACCTGCCGCCATCTCCATTCCCCTCCTGGACCCAATTCTTTCCTAACTCCACCCCATTCTGCCCACTTCTTGCCTCCCCCTGCTGCGAAAATGCTTGCCACCAGCTGGTGTTGACTCAGCGCTAGCCAGTCATCTTTGTAGCATAGCAGGCCAGCCAGACTGGGTGATGCAGCACCCTTTGTAAAATAAACATGCTTTACGGCATGTTTGCGGCAACCAGGACCAGCAGTACACTAATAATAATAATAATAATAATAATAATAATAATAATAATAATAATA
>JAJKFI010000011.1:3031301-3041524 GCA_029204185.1 Lerista edwardsae
TAATAATAATAATAATAATAATAATAATAATAATAATAATAATAATAATAATACTTGGATTTATATACCGCCTTTCTTAGGCCACCAGATTTCTCTAATGACTATAACTCAAGGCGGTTTACATAGGCAGACTTTATTCAGAAACTCAAAGGTTTTTACAATTTTTACAGAAATGTTCTATCTTCCAAGAACTACACACATACAGATGGATCTTTCTGGATTTAGTCCTCCTTTCTGGCCACCCGTTTGTCTTCTTGCTGGCTGATAAGTGGCTTCCCTGCTCCCACCAGAGAAGCAGCTGACTTCAGCACAACTCCCCTGGCGACCTTCAGATCTTCAGCTCTTATCTTCAGGCAAACGAAGGCATTAACCTTCTCGACTAAATCTTCTGCCCAAGATACCACCAGCACTGAAGGGCTCAGGATTGGGCCCTAAGTCTTGCAGCCCTGGTCCATTGTATTCGATCAACATGGCCTTTGCCTAATGTTCATATCATGTGATTAGTATGTTCCATGTTTCCAGTGTTCCACTTAAGCGATTCTAGTCTACTCATGCAAGCAACCTCACATACGTTTTGACTAACATGTGCAAGTCTAGCCTTCAGGTAGAGCAATTCCCCAGCACCGAGATGGAGGTGTCTTTAATTCACCCATGTTTATGAATGTTTCGGGTAATATGGGGTCAGTATTGGCATAAACATAGATCCCATCTAGGAGATGGACCAAGAATCTGTCATACCTTAGAGATGCTATTAGTGGCATCCAAGCCCATTTCTAACCTAATTACATTTGCGACGGCCATAAAATGGAGAACAACCGGCGCTGAATTTGGTTTAGCAGCGCAGAAGTGCCAACAATAAATGGTTTTTATTGGCATAGTTCCTGCTCTTTGATGGCTACTCATACAGTACTGATGAAGCCCAATAAAAAGAGGATGTTCAAATGGTACTTTTATCGGGGGAGATGACAATTAATAGGATTAAGATGTTGCTCGCAACTGCAATTTCCCCAGCAAAGCTATAACGGATGTGTAAACTCCACGCTTTATGGATTATAAATGTAGCGATAATAGAGTCAAGTTAACGCTCAGCCGAACCTCATTAACATTCAGAACTACAAAATGCATCTGTCAGTTTGGCTCAGTCTTGAGAATTCTCCAAACAGGTACCTGTTGCCTTTAATGACTGTGGTACAGAAACTCTTCATAGCAGAAAACTGTGGGGAGCAGAGAAACAGGCGTGCGGAACTACTACTTCATCATTACGTACGAGTCCATAATTTGATTCCGAAAAGGAGAGGTGCCAAGGCTCATTACTGTTAAGTACTTGAGCAGTTCCAGATGGGCTCCTTACGGCACCACCAAGACACTGCAAACAGAACCGCATCCCTCCTTCCACAGCAGAGCAGAGCCTTTGGATGCACTTTCATATGTCAAGTGTGCAGCCCGAAGTGCAAGGTCGCAGGACCAGCATCCCTCTGCTATCTCTCCTGGTCAGGTTGAATCTGAGCAGTGGCGTGCCACGGTCATCTGGCAGCCGGGCCCATACATTTTTGGCACCTGCTCCATGACAAAATTATTTTCAGTAGTATTCCTGACATGAAATGAATGCGAATACTAATAATGGTGATGATATTATAATGGTGAAAAGGGGTACCCAAACCCTTTTACAGTTTGGGTCCAGGGTATTTGAGGGACCGCCTTCTTCCATATACTCCTACCAGTAGTGGGATCTGCAAATGAAGAAGTGGAACGCTGGGCGGGACTTACGTGGGACTTGCGTGCAATTGGCTGCCAGTCCGCTCCATTCCGACACACACCCCCACTCCCCATGCGGGCTGCCCTGGCCTCGGAGGGGGCACCCGAGCAGGCACCCCCTCCGAGGCCAGGGCAGCCTGTGCAGTGAGCAGGGGGCGTCGGAACGGAGCGGACGGGCTGCCAATCAAACGGTAGTCCCGCCTAAGTTCCGCCCAGCATTCCACTTCTTCATTTGCAGATCCCACTACTGACTCCTACCCACCCTCTTAGGTCATCAGGGGAGGGAGCCTTCCAACTGTGCCGCTACTAGGTAAAGTGAGGGGGCGGCCACTAGGAATAGGGCCTTCTTGGTGATGGTCCCTTACTTATGGTGACTCCCTTCCTCTTGAACTAAGAACCGCTCCCTCTCCAGAGGCCTTACAGTGGGGCCTCAACAGAGGCGTCTCTACAGGGAGGGCAAAGCTCTAAGTGTTGCAAGAAGCCTTACCCTGTCATGTAAATCCCTCCTCTCCCTTGCTGCTGTACCAGTAAGCAACGCCAAGATGTTGCTTTTCCCTGTGAGGATTGGCTAAAGCGGTACAGGAGAGGAGTGATTTCCACTGCAAGGTAAGGCTTCTTGCCAAACTTAGAGCTTTGCCCTCCCTTAGATCTGCCTCTGGGCCTCAAGACCTTTCTTTTTCAAAAGGCATTTCTATGAATGTTTGCCTGGCTTCTGTTCATATAATGGTCTTTCAGTGCTGGCGATCCTGGGTTCTGTGTTACGGTAATGATGTCGTCATTTCCATGTTTTTGTGATTTTGCTTTTATAGTAGTGTTGTTGGTTTGTAAGCAGGGAAGGGGGTGGGAGGGAGGGGGGCAAGAGCAGCATTTGCGACCCCATCTCAGACATCCGGAGGGCTTGAGTTGCTGACTGGAGAGCCCCAAACACCCTGCTCCTGTAGCACAGCGACTGCCAGTGTTTCTGCAGTGGCCGTGCCACATTCCCACCCCTCCACAGGGTGCCACCCAGCTTGTCAAGGCGCAGCATCCTTTTCAAGCGGCAAAGGGCTGTAAGCGGCGCCTCCAGATACTCCACATGGCCAAGCAACTGTTGCAGCGTTTGCAAAAGAAGGAACAGGCACGGTGAGCCTGTGGACCTCCTCACAAAGCACAGCCCAGAGCAAAACCGACGGTCTGTTTTCATTCCCATTGAAGCTCCGAGCAAATAAGAGGCCGCGGGGGACAGACTGAATTTCGGGAAAACCTCAAACGCCGTTAGTCATGCTGCCGTCGTCTTTTTTTGGAAGTACTTTCCTTCTTTTGCGCTGGGGCATCTTTTCACAAGGGCATGATGGCCCCTCCTTGCTGCCTGCGACTGTTCCCAATCAGCCTTCCCGCCACCTCCCCGTGTGTGGGAGGAGAGAAACTGCACCGTGCCTGGAGGGGAAGCTTCTGGAAGAGCGAAGCTGGAGCGCAAGTGACAGATGGGCTGACTGTCAAGAGGAATGAGGATTCCAAATGGTTGCAAAAACATGTTTAAAAAGGCAGCAGGAAAGCAAAGGTTGGAATAGGAGAGAGAGAGAAAGAGAGAGAGAGAGAGAGAGAGAGAGAGAGAGAGAGAGAGAGAGAGAGCAGGTTCTATTTGGAGCTGAGGAACATCTTGTGGCACAGCGCTCCGAAGTTAAGAACATAAGAACATAAGAAGAGCCCCGCTGGATCAGGCCAAAGGCCCATCTAGTCCAGCTTCCTGTATCTCACAGTGGCCCACCAGGTGCCCCAGGGAGGCATGAGATAACAAGATGCTTGCATCCCGTTGCCACTCCCTTGCACCCGGTACTCTGAAGTAGCCCACCACCAATGTAAGGAGGTTGCACAATCCATCATGGCCAATAGCCCACGATGGACTTTTCTTCCAGAAATTTGTCAATCCCCTCTTAAAGGCATCAAGGCCAGATGCCATCACCACCTCCTGCAGCAAAGAGTTCCCCAGATTAAATACCCGCTGGGTAAAAAAAGTACTTCCTTTTATCTGTTTTAACTCTCCCAACTCTCAGTTTTAGCGGATGCCCCCTGCCATGGGAAGAGCTCATCCTGAACATATAGGAGAACCCAAGATCACTCCCCTGAGTCTCCAAGAAGTCAGACCAGGAGACCTCCTGGTCTGACATAAGGGCACAAGACGAGCCCCTCTGGATGAGGCTGGATCAGGCCAGAGGCCCAACTAGTCCAGCTCCCTGTATCTCAAAGTGGCCCACTAGATGCCTCGGGGAGCACACAACTAGACGTCTGCATCTCAAAACAACTCCCTTGCAGCTGGCATTTTGAGGTAACCTGCTACTAAAGTAAGGAAGTTGCACCACCCACCATGGACTGCAGCCTGCGATGGATTTTTCCTCCAGAAATCTGTCCAATCCCCTTTTCAAGGCACCCAGGCCAGACGCAACTCCTCTTCCTGTGGCAAGGAGGATGTCCTGGGCAGCCGGCCTGCAGGTGAGTCTACCTGGCAGTTTAGCAAGAGTTGGGAGATTGTCAGGTGTGCCCAGTAATGACAGAGTGATGGAATGAATCTGCATGAAAGGAAGCAGCATTATGGAAGAGATAACCATACAAGAAAGTTATAAAAACACGAAAACAAATGCCACAGAATAACAGTTATAGGACTGTAGAAAATCCCTGTTGGAACAAGGGTATTTTAAGTGTGCAATGAAAAACGGTGTGGAAGCCATATGCCGCTCCAGTGGGAGGGAGTTCCACAGCCCAGGCTACTGCAGCTGGAAAGTCCTTTTCCGCATCATCACTCTGAGAGAGGCTGAGAAGGACCCTGTTGAAAATCTTACAGTAAAGCCAAGTTCATACAAACAGATGGAAATAGCCCTTGTGGACTTTGAGGGTTCCTAACCCCCATTTTCCCCATAAGGAAAAGCCCAACAAACCATTTAAGGGTTGTTGCATATTTAAGCATGTAATATTCAAGCCAGGTTGAACGAGGAGGAGCTCTCAAACAATAGCAGATGTAAAAAATTCTGGCTCTAATGGAAGAACACAGTTTGACTGTATTTTCATAGCGCAGTCTATTACTTAAAGGCAAGTAAAATCTCAGCGGAGTTTGCTTGTATAATAAAAATTGAATGAACAAATATAATGCATTCTCCCCTGAATATTCACATTGTCAGATTCTACCAGACACGGTTATTAAAAGTTAACTGTTCTATAGGCCAGGAGCTCCAATGCCCTCTCGATGGCAAACGGTACGACTCAGAGCAGAATTAGTGTTTTAATATGAAAAGGGACCCAGGGGAATGAGGTTTCAAAGCAAGGCTGTCATTTTTCATTAAAGCCCCAGCAGAAACACAGTTCACTGGATCAAATTCACCTTTTTTCATACATTTCCAAGAGGATCATGGAAAATAAAAAGGACCTGGCTGCCTGTATAATGTTTCGAAACCACCAACGCTGAAAAGCTGAAAGGAGCTAAGCATAAAATCAAATCAGCTTCACACGCACGTTTCATGAACCGTAGGGAACAATCCATGGGGAATTTCTTCTATAGGACCCATGATATTTAAATGAGCGGGAATTGTAGGAAAGCGGAATGGAAAGGCCCTCACTCAATGGCTTGTATGCATGCATGGAACTGCCAAATGCAACCATCCAGCCCCTTAGATCAGGGGTCTCCAATCCTATCCCAGCACAGATGCCAATAGGGAATGCATTGCATCTCGCACTGGGAAGGCAGTCATGGAGGACTCCTCAAGGAAAGGGGACATTTGTTCCCTAACGTTGGGGCTGCATTGCGGTTGCATCAGCATTGGAAGGTTGGATAGGATTGGGCCCTTAAGTTGGTACAGATCTGAGAAGCCCCATTGGGCAGCCTGAGAGTTTACCTGCTATTAAGGCACAATCAGCGGCGTCATGCAGCCAGAACGCTGGGCGGGAGGAACGGGTGAGCAGCAGCCCGCTCGTTGCGTTCCGCTCTGTTTCGCGGGGGCGGGGAAGATGGCGAAACGGAGCGGTACGCAACGGGCGGGCTGCCACTCACCTGTTCCTCCCGCCCAGCGTTCCGGCTGCATGACGCTGCTGGGCACAATCCTAACCAACTTTCCAGCACCGGAGTAAGAGAACAAACACTCCCTTACCTAGAGGAGGCCTTCATGACTGCCCCCCAACGGCAGGATGCAGCACCTGCCTGCCCCATTGGCACAGGTATGTCACTGCTGGAAAGTTGGATAGGATTGTGCCCTGCATCTTGTTGCCACTCCCTTACACCTGGCATTCTGTGGTAGCTTACTTCTAAAGTATGGAGGTTGCATTACCCATCACGGATTGTAGGCTATGATGGACTTTCCTCCAGAAATCTGCCCAGTCCCCTTTTAAAGGCACCTAGGCCATATGCCGCCGCCACCTCCTGTGGCAAGGAGTTCCATAGATGAATTACCCTCTAGTAAAAAAAAAAAGTATTTCCTTTTATCTGTTCTCACTCTCCCAATACTCAATTTTAGTGGATTGTGGCAACACAATATTAAGATATTTGCAGGTGAAAGAGGGCGCTGGTTAGAAAGACCTCGTTAGAAAGAGGGGACTGGCTCCAGGCAGCCCCTTTTCCCAACATGTTATCAACACTGCAAACACTGAAAGCACCAATCACCTATTTGTTTCAGGGCAGGTTTGCACCATTGCAGTAAAAGCATCTCAAGATCAGTTCTATGGACTTATAGCCTGTTCTGGAACTAAAGATGGAGTCCTTTTCAGAAAAAAAAACAACCCTCACATTCTTATGTTGCCGTCTCTTTATGTATCTCTAGAGAAATCCTGTCTTTGTTTAATGCATATAGGCTAAATACATCACAAAACTAGGTTATCTTTGTGGATTTTTTTGAAAGAACAGCTTCAACTTTCAGCTCTCCAGGCAAGGCAATATTTGCTTCTTTCAACACCGTCCTTTGATCTTATTAGCTTCTGTCCACCAGGTGCAACGTTTAAATGAAGTGATAAAAGTGTGGGGTTTATCTTTTCGGCAATATCTGGAAAATATCCTTGAAGATGTATTTTTTTCCACTTCCCTCCCCTCTCCTTTTATCGACAAATGTGTAGGAGTTTGGAGTTGTCCAAGGTTAATACAAGATGCAACTCATCTTTTACAAGTGTTAATTGGAAATGCCTCTGGAACAAAGGGAGGGAGAATAATCACTTTCGAAGGCTGGATGTGTTGTAGTCCTTGCAATTAGAATGTTTGGAAAGCCTCCTATTGGAAGAACTGTGAAAGCCAAAAGCCTTAAACAAATGAGAGTTTTGGCATTCAAAAGTCCTTCAAAGTCTCCACTCTGTTTTCTTCAGCCCCCTGCCCCCCCCTAATTGCCAGGTGCGAAAGACATTGGAATATGCACAAACAGGGTATAAATCTGTTTGCATGTGAAAGGAGCCAATGGACTGACTGGCACAAGCCTATGCAGGTCTTCTCAGAAGTAAGCCCAGTGATGTCATGCAGGGGGAACGCGGGGGAACTCAGTTCCACTAGTTAAAATTAGGGCTGACTCCGCCCACGTCACTCTCCCTCCCCCCCTCCCAATTCCTCTGCAAAGAGCTTTTCTTCTTGGTTGGTCGGCACACAGAGGGTTAAAGGGAGAGACTCCGGATTCCTAGGGGGTCGAAGGCAGTGATGTCATTCAGGAGGAATGGACCAGAACGGGTGTTCCGGATCCTAACGGGCTCCGTGGCTGGTTCTGGGTTCCCGCCAATCAAAAGTGAGTTCCTGTTCCTAAATCATTTGAATGACACCACTGAGTAAGCCCCATTATGTTAAGTTGGGACTGACTCCCCAGAAAGTGTGCATAGGATTGCAGCCTGAATCATGGAAAAACTCAGCTGAATGGAATGAGGTAAGGAGAGGGGGGGTGAGATTAAGGACCCAATCCTGTGGGCCATAACACGGGCAGTACGGTCTTACTGCCGGCTCTGGGTATCGTAAACATGCCGTACAACATGTTTATGGGACCCAGAGAGAAAGCACTGCCCGTGTGGGGGCCGCACCACACTGCGCTGTGCCCCAGTGTAGGTGGTACTGATGAACAGTGCTCCAGAGGTGTGGGGAAGCAGAGGTGGAACTGGGCAGGGGGAGGGAAGGAGCATGCCCGAACGCCCCCTTATCCCAAGGAGACCCCGGCGGCCATTTTGCTACCACTGCTCCTACGGGACTGAGGCAGCTCAGGTTTGGGCTGCCCAGGTTCAAGAATAGGCTCGCTTTTTAGAATGGCCCTCGTGTTGGGACCCACCGGAAGTGATGGTCATTAACCTGGAAGTGATGTCATAGTCAGAAGTGCCATCATCAAGCAGAAAGTGCCGTCAGTGTGATGCTGCAGCGGGCGGGCTTTTGCCATTACGCAATGGAACACAGCGAGCACGCTGCCGATCACCGTGGAAACCCGCCCAGCGACCGCGAAAACTCCGCCCAGTGAACCGGTAGGCTGACACCACTGGTCATGACCCACAGTTTGAATGACACTGTCCTACACTGAAAACTAGGGAAGGAGAAATTAAGGTGTGCTAGAACTCTGATCCTTGATGTGCCTTCTTGACTAACCTTTCCTTTACAGGGATTTTTTTGTATGTGGGAGGGTTCATAAATGCCCCCCATCTGAAGTGGGATTTGGTTCACTCCATTGGCCCAAGAATTGTCCCCTCCTTCTGCGCCATATATAGACCATTCCTTGAACAAAAGCCGTCACAGGGAAAAGCGAATCTATTTACTCCACTCAGATGTACATCTATTTACAATGGCCGTTTATTCAAAAGCCTTTCCAGAACACGATGGATGTGTCAGAATGCTTTTCAGATTTCTGAAAGGACTTCCTCAAGTGTGGCAAGAGCAATGAAAGGAAAAACCCAACCTCACCATTTCCTTCTTTATACGGTTGGCACAAAGGAGTCCTCTGGAAGAATGATTATAAAAATATAAGGAGGCTTGTAAGAAAAGAGGCAGCTCAATAGCTACCTGATGGAACAAAGAGTGGCTTTTTTTGAAAGATTTGGGTTTTTTCATACACACACACGGAGACACACACACAATCAAAACTCATCCATAAAACAGCATAACAAAAAAATAACACAGCAACCTGACAACAGTTAATCTTGCAGCTCAGTCACTTCCAGGAAAAAAAGATCTGCTTCCAAAGATGAGAGTTCATGAATTAATGTATCCAACAGTGGTGTTTTCTCCCCACTGTTTTTTTCCCCCCTGTCAAGCAGTCTTATTGTAGAAAATTGCTTCCCCATCATTTTCCAATTTTATACTTCTTTGTTAGCCATTGAGCTGTGTTCCACTTATTCTCTGCATGCCGAGGCTGTTCCTGGCTGTGAGATTCTCATTTGCCATGGGTCGGGCCTCCTTCTTGGCATTTTTGATATATCTTCCGGCCAGAGGTGTCCTTTGAGGTCAGGGTAGCCACTTTTTTTCACGAAGGTGTAGACACGACCTGAGAAATGAGTTGAGTTCTCGCTTTTGCAAGGGTGACCTTGTCCTATAGCTGTAGGGTGGTGGCAGCCCAATCCCAACTCAGGGAGCAGTCCCAAGCACCCGTGAGGAAGCGGCATCATGCAGCCGGAATGCTGGGCGGGAGAAATGGGTGAGTGGCAGCCTGCCCGTTGTGTACTGGTCTGTTTCGCCATCTTCCCCGCCCCCGGGGCGGGGAAGACGGTGAAATGGACCAGAACACAACGGAACGCAGCAATCGCGCTGCCGCTCACCCGGAAGACACGCCCAGTGTACCGGTAGGCTGACACATCTGGCCACTTCCCCTGGCCACTTTAGCACACTAACCTAACAAAAACACCACAAAGGCGTCTTTAGCTGCTACACAGCATGCACGGGAAACACACGTCAGGCCAAGATACCATTTTTATGCACTCATCTATCAAAAGCAAAACTTTTTTTTTCCTGTTGATGCTGATTAAAAGGCAAGCATCACCCTATTTCAATTATAATTATCATTTGAATTGACAGACAATGCCATTAAGTCTCATCTTTTTGTATTCGGAATGTCTTCTCACAATTGTCTCACAGGGAGAGGGGAAGCGCTTTAAAGGTTTTGGCGCTATTTGTCTATAATTATGGAAACCGTTTGCAAGTCAATTAGTTTAGTTTGAAGGTTGATTCTTTTACACACCGAGAGTCTTTTGGCTCTTTTTAAAAATTGGGGCGTATTTGATTACGGAACTTTTTTCCCTGTAAAACTTTACTTCTTAAAATTTGGAAAATCGAAATGCATCGCCATTCTCACTTCTAGGCACTTCATTCTAGAAGCATATTTTCCTTCCATTAATTTCTGGATGCTTTCAAATGCCTAATGGAATGGAAAATAAAAGAGTGCCAGTCAATACTCCCAGCAGTGTCTTTTAGGCAGCAGGAGTTGCTGGTTTTCTGTGTGCTAGGTATCCTGTTGACCACCCACAACTACCTCTGTGGCTGGGCAAGATAAACAATAAAAAGCAAAAAA
>JAJKFI010000011.1:3056107-3076404 GCA_029204185.1 Lerista edwardsae
AGAGAGAGAGAGAGAGAGAGAGAGAGAGAGAGAGAGAGAGAGAGAGAGACTTAGACCGCAATCCTAACCTAGAGGTAAAGATTGGCCAGCACAAGGGCTACTGTGAAGTGCGTTTGGACCATTCTCAGAGTCAGGGAGGATGGGTCACGATGGTGGAGATGAACTTCTCCAGTTCAAAATGAATATTGCAAAAAAGAAAGAAAAGTGGACAAAGAATATTGCATGTTCAAAGCAGAATGGAATGCAATTTTATTTGTGTTTTTCACATTTGTTGTTGTTCAGTTGCTAAGTCATGGCTGACTCTTCGTGACCCTCTGGACCACAGCACGCCAGGCCTCCCTGTCCCCCACTAGCTTCCGGAGTTCGCCCAATTTCATGTTCATCGCTTCGGTGACACTATCTAACCATCTCATCCTCTGCCGCCCCCTTCTCCTTTTGCCTTCAATCTTTCCCAGCATGAGGGTCTTTTCTAAAGCGTCCTCTCTTCTCATGAGGTGGCCAAAGTACTTGAGCTTCAGCTTTGGGATTTGTCCTTCCAGGGAGCAATCAGGCTTGACTTCCTGTAGGATTGACCGATTGGATCTCCTTGCAGTCCAGAGGACTCTCAAGAGTCTTCTCCGACACCATAATTCAAAAGCATCTATTCTTTGGCGCTCTGCCTTTCTTATGGTCCAGCTCTCCCAGCCATACATTGCTACTGGGAAAACCATAGCTTTGACTATGCGAACCTTTGTTGGCAAGCTGATGTCTCGGCTTTTGGTTAAGTTGTCTAGGTTCGCCATAGCTTTCCTCCCAAGAAGTAAACGTCTTTTAATTTCATGGCTGCAGTCCCATCTGCAGTGATCTTGGAGCCCAGGAAGATAAAGTCTGTCACTGCTTCCATTTTTCCCCTTCTATTTGCCAGGAAGTGATGGGAGTGGTTGCCATGATCTTAGTTTTTTTAATGTTGAGCTTCAAGCCAATTTTGGCACTTTCCTCTTTCACCCTCATCAGAAGGTTCTTTAGGTCTTCCTCACTTCCTGCCATTAGAGTGGTGTCATCGGCATATCTGAGGTTGTTGATATTTCTCCCAGCAATCTTGATTCCAGCTTGTGAATCATCCAGCCCTGCCTTTCTCATGATGTACTCTGCATATAAGTTAAATAAGCAGGGTGACAGTATACAGCCTTGTCGTACTCCTTTCCAAATTTGAAACCAGTCGGTTGTTCCATGTCCAGTTCTAACTGTAGCTTCCTGACCCGCATACAGGTTTCTCAGAAGACAGATAAGGTGGTCTGGTACTCCCATCTCTTCAAGAACTTGCCACAGTTTGTTGTGATCCACACAATCAAAGGCTTTAGCATAGTCAATGAAGCAGAGGTAGATGTTTTTCTGGAACTCTCTTGCTTTCTCCATGATCCAGTGAATGTTGGCAATTTGATCTCTAGTTCCTCTGCCTCTTCGGAAACCAGCTTGTACATCTGGTAGTTCTCGAGTCACATACTGCTGAAGCCTAGCTTGTAGGATTTTGAGCATCACCTTGCTAGCATGTGAAATGAGTGCAATGGTGCGGTAGTTCGAGCAATCTTTGGCATTGCCCTTCTTTGGGATTGGAATGTAAACTGATCTTTTGTGGCCACTGTTGGGTTTTCCAAATTTGGTGGCATATGGAGTGCAGCACTTTGACAGCATCATCTTTTAAGATTTTGTATAATTCCGCTGGAATGCTGTCACCTCCACTAGCTTTGTTGTTAGTGAGGCTTTCTAAAGCCCACTTGACTTCACACTCCACAATGTCAGGTTCGAGCTCAGTGACCGCACCGTTGTGGTTATCAGGAACATTTAGATCGGCCTTATAGAGTTCCTCTGTGTATTCTTGCCACCTCTTCTTAATGTCATCTGCTTCTGTTAGGTCCTTGCCGTTTTTGTCCTTTATTGTGCCTACCTTAGCACGAAATTGTCCTTTGACATCTCCAATTTTCTTGAAAAGATCTCTAGTCTTTCCCATTCTATTGTTTTCCTCGATTTCTTTGCATTGCTCATTTAGGAAGGCCTTCCTATCTCTCCTTGCTGTTCTCTGGAAATCTGCATTCAGCTGGGTATATCTTTCCCTTTCTCCCTTGCTTTTGGCTTCCCTTCTTTCCTCAGCTATTTGTAAAGCCTCGTCAGACAGCCACTTTGCCTTCTTGCATTTCTTTCTCTTTGGGATGGTTTTAGTTGCTGCCTCCTATACAATGTTACAGACCTCCGTCCAGAGTTCTTCAGGCACTCTGTCTACCAAATCTAAGCCCCTAAATCTATTTGTCACCTCCACTGTATATTCGTATGGGATCTGATTTAGGTCATACATGGAGGGCCTAGTGGTTTTCCCTACTTTTTTAAGTTTAAGCCTGAATTTGGCAATAAGAAGCTCATGATCTGAGCCACAGTCAGCTCCAGGTCTTGTTTTGACTGCCTGTATAGAACCTCTCCATCTTTGGCTGCAAAGAATGTAATCAATCTGATTTCGATGTAGACCATCTGGTGAAGTCCATGTGTACAGTCGCCGTTGGTGTTGCTGGAAAAGCGTGTTTGCTATGACTAATGTGTTCTCCTGACAAAACTCTATCAGTCTTTGCCCTGCTTCATTTTGTACTCCAAGACCAAACTTGCCTGTTATTCCTCTTACCTCTTGATTGCCTACTTTAGCATTCCAATCCCCTATGATGAGAAGGACATCTTTTTGGGGTGTTAATTCTAGAAGCTGTTCTAGGTCTTCATAGAAATGGTCAACTTCTTCCTCTTCAGCATCAGTGGTTGGGGCGTAGACTTGGATTACTGTGATGTTGAAAGGTTTGCCTTGGATCCGAATGGAAATCATTCTATCATTTTTGAGGTTATACCCCAGTACTGCTGTTCTCACTCTCTTGTTCACTATGAAGGCTACTCCATTTCTTCTAAGGGATTCCTGCCCACAGTAGCAGATAAAATGGTCATCTGAACTAAATTCTCCCATTCCTGTCCATTTAAGTTCACTAACTCCCATGATGTCGATGTTCAGCCTCGACATCTCACGTTTGACCACATCTAGCTTACCTTGATTCATAGATCTGACGTTCCAGGTTCCTATGTAGTATTGTTCTTTGCAGCATCACACTTTCCTTTCACTTCCAGACACATCCACAGCTGAGCTTCCTTCTGGTTTTGGCCCAGCTACTTCACTCTTTCTGGAGCTACTAGTACTCGTGTTCTGCTCTTCCCCAGTAGCATAATGGACACCTTCCGACCTGAGGGTCTCATCTTCCAGTGTCATATCGTTTAGCATTTTAGTTTTGTAATCCATGGGGTTTTCTTGGCAAGAGTACTGGAGTGGGTTGCCATTTCCTTCTCCAGCGGATCACGTTTAGTCAGAACTCTCTACTATGACCTGTCCATCTTGGATAAACCTACATGGCATAGCTCACAGCTTCATTGAGCTACTCAAGCCCCTTCGCCACAACAAGGCAGTGATCCATGAAAGGGGTTTTTCACATAGCTGGATGGAAATAACACTGACATTAGGGGTCTCTGTGCCCACAGTGAGGACCTCAGGCCAGAACATCCACCCACCTCACCCTAGGTCCAGGGTTGTACCAAGGCGTTTTTGTCTTTGAAATCTAACCTTCGTTCTTGTGGAATGCTATGCACTGAGTATTTGGAACGGCGTATGTTATGGTTCGGCTTCTCTTCTCTTCTTTCCAAGGCTGGGGGAAGCAATCATAATGTAATGTTATTCATTATAAATTTGAATCCACGCTTTTTTAATGATGCACAATCACCGGAAAATTTAAAAAAGAAGGAAGCACAAAGGGAAAGACAATCCAATCGACACGCATGGCGTTTGATGTGGCGCTTGGAACAAGAGTCCTGTTTTCGGTAGCGTCAATAACAACAAGCAACAACCTATTTGCAGCTAAGAGGAACAGATGCTCACCTCCCCAATGCTCTCATCATGCTTCTGAAACTGGATGGTGCACTTAGCAGAGATCGCGCTAAATGAGAACATATGTCCAGATTGCTTCTGGGCTGTTTCTCCTCTGGTGTTGATTAGGGTACCGTTTCATTGTCTCACACACTGCATTTTTCCATCGCTGACCCTCCCCACCCACCCTCCCTCCCTCCCACCCTCCCTCCTCGCTGCCACCACAAATTTTGTTTCCAATTGCATCACTGAAACACTCCTCATGAGCGAAGGTGCCATTTTTCATCACGAAGGCTGTGAATCCTCAAATTGCCTCGCTGAGCCTGCCCTGAGTATTTACTAATCTGGGATGTCATTTTAGACAAAGTACCCTTGCAGGGCCGTTGGTTCCCCTTAGCTATGTGTAGCAACTGTACCGCAGAGAGACACTATGCGAGCCAACGTTCCAGCGTGGCAGGGGTGCCCCTGGGGAAAGGAGACCAAAATAAACTCTGCTGCAATTACTCTGCAAATACTTCAGGACAAGCCCTGCTGTTTCCTCCCCAGTTTGTCATCCACAAATGGTTGGAGGACTTTTCTGAATGGAGACTGTCTCTCTTCTGCCTCTTAGGGCAAAATCCTAGCATCAGGGTAAGGGCAATGCAGCTAAGGGAACAAACATGCCCTGACCCTGAGGTGGCCTCTGTGACTACTACTCCACTGCAGGATGCAGCACCTGCCAGGGAGTTCCAGACAGACTGCCAATCTAAAAAGTGGGTCCCGGTGTTAAAAAGCTTGAGAACCACGGTTCGATGGTGCATGGAGGTGCATAAATAGTGCATGGTCCATACAAATGCAGTGATACTGGGTCTACTGTGTACAGCTGGGGTGAGCACATCTCAAAAAGGAGATTGTAGAACAGAGGGCGAGCAATCGGATCAGAAGGTTTGTTTGGAGGAAAGAGGGCAATGTTTGGGATTTTAAAGTAAGGCAGCTAAAAGAGGAGATGGGGGGCGACATGCAGAGGCGGATCTATGGGGAGGGCAAAGCTCTAAGTGTTGCAAGGAGCCTTATCCTGCCATGTAAATCCTTCCTCTCCCTTGCTGCTGTAGCCAGTAAGCAACGCCAAGATGTTGCTTTTCCCTGTGAGGATTGGCTAAAACGGTGCAGGAGAGGAGTGATTTCTACTGCAAGGTAAGGCTTCTTGCAAAACTTAGAGCTCTGCCCTCCCTTAGATCTGCCTCTGACGACATGACTGAGGGTGCAATCCTAAACTGAGTTAGGCTGGCATAAACTAAGCCAGCAAAGTTTGGCCAGCACAAGGGACACCATAAAGTGTGTTTGGACCACTCTCAGAGTCAGAGAGGCCAGCACACAGACATGAGCCATCCTCCCTGGCTCTGATAGTAGCCCAAGCATGCTTTATAGTGGCCCTTGTGCTGGTCAAACTTTGCTGGCTTAGCTTATGCCAGCCTAACTCCAGTTCAGGATTGCGCTCTGAGGCTTATGTAATGATGCTTGGGGAAGTGATGGGGGAGGGAAGCTTTCCTTCCTCTTCTAGAAGACTAGAACTAGGGGTTGTGAAGGATGAACAAAAGCATGTATAGGCATGCCTCAGTATCTGCTGGGATTCTGTTCCAAATCCCCCCCATAGATACCTGAAACTGTGGGTACAGGGATACCCTTTTAAAGATAGGAGAACATCTGCAGTTTTGCTGCAACAAGGTTAAATAAATCCCACAGATGTAATGTTCCCTTCTTATTTATTTATTGCTTTCTGTTATTGTTTGTACATCTATATGCCAATAAAGGTATCATAAATAAAACTGTTCCTTTTTCTTTTTAATAGGCGTCTCAGTATCCAGGGTATCCATGAATAACTGAAACCATAGATACTGTAATTTTTTGCCTGTCTCATAATTCATCTATGGAATTTGCCACCCCAGCCCACAGTGACAGCCACTAGCTTGGATTGCTCTAGAAAAGGATTGGACACATTCATGGAAGGCTAAATCTATCCATGGCTATCAGTCATGGTGACTATCAGCAATCCTGCTACACAGCCAGGGCAGAAAAGACGTTGGGAGCGATGGCACATTGCGTGGAACCACTGGGTTGAGAGCAATTTGTACACAAGTGGCATTCAAGAACACCCAGGGGGGATCGAGATAAATCAGGGGCTCACAGATGAAAAATTGCTGAGTTTCTTCCACTTTCCCACAGGGGTCTTTCAAACTGCACAGCCTGAAAACCCATTTGCAATCGCGATGTGGGGAATGGGGCAGACCGCTGGCAAAAGCGTTTCACAGAAATAGCGCGGCGGTGACAATCAGCATGGGAGAAAACGGAAGAATGCCCAACTCCCTCCTAAAGCACGGCATTTCATTTGCGACCAGTGGCGCGCGGATAACATCAGAAAGGCAGCCGTCTCTGTAATATTCTCATCCCGGAGCATTCTTCCAGCTTGCAGACAAGCCACTCGCCAAAACAGTTTACATTTCAGGTGAATTTCAACGGCAAAACTGACCAGTAAAGTGCAGTTCTGAGCCTCAACTCTGCTCAGGGGGAAAACTGTCACAGTTTCTGCGTTGCTCCCAAAGCTATCTATCTTGCTCTGAAAATCAGGCCTGCTCAAGTTCATCATTGGATCGGGGCAGCCTCAAGCATTTGTTTGCATGTATGAACGAGCTGCTGAAGGTGTTAGACCATAGCCAGGACTTCCACATCCTCTCCTACCACAAGGGAGTCCATTCATGGGTGCAGCTGCCAAGATCAACTGTATAGTGATGAGAAAAGAAGTGAGGCGCACAGTCGCAGATCGCAGCGCTAAGTGCAAACCTGCAGATTAGGCTGGTGCATTGCCAGCTGGAGTTGCCATTTAGGAATTGCATGAGGAAAAGTCATTGGACCTGCAGGGATCAACCACCCAGGTGTGACTTAGGTGGATAACAGGGATGCTCCAAGCTCCAAGGAAAATAGCCTCAGGTTCCCTTGCAATTATGCACACCTGCTCCACCCAGTTTCTATTGCATGATCACAGGGGAGGCTGCCACAGTGCTGGTCTTTTCCTGTATAGTAACGGGCACATACTGGTTACTATACAGGGAGAGACCAGACCTATAACAGTGAGAGCTCAGCCTCTGCTGTGATTGTACAGGCACTGTGGCTTCTGGGTAGCTCCCAGAATGCTTTGTGGTGCCAAAGGAAGTGCCTCCCCAGGCATTCACTTCACTGCACATTACTAAGGGCGCAATCCTAACCTGCACTTAGGCCGGCACAGTTAGCCTAGCAAATTTTGACGGGCACAAGGGACACCATAAAGTAGGTTGGGACCACTCTTGGAGTCAGAGAGGCCACCACACAGACATGCGCCATTCTCCCTGACTCCGAGTGTGGTCCAAACCTACTTTAGTCCCTTGTGCCAGCCAAACTTTGCTGGCCTAACTGTGCCGGCCAAACTCCCGGTTAGGATTGCACCCTAAAATATCTAGGAAAAGAGGTATAGAGGCTCAAGCCATTTCTCCAGTTTTGGAGCAACCACTCCTCCCCTTTAACTTACCTTGAGGACTGGGCTTGATAACCTAGAAATACACTTTGCATATTCTCAGAGGCACTCCTCTGGGTTTTCTCATCTCCCATTCAAGAAAGGCCAAATTAAACCCAGAGAGGGGGAGAGGAAGGGGGAGAGCAGAATGGGATGAAGATGAAGTTATGCAGGTCAACTGGAGGATTTTAACATGGTCTAGTGGCAGAGATGGAGGGTGTGCATCTCAGAAACCAAGTGAAGCATTTATCTGCCCATCAGCTGGAGTCTGTTTTGGAGAAGAATAAGGAGTCGATGAATCTGATGGATGGCAGGTGAGGTGCAGTTCACCAATGTGCTTGGAAGAAGAGAGGAGACGGCTCTCAAAAATCTACTCATCTTCAAAATAAATGGAAAACTGAAGAGAGGATTGGAGAATAGGAAAGAAGGGCACGAGTGAGAAATAAATAGAATAAGGGTGCAATCCTAACCTGCGCCGGAATAGCCCAGACCAGCGAACTTGCGCTGTATTCAATGCAGGTTGGGATTTCTCCGTAAGGCTGCAGAAAAAGACACAAAATGGCAGAAAAACAAGTGATTTCTGACCATGAATCAAAATAATGAAAACCTGATAAGGAATTGATTGCCAGATTTGGAGGAAGTGAGCCACTGAATGCCAGCTGCAAAAGTGTGATGGTGGGAGAGGAGCATGAATGATGATTGGCGATTCCAAGTTCTTGCCTGTTTAGAGCTTCCTCATGTCGAACTTTCTTTGATTCTGGTAATAAGGTGTTAATTTTGACTCTCTATTTATTTATTTACCTACTTGAACGGAGAGCTTATCTTTGCAGCTTATCTAACCAATTGTCCATTTTTTGGTAATTCTTTGTTTTAGTATAATGTTTCTTCCCTTTATTGGATGGTTTTAAATTATTCACACGGGTTATTTTTGGGTTGGCCAATGTCTTGAAGATATATCTCTGTATTATTATTTTTTATTATTATTTTATTTTATTCATTATAATTTATTTTAGGTACAAACTCCAGGTGATTTTTTCTTAAGTTGTTAATTATTTGTGCCACCCATATTTGATATTTCCTGTTAGTTCGTTAGTTCCCTTTTGACACATCCTCAATCCTACTTAATAGATTTTACCTTGTTTTCCCTACCCGTGTTGTGTTATGTAATGTTAGAATGCTATTGTATATATGCCAATAAAGGTTTCGAAAGGTTTCGAGCATGGCTTTCCCTCCTGCCTCTGGGCTTCCCAAAGGCAACTGGGAAAAAGGCAAGATGATGCTGGACTGGATGAGCCTTGGGCCTGATCCAGCAGGGCTTATCTTCTATTCCTACGATGGTCGATATAAAATGTTGGCGTAAAAGTCAAAGTATGCATCGAAGCATGTACGAATACAACATCATTGTGCTCCTATATCAGGGACAGAAGTCAGTGAAAAAATCCTTCTTAGGGATTGCTCCTGGCCTTGTATTGTGCAGAAATGGATGGAGAACTTATCCTTTCTTTGCTCCCATCCTGGGACTCAGCTCAAGGGTCTGTTTTAACTCTCAGGGCTGCCTGAACTCAAAGCATCCCTCCTCCTCCTCCATGCACAGAGAAAAACATTCTAGGTTTTCACTGCAACTCCCCTCCCCACTGGTCACATGGCTCCACCGAAATCTTTCCATCTTGCCCACTCTTTCCATCTTGCCCACTCATTCACCCCTGACGCACGCTCAGCTCCTGACAAGATTTCCCTGCCACAAGCACAAAACAATACAAAATGGGGGGGGGGAACCCAGCACGTTTGCAGCGGGGATCTCTCTCCAGGAACAGTGTCGACATCAAGGAGATTGCTGAACACTAGAGAAGTGCAAGAAAGACATGGACTAATTGGCATCAATGGGTGGTGGACGGGATGGGATTGGACCCTAATTGAATGTGGGGATTGGACCCTAATTGAATGTGGAGGGTCACACATATAGTTAGGACTGATAGGCTATTGAAAGCACTTCCTTTGCCTCCTTCCCTGCAGCCATTTCAGCAGCTACTACAGGCCACATGTCAGCGTAACAGCTACAGTGCGTCCATCAATCCTGATGCCAACCTTTGGGTACTCAGATGTGATCGGTTTATTTTTAATTAAAAGGCACTGCCTTGTGCAGTTCAAATTAATCAAATCTACATTAGAGCGAAAGGGAGGAGATGGCGTCGTTAAGCACGCATGACCAGGAGCCTTTTTGCAGAATTGGCCAATTTGCATGGTCAGCAGCAATTAGCTCGAATCCACCAGCAGAAGTCTCTGCCGCCACTTTCCATAGGTAAGAAGCCAAACTCTGGTGTTCCAACACTCTAGCACATAACCAACAAACAGAACCCAGGGTGCAGACGTGCGGATGGAGGAATGCGGCTATGGAAACAGGCCTGGTTCTCAATGGTGTCCATTGGTAGCCCATTGGCTTTGCAGACAGAAGGTCCCAGAAGGCAGAAGTCCTCTCCCTCCCAAGCTGATAAGGAAAATGTATTGAGCGCTAAGGAAAGTGAAACTGCACCACAGACGTGTGCTTACCCGCAGGAGGTCCAAGTGTCTTAGCTCTTGCGGAAGGCAAGGTGAAGGGCCTTCCAGATTCAACCCTGGAACCTCCAAATAAAGATGGTCAAGATGTAATGCCACAGAATGGTCCTGATCCAATGAACAGAGGACCCCAAACACATTCCAGAATGAAGTCCCCTCCCTTTCAAGCTGATAAGGAACATGTATTGAGCCCTAAGGAAAGCAAAACTGAGCCAAACATGTGCATTTACTCACAAGTAGTCAAGCATGCCCTAGCTCTTGTGAAAGGTCAGTTGAAGGGTAACACACGGCCACCAGAATGGTCCTGACCTGCTGAATGTGGAGCTCAACAAATACTCCAGAAGGCTGCTACTCCCATAGTAACAGGGTGAAAACAGAGGCTTGAGTTGCTGGTAAGGCGAACTTTCTTTCTGTCTGTCTGTCTGTCTGTCTGTCTGTCTGTCTCATAGGGCTAGGTGGGTCCAAAGAGTGTCATTTTTAAAAGTGGATCCTGGTGCTAACATGTTTGGGAACCACTGGCCAAGAAGCTTGTTTTATTACTAAGAGCACCATCCTAACCTGGAGTTAGGCCAGCATAGTTAGGCCAGCAAAGTTTGGTTGGCACAAGGGACACCATAAAGTATGTTTGAACCACAATCAGAGAGAGAGGCCAGCACACAGACATGCTGCCATCCTCCCTGACTCCGAAAGTGGTCCAAATGTGCTTTACAGTGGCCCTTGTCCTAACTGTGCTGGCTTAACTCCAGGTGAGAATTGCACCCTAAATAATTGTCAATACCACACAATGCCAAATTCAGTGCTCAGAAGGTATAACCACTGAAGGAAGCGCACTCCTGCCCATAGAAGACCATTGCACGCATTCTGCAAAGAAACATTCGTCTTATCTCAAGCATCATACCTTTCTTTCTACAGGAGCTAAACTGAGTTATGAATTGCAAGAGCTCCTATTTGTGACTCGGGAGCAGAGCAAAGCTTTGAAGTCAGAACGGATGAACTTTTCCGAACTTGGAGAAGTGTTGCAACAGACATCCCTGTCACGAATGATCTTGCAAGCACGCCAGCGTGGATCTCTTTGTGGAGAGATCCATATTTAATGTCAAGTCCTTGAAAGGACTTGTTTGGAGCTGCTTGTAGTTTTCTTACGACTTGCAGGCAAAAAGAGCTGAGAAATCTCTGGCATGCTGCGTGTCACTCATTAACTGCAGTTAGATTAGAGCGCAACCACAATCGCAAATATGATGTTTGTGTTATATTATTACTATTTATATGGTGCTATTAATATAGGTGGCACCTTAGTGAGAAGCACAAGCAAATACACACACACACACACACACACACACACACACACACACACACACACAATCTGTCCTTGGAGATAGATTCTTCTCCGAAGGAAATTACAATGTACAGTTGTCAGGCTGCAGAAAAAGCATTAAAGGAATTTTTATGGCTTTAAGGAATTGAGTTGTGGACTGAATGTAAGTGACAGCCATCAGGTGGACCAATCACCCACCTGAGGGGAATCACTGTTGGAGTAGCATAAAAAGCAGTGTGAGGTGAAGCTACCTTCAGCTAGCTAACTACTAGCCCTTAGCCTAACAAGCCAGCCAGCTAGTCTAGGTAGTACTGGTTAATACTAGTCAGCTTGAATATGCTAGTCAGTTAAGAATGCCAACCACTATGTTTATTAGTATAGTGGAGTATCTCTGCTAAAGTTATTTTAGTAAGAAGAGGACTTTATATCAGTGTATCTTGGTATGTTATCTCAGTTAAGTACTTTTTGTGAAGATACAAAGAACTGCTTGGGAATATGCTGCGAGTAACCATCTAATCAAGTATTTTTCTACTTTTTTCCAACTGCTGCATGAACTGTACTTGTTTTGCTGCAAACTGCATTCCTTTTGTTTGATTCTCTCAAGGAATCCTTATTTTTCTATAAAGATAAGCCTTCACACTTCTGCTTTGTGCATTCTGCTTTTATTTGGTCTCAGTCAAGAACATAGTGCTTTTGCTGGTTGAGCAAGCAGGTTTCCTAGAACTCTGCTATTTAATTGTGTACTTGGAGGGTTCATGTCACTATAGGCTGACTATAGGGACTAGCAGTCCTAATAACGGTTTTGTCACAATCTTTCAAAAATCAACACTGAGGGTGTCGGAGAGGAACGGTTTGAAAGGGCAACAGAGAAAAGGGAACGAATGTAAGCATTGTTCGTCATTTCAGTTGGAGGTGAGGACTACGATTTAGGGGAGGGGCCTGAATCATTTATCTCCCCCCCCCCACCAGGACTCAGCAGTGGAGCCTGGTAAGTGTAAAAAAACCCACTCCCATTCCCAACAGTAGCACGATCCTGTATCCCCTTCCCTGCCTCTTAAAGATGCAGAGAGAAGGGCTTCCCTGACTGGTGGGTCACAACCAGTGGTGAAATTCAGCCAGTTCTCACCAGTTCTGCAGAACCGGCTGCTAATTTATTGATACACAAAAAGTAGTGCTGTAGTAAGAAGCAGTACAAAGAAAGGAGGACATAGAACCGGTTGTTAATTTATTTGAATCCCACTACTGGTCGCAACCCACCAGTTTGGGAACCACTAGCTTACGCCATTGTTTCCTAAACTGTGGGTAAAGAATCACTACTAGTTGCAAGCCAATTTTTGGTGGGTCATGACAAGTTTCAGAGAGAGAGAGAGAGAGAGAGCGCTAACCTATAGTATGAGGTTATCTTCATACCGCCAAATTACAATGTCACATTTTCCTATTTTCTCAAATTGGCATGCTGTAGACCAGTGTTTCTCAAACTGTGGGTTGCGACCAGTAATGGGATCTGGGAATTGACTAACGGAACGCTGGGCAGGACTTACGCGTGATTGGCAGCCCGCCCGTTTCGTTCCTTCGGCTGCCCGCCAGCTGCGCGGGCTTCTTCTGGGGAGCGCGCCCACCGCTGTGTGTCTGATCAACCGGTGCGCCCCCCCCAGCCGCCCCCCCCGGCGAGCAGGCACCTCTCCGAGGCCAGGGCGGGCGGCGGACCGATCGGACGGGCAGCCAATGACGCGTAAGTCCCGCCAAAGCCCCGCCCAGCATTCCGTTACTTAATTCCCAGATCCCACTACTGGTTGCATCTTAATGTCAGGTGGGTCATGGAAAGCTGGGAGCAGCCATCTTGGAAGCTGCAAACCGTACTCTTGCTATGTTTCAGTGCTAGTCGCAGGTGTCATTCTGAAGGTCCCTGTAGCCTTCCGATGGTCCCTGCATAGTGGATAGTAATGAGGACAATGGCGCAGATAATTCTGCAATTCTGCTGCAAGACAGCAATTCTGCCCCTTGCAGATAAGCAAATTCGCAGGCAGCAAATTCACGCATAAAGAGGATTGACTGTATAAGGATTTGAAAAGGAGAATCACACAGCCTGAGCAAGAAGGAAGAGAACTGCATTTGGTTGCAGAGTCTGGGACAGAGAAGAAAAAGAAAGAAACAATTGTTTCTCAGTGCACCAAAAGGAAGAAAAGGAGGAAATTAGCAGGTTTTAGCGTATCGGCCAACACCACAAGCAAGACAATGAGCCTCAATGAGGAAACAAAGCAATCCATGTCAAATTCTTCAGTCGAGTTTCATATATTTGCACTAAGCAGAGTGGGGGTGGGGAATTAACTAGCTATGTTTTTATTTTCCTGGCTCTTCGATAGCTGTTATCAAGCCACGTTTGTGAAATTAAATGGCGCTTTAAATTAGCTTTTCAAAATGCTTTTTTGTTAAGGGTTTTGTGGTAATCATGTATTTCAACGTGGGGTGTGTGTGTGTTGTGTGTGTGTGTGTGCATGCATGTGTTTTAAAGGACAAACAGCTCTTGGCAAGCTGTGCAATTATGTAGTAAAAAGGTAAAGGTTTCCCCACGACCGAATGGTCTAGTCGTGACCGACTGTAGGGGGCGGTGCTCATCTCCGTTTCAAAGCCTGTAGAGCCAGCGTTTTTGTCCAAGGACAAGCTTCCATGGTCACGTGGCTGGCATGACTCTAAGGAACGCCGTCACCTTCCCACCGAAGTGGTCCCTATTTATCTACTCGCATTTAGGTGCTTTCGAACTGCTAGGTTGGCAGGAGCTGGGACAAGCAACGGGAGCTCACTCCGTCACGCAGTCTCGAACTCCCAACCTTGCGGTTGAAAGCCCAGCAACAGCGGATTAACTCGCTGCGCCACCACGTCCCACAATTATGTAGTACATAATGCCTAATTACCCCCAACAATGGCCTACTTCCTTGCACTGCGGAAAATCAAAGAGTTTCCAAAATAACACATTGTTCAAAGCCAATGAGAGGGAATGAAGCTTTGTCACAACATGCTTGTGGAAACAGACACCGTACCTCCCTTGGCCCTTTCCATGAGTCACTCAGTTTGAGACTTTTTAAATATATTCAGGTGGAACCTACGCTGGTAGACAACAAAGCCTACAGGACAGCTGTGTAAACCTCCCCCCCCCCCGTTTCTCCTGTACAAGGACAAAAACCCCCAGCATGTTGGGGATAGAATAGGATCCACCCACTGTCTGCCCCGAGTGGTTTCCTGAGAAGAGAAAGCTGTTGTAGCATGGTGGGTGGAATTCAGCCTAGAGTGGCCGTGTCTGGCTAGTTAAACTCTTAGTGTCTCCTCCTTTAACCCTTTCCTTAAGTTAACTGCTAACCGGGCAAGAGGCACTTTTCCAAGTGGTGCTCCTCTTATATTTGGCAGGGGGGAGAGCAATTGTCCTTCTTCACCCCAGCACAGTGTCTTTTCTAGTGGCTGTTGCTGGTGGCGTTTTGCATTGTTTTAGATTGTGAGCCCTTTGGGGACAGGGTACCATTTATTGTTACTATTTGCCTGTGAACCACTTTGTAAACTTTGTGTTGAAAAAGCGGTATATAAATAATAATAATAATAATAATAATAATAATAATAAATAATACTTGGATTTATATACCGCCTTTCTTAGGTCACCAGATTTCTCTAATGACTATAACTCAAGGCGGTTTACATGTTGTTGTTCAGTCGCTAAGTCGTGTCCGACTCTTCACGACCCCCTGGACCACAGCACGCCAGGCCTCCCTGTCCTCCGCTAGCTTCCTGAGTTCGCCCAATTTCATGTTCAACGGTTTACATGGGCAGACTTTATTCAGAACCCCGAAGGTTTTTACAATTTTTACAGAAATGTTCTGTCTTCCAAGAACTACACACCTACAGATGGCTCTTTCTGGATTTAGTCCTTCTTTCTGGATACCCATTTGTCTTCTTGCTGGCTGATAAGCGGCTTCCCTGCTCCCACCAGAGAAGCAGCTGAACTTCAGCACAACTCCCCCTCACACCATCAAATACAATTTGATTGACTGATTAACAGAAATATTTAGATGAGAACGTTTAAATTTCAGTTTATTTTATCCTGATCCATTTATATTATATATTATTATTAATAAAATAATTATTACTGTTTTATTAATAATAATTTAATTATGATTTTAAAAATATTTTATACTTATCCCTTTATATTATTTTCCCCCTTTTTATTCCTCCCTTCCTCCAAGGAGCTCAGGGTGCTGTATATAATAATAGTACCGGTATTTGTATACCACCTTATAGTCCTTCCCTTCTTCGGTGCTCACAACAACCCTGTGAGGTAGCTGAGCCTGAGAGAGAGCGACTGGCCCCAGTGCAGCGGCGTCATGCAGTGATGCATGTGGCGGGCGTCATGCAGTGGCGGGCTGCCGCTCACCCGTTCCTCCCGCCCAGCGTTCCGGCTGCATGACGCCGCTGACCCCAGGTCACCCTGGAAGGTCCGTGGCTGAGCTGGGACTTGAACCTAGATCTTCCTGATCAAAGTCCAACTCCCAAACTACTACACCACCCTGGCCCAATGCATTATACACATACGCATGCACCCACCTGAAAAAAGATTATAGCAGGCTCCAGAATATCTCTGATGGTTATTGTCCTCTGTCTGGTTCACCCTTTGGACTAGGAGTTTAGCATTGAATGATGATTCATGAGCAATCATAAAGAGTTATACCTTTCATTTAATATCCAGAGTTTTGAGAATTCCCATGCATCCATTCTAAGCAGGACCATTTTTAACCACCCTAAGAAAACGAAATGGTTCTTGCAACCTGTTGGCTTGAGAACTACATAAGCTTCCAAGGGTGGGAGGAGAGTTCTAGAAATTGACCGACGACACTTTCCTTCTGCAGCATTCAGCATTCAAATACTGTTAAGGGGAGGAGACAACAGGGCCCAACAGAAAACACATGTACACCCACGAACACACCATCACCCCAGCCTAATTTCAATATGTATGAAGTAGCTTCTGCCTATAATTACAATCAGGTGCAATTATCGCCACCACCACCCAATTCATTAACCTTAGGAGTTAAGCAGCTGATAAGTAAGAAGTCTGTTTATTCATTAAAATGGTAACGCAGGTTTGTCCTTCCTGCCTTCAGAGCTGAAGGCCGCTGCCAAAAAACAGATGACAGCTGTAAAACGCAGATATTCAGAGACAAAGACAGGAAATGAGAAGATGTATTAGACAGATGCATTGTTAATAAGCACCTATTTCTCTCCCATAAACATTCACCTCACATTTCTGGGTCATATACAGGCAGGCCCTGTATCCGCCGTTTTGATTATCCGCTGATGCGAAATCTAGTTTTTTCAAGCGTTCAGGCTGCCAGATTGGATCTCTCTAGGCTGCATGCGGACATTGGGGTTTCTCACCCTTCAAAAATCAGCATCAGTCTCCAGGCAACTACCAGTAGTCCTGGAGTATTTAATAAGGCCTCTATGATCGCAATCCTAACCTGGAATTAGACCGGCACAGTTAGGCCAGCAGAGTCTGGCTGGCACAAGGGTCACTGCTTGATGTCATGTGGGTTGCGGAAAGCTGGGAGCAGCCATCTTGAAAACTGCTCTTGTTATATTCCTTTTCTAAATGTTAACAACCTGAATTTTCAAGTGAGTTTTTTTTTAAATTTTGTTTTTAGTCCAGTGCTTTTACATCATATTTTGTCCTCGTCTTGCTTTCTGTCGGCGATGTTTCATGGTTGTACAGTTGCTGCAGTTCAAGAATGCCAATTTGCATTTCAGAAGTGTCATTTGATTATGTCATAATTATAGCACTTCCTGCTTGATGTCACTTCCTGCCACAACATCACTTCCAGGTTAATGACATCACTTCTAGTGGGTCCAATCGTGTGTGCCGTTCTAAAAAGTGGGTCCCAGTCTAAAAACTTTGAGTATCACTTATTTGATCGTAGCAGAGGGTGAGACACTGCATTCAGCCAACCACCCTCAGGCTCTCAACATGCATTTTCCCTTTCCTTGCCACCGATGCTACTGTTCTGTAATCCAAGAGGACAGAAAAAAGTACTTGATTGCAGCCCTCTGAGATGTTGATGCTTGTGTGGCCAAAAGAAAAGAGAGCATTTTGCTTTTGTTCAGCTCTCTGCCTAATGAGAGCGGCCCTGCTGTCACTGGGAATTGTCAAACGGACACCCATCTAAAAGCGAGGCTAATGGCCATTTAGACACATTCAGGGAAAAGCACTACTCTGAATTGTGGGCAAGTCTTTTGAACATGCCAGGGCTGCTCCCTATGATTTTGTGTTTCGGAGACTATTGCAATTAGCAACCCAAGTGAGGGATTTTGAACCGAGAAATTGTTTACCATCAGACTGTGGGACTTGACTTTTGAGCGCCAAGACATCCAATTCTGCTTTCGTTAACACTTAAAATGCCTCTCCTGTTCTGTATAGAATATAAAGTCCGTCTCCTTTCTGTCTTCCTTCCTTTTGCTCTCTGCCTTGGAAGGAATCCAGGCATTGGGATTATTTATTTGTTCAAAGGTAAAGGTTTCCCCATGACCGAATGGTCTAGTCGTGACCGACTGTAGGGGGTGGTGCTCATCTCCGTTTCTAAGCCAAAGGGCCAGCGTTTGTCCTAGGACAAGCTTCTGTGGTCATGTGGCCAGCATGACTATACGCCAAGATGCCATTACCTTCCCACCGAAGTGGTACCTATTTATCTACTCACATTTTTACATGCTTTTGAACTACTAGATTGGCAGGAGCTGGGACAAGCGATGGGAGCTCACTCTTTCGCATGGTCTTGAACTGCCAACCTTCCGGTCAGCAAGTTCAACAACAGCAGTTTAACCCGCAGCGCCACCACGTCCCCTTTATTTATTTGTTTACACACGCACAAAAAGAGCTGACCTCTAATGCCACCGTTGGTTCCACAGGGACTGAGAGCTTCCTTCCTTTCTGTTTGCACTGGGCCCTAATATCTCTGGTCTCTGCACAGTGATGCCGCTCTAGGAATGCAGACGTGCTCCCTTTAACCCTTCACAGAAAATGGAATGCTTACTGTTACGTTAACTTGAACTCAGGGCACACATCAAACTTCACGATGAAAACCTTGCTGAAAGAGAGATGTTTCTCTACTAGGAGAATTTCTAGAAGGATTTCCTGCTACAGGCAGGGGGTTGGACTAGATGACCTTGTAGGTCCCTTCCAACTCTATGATTCTATGACTGTTTTCAAGCTCACATCTTGATTTTCCTGTTTTGTTGTTAAAGAGGAAACAAAACAAAAAAACACACAAATAATTCGTGGAATATTTCCTTTAAAACCCTTGAGTTTCATAGCACTGAGACGGCAACAACTGGAGAGGGAGGGGAACATTAAACTGTTTGCAGAGAGCAATGTTCCCGGACCCAAATGACTAGGCACCAGGACAGCAGGAATGGAATTAAGCCAGAGCCTAAATGTCTCCATTAGGAAGCAGGTTCATTTTGCCTTATTTATATAGCTCGATGGTCTACCCTCGGGGACTGTTACAGCTTTCCCAAACACATCGCTTACTGAAGCTCTTTGTAGGGTTTTGTTTTCTTACTTGTAGCTGTTTGTTTTTTAGCTATTTGTTTTATCATTCAGCATCCCGGCAAAAAGGTCATTGTGTACCAGGCACAATAATCGCAACAGGCACCAATGTTGCACTAGGCGCAATAATCAGCAGAACAGAAAGGTTAACACTCTCTGGGGGAGGGAAGCATCAAAAGTGCATTGGAAATTTCAGGAGAGGTCATTTCAATACCTCTTGTGAGGACAGAGAAAATCCGGTTGTCTTGTGTGCTCCCTGGTGGACCACTGTGAGATACAGGAAGCTGGACTAGATGGGCCATTGGCCTGATCCAACTTCCCCGGCCTTCTCCAGGGGCTTCCATCCAGTGGTGTCATCTACAAACAAGGAACGGGAACGCTGGGCGGGACTTCCGCGGGACTTCCGCGTGATTGGCTGCCCACCCATCCCGTTCCACGGCTGCCCTGGTCTCGGGGGGGGGGTGCCTGCTCACCGGAGGAGATGGGTGGGGGTGCGCTGGAGCCTGGGCAAGCAGTGGTGGGGCGCGCAAACCTGGGGCAGCCCCCGCCCCCGAGGCCAGGGCAGCTACGGAACAAAACCGGCATAGCAGGCTGCTAATCACGCGGAAGTCCCGCCCAAGTCCCGCCCAGCGTTCCCGTTCCTTGTTTGCAGATGACACCACTGCTTCCATCCTTCTGTTTTCAAAGTGGAGAAGAGGCAGGCAGGTGGGGCTGTGACAACGGCAGCCACCATTGGAGGGTTTCTCCTCCACCCGGTCCCTCCACTTCTCAACAGTGAAGTAGGACAGCAGCCCCTGGAGAGGAGTGGGGAAGCTCCAATGATGGCTGCAATCAAAGCCACTGGCTGAGATTTTTCCCGCCCCTGCCCCTCCTTTCAAAGTGTCCCTCCTTTTAAAGGGGCAGGTGCTCAAAGTGCATCGCTCTGAGCATCCACCCCTTTCCAAAGTGGCAGGAGCCGCTTCAGAACATTCCTTAAAGGGGCAGCCCACCAGCAGTAATTGCGGCTATGTCATTACAACACCACAACTATTGGGAGGGTAGCATTGTAGGTCCTGGCAGCCGGGCAGGGAGAGAGCCAGGACTATTACCGGGTCATGACTATTACTGAACACATTTGTCAGGGGGGTGTGTGTGTGTCAAAAATGCATGGGCCCAGGGTACCAAGTGACCTTGGTACACCACTGCCAACCAGATTGTCTCTGGGGAGCACACTTTAAGGTAGCAGTCCCAGAACCGCTGGTGCCTCTCACCCTTTAATTGATATTCACTGCTATTCAGCACCTGATTTTCAGTGGCATGCCATCTCTGAAAGTGGGCATTTCACTGGGCAGTCCTGGCTAATAGCCATAGACCTATTCTCTAAAACACACACACACACACACACACACACACACACACACACACACACACA